>CM067170.1:128911613-128976388 GCA_034093135.1 Erigeron breviscapus | reverse complement strand
AGTTTGATGAGAAATCAGATGAAGGTATCCTAATTGGATATGCAACAATGATGAAGGCCTACAGTGTTTACAACAAAAGAACTAAAACTATTGAGAACTCTGTCAATGTAAGCATAGATAAAGGTTGTTCTAAGCCAGACTGCTCTCCTCTTGAAGATGAAGATTTCAACTTTGAAGAACTGGCTGTACCTGAGAATGAGCCTCAAACTAATCCTCCAGTTGGAGCTAATAATGCTCAAACTCAGGGGGAGCAATCTATTGAAGAAGCAGAAGATGTTCCAATCTTTCAAAATGTGCAAACTGATCCAATCCCTGCTGAAGAAAATTTTCAGAATCCAGTAAATGATGCTCCAACTGACTCAAATTCCTCTATTCCAATCCAAGTTGATCAGCCATTTCCTCAAGCTAATCAAGCTGTACCTTCAAATCTGAATCAGTCTATTGTCCCAGTGGAAAATAATTGAACTCATGTAACCAAATGGACAAGGAGTCATCCAATTAACCAAATCATTGGTGATCATTTTTCTGGTGTAAAAACAAGAAGGAAAGCAACAGACAAATTTTGCATGTTTGTTAATTTTGTAAGTAAAGTGGAACCAACTGAGGTTAATGAAGCTCTGGCAGATCCATCTTGGGTTAATGCAATGCAAGATGAACTTACACAGTTTGAAAGAAACAAGGTTTGGGAACTTGTTCCAAGACCTCATCACAAGACTGTGATTGGAACCAAGTGGGTCTACAGAAACAAAATGGATGAAAGGGGAGTTGTGACCAGAAACAAAGCAAGATTGGTAGCTCTTGGTTACAGACAAGAGGATGGAATTGATTATGATGAGACTTTTGCTCCTGTGGCAAGATTAGAGGCAATCAGAATGTTCTTGTCCTTTCTGCTTACAAAGGTTTCAAAGTCTATCAAATGGATGTGAAAAGTGTATTTTTGAATGGGAAATTGGAAGAAGAAGTCTATGTTGAACAACCTCCAGGTTTTGAAAGTTCAAAGTTTCCTGATCATGTATTCAAGCTTGACAAAGCTCTCTATGGGTTGAAGCAAGCTCCAAGGGCATAGTATGATACTTTGTCTAAATTTCTTTTGGCTAACAAATTCAAAAGAGGTAATGTTGACAAGACTTTATTTGTGAGAAAGTATAATGGTGATATTCTTCTTGTGCAAATTTATGTAGATGATATCATATTTGGGTCTAGCAGTGAAAGACTTTGCAAAAAGTTTTCTAGAATTAATGTCTAAAAAGTATGAAATGATTATGATGGGAGAACTAAACTATTTTCTGGGTTTACAAGTTAAACATACTAAAAATGGAATTTTTATAAACCAAGGAAAATATGTTAAAGATCTCTTAAACAAATTTGGTTTTAGTGATTGCTCACCTATGAAAACTCCTATGGGAACTGGTGATAAGCTGGGTGAAGATAAAAATGGCAAATCTGTTGACATCACAGCTTATAGGGGTATGATAGGATCATTACTTTACTTAACTTCTAGCAGACCAGATATTATGTTTGCTACATGTCTTTGTGCAAGATATCAAGCTAGTCCTAAAGAATCTCATCTTAAAGCTGTGAAAAGAATCTTCAGATACCTTAAAGGTAGTCCCAATCTGGGTCTTTGGTATCCCAAAGACTCAGGATTTGATCTAATTGGCTATTCAGATTCTGACTTTGCAGGCTGTAAGATTGATAGAAAAAGCAGTTCAGGAGCTTGTCAATAGACTTGTAAGTTGGTCCAGCAAAAAGTAGCATTCAGTTTCCATTTCCACTGCAGAAGCTGAATATGTTGCTGCAGGAAGTTGTTGCTCTCAAATTCTTTGGATGCAATATCAACTTAAAGACTATGGTGTCACTACATCAAAAACTCCAATCTTTTGTGACAGTACAAGTGCCATAGCAATCTCCAATAATCCTGTGCTTCATTCAAGGACCAAGCACATTGATATTAGATATCATTTCATTAGAGATCATGTGATAAAAGAAGATGTTGAACTCCACTTCATTTCGACAGATAATCAGCTAGCTGGCCTATTTACAAAGCCATTGGATGAATCAAGGTTCAACTATCTCATAAGTAAGCTAGGTATGCTAAATATATAAAAGGCAGTGAGCTAAGTAATAACAAATCTGACGCCTTAGGATTATTCTCAATATTGAGGGTAAGCTGTGTCTGACCCAGAATACCCTTTCATACTTGGTGTATTTTCAAGTAAAAGAGGGTAAGCTGAGTCTGACCCAGCTTAGTGGTTATTTTTGTTATTAAATATCTCAGTGCGTTTTATTATTTACATTATTTTTATTTAGTTTACTTATTTATCCATGTTCTATTCAATTGGTGACTGACACGTGTAGTGACAATGGTTGGTTTCTGAAAAAGTACCTCTACTACTTGTTCACCCACCAATCAAATACTTTCTCTCTCCTATCTTTCAAACGGTTAATTTTGAATAATGTATATATACTCAAAACTAACCTAAATCCCCAAATCACTTTTATTTCTCAAATCAATTTCTATTTCTTCTCTCTAATCTGAATACTGTTTTATTTGTTTCTTCTTTTAAAAATCTTTTTACAAATGGCATCATCATCTGTTTCTCCTAATAATTCTCAATCAGATTCTTCTTCTGAATCTGAAGTCCGATTCCCAGCTCCGGTAAGCGTCAATAAGCTTTCACCCTATGTAGTGGGAGATAAGGTAGTGGTTGTTCCTGCTGATCTTGATACAAGTAAAATCAAGATAGTCAGTCTCGTTTCTGCCAATGTTCATCCTCCTTCTTGGGCAAAGGGGTATGACGAAGTGGTGTCATTCTTGTGAAAACATCCATTTGGCAAAATGATGATTGAACAGCCAACAGTGGTGTTCAAAGATCTTCTTTGTGAATTTTGGGCTAGTTGTTATGTGAAGAATAACAAGGAAGGAGATCCTGCAATCTATGGCACCATCCTCAACGGTAAGAAAAAGGTATATATTTTTTTTAAAGAGGATTAGGTCTGCATTTGAACTGTCTTACATGTCTGATGATATTTATGAAAGTTTAGTGTCTCATGCTGAAGCCAAAAGTGTTTTACAAGATGTTGGTTATGATGGTCCATTGGCTTCAGTTGTTAAAATGAAATATTTAACTGGTATATGGAACTATCTTTTGAGCACAATTTCTAAAACCTTACAAGTAAAGGCAAGCAGTTTTGATCAACCTTATGCTTTAGAATTGCAGATTTTTCATGCAATGGTCACTATGACCAGAATAGATTTTGTTGCTGTAATTTTTAGGGACTTAGTTGGCCGAGTCAATAATAAGAGTCTTATCATACCTTATGGTAGGATTCTTGCACTCATTATTGAAGCAATTCTTGATAGTGATTTCAGTTTGGCAACTGGTCAAACTGTTGAATGCAAGGCCATTAACAATAATATTTCCAATAGTCCTAAGGTAACTGCGCAGGGTCTGACCCCAGCAATGCAGACCTACCTAAATTTTTGCAGGGCAAGGGAAAGAGAAGCTGGAGTGAGGAAGCTGTCTCTTCTTCAATGCGATCTGAGTCTGACACTCAATTTGCCAATCAGGGGGACCAAGGTACACATGCTTCTGAACCCTCAAACTCTTCTCAATCTATTCAATCTTCTTCTCCTTCAAAACGGGGTGAAGGGTTGGCCAAATCATCAGCTACCCTAGCCACACCCTCATCCATTTCTTCCAAAATCGACTCTAAAAGACCCATTGTTGAGGACTTAGTACCTCACAGTGTTAAAAAGCAAAGAACAAAGAGGAAATCTGTATCAGCTTCTGGGGTTGATAAAGCAACATCATCAATTAAAGTCCCCCAAGGTACAGAGGAATGTTCCAAAGCTGATTCTGCCACCCAAGCTGATAAGCCGAAATCACTACACCCATCTGCACTCTCCCAAAAGAGTGTAGACGAGAAAAAGGGATCACCATCTGCTACCCAACCCTCCAAAAAGGGTGAAGGTATTGAAACAAAGACCTCCTCCCAAGGTCATACTGTGTCACCACCTAAATCGCCATCATCAGCCTCCCAAAAGGTTGATGATATCATAAAAGGGACAACAGTGGATCCAGCCCAGATCCAACAAGAGTCAGAGTCTATGCACATCATTTCTGAGGATGTTCAGCCAAAGGAGAGAAGTATCGAACGCACTTGTGACACTGCTTCTCCTCCCCAAGCTGATCAGACTCCTTCTATACACTCTGAGTCTGCACAAGCTGCCAATGCCCCTTCTAGATCACAAGGAGGGGTACAAGACTCAATAATTCTCCCTAAGGATACTTTGGTGCAACACCACACCTTTGTTGAAGGGCAATCATTTACACAAAACATTACACCTGCAGGATCTGTGTCTCCATCTGTCCTTGGACAGAGGGATCCTGTAGGTTACATGGTTGTCTTTAAGGCAGTTATGTCAGCCCCATGTACAGCAATGGGAACCATCGGTGGTCCTCACAAAGCTGATGAGAAGATAATCACTATTTTCAGAAGTAATTCTTCATTCGATGATGTGTTTTCCCATCCATCCTCAAGGGATGATCTGATGGAAGATGCCTGTGGAGGAGTTGATCAAAATCAAGATCAACACATTCCTACTGAATTAAACGTCAATCTTTCTCAGGCTGACCAACACATTATCATTTCTGAAAAATCTGCTCATGAGACTCACTCTCATGAGAAAATTCACCAAAACTCCCTTAGCCTCCACCCCCTTCTATATGAGCCCAATGACCCTGATTTTAAGGATTGTAGGCTGCTCTTTCCAGAGTCAGTGGCTTTTAAGCCAACTGCAAGTCCTTCCCAAGCTGCCACTATCTCATTTTCAGATGTGGTGGGTCAGCTCACTGAGTTCACTTCAACCTATAAGGTTGAGAGCTCAAAGCTGATCAAATGCTTGGAAAAGATCCAAAAGGATCAGGAATTGACGGATAAGAAGTTGGAGAAGCTGTGTTAATATCAAACTGCACTAAAAGAAAATGTGTTGAAGGCAGTTGACTTGATGCAGCAGAACCAATCCAAGCTGACAGAGTCTCTTGAAGGTCTTACTAAAGACATAAATGAAGAAAATGAGAGAAACAAGAGTACTCTGAGTCAGATTGAGACAAGTGCAACCAAATTTACAAGAGATGTCACCTTAGAGCTTCAATCTGCAAACAAATAAATAGATTTCAAGAAAGAGCTAATTGAAGTGTCAAAGGGTGTCAAATCTAGCATTGGATCCCTCCATGATGATTATGTTGATTTATATAGAGCCTGCTGTCTTAATAATGTCAAACTTGAAGTACTCAACCATGAGCTCAAATGAGTCTTTGCCACTCCAGTAAGCTCTTTCCCTGCTGATGATGACAAAAAGGGGGAGAAGAGTGCTGCTGAAGTTGAGCAAGAAGAAATGGAAAAAGAAAGAGAAAGAGCAAAGGTTGACAAGGAAATTGAGAAGTACTTTGAAAAACTAAAAGAAAGACAAAGGAAGGCTAGAGCTGAGGGGGAGGCCAATGATAGGAGAATGGCTGTGTTTGGTTCTAATAAGGAAAAGGTGGAAGGTGAGAAGGAAAATGAAAAAGAGATAAAAATACCAGAGTCTGAGTCTTGTGGTGAACAAATCATTGGAAATGTGAATAAAGAGACTGGTGAGAAGGGTGATAAAACTGAGGGGGAGACTGATGTTGAAATGGGAGACATAAGGAAGGAAGTTGGAGTTGAAAAAGTTGTGAAAGTTGGTGAAAAAGAGAAGTTTTCCCAAGCTGACCCTGCACAAGCTGTGTCATCTCAAGCTGACACAGCTCCCAAAGAAAAACATGCAGAATCCTCTTCAAGTGAAGACACAGCCACTCTGACTCAGTTTATGATTAAAAAAAGGCCAAATGAAGCTGGGTCAAGTGGTGTGAAGATATTAACAGATAAAGAAAAGGATTGGGAGTTTGCAGTACAACAGGCTCCAATACTTGGTGTAACAGTTGAGATGGCATACAAAATAGTCAGGGAAGACAGACTGCAAAGAGAAAAGATGGCAGTAACGGAATCAGATCCTGAGATTGCCAAGGCTGTTCAAGAACAATTGAATAAGGAAGATGAAGAAGACCTTGCAGCCATTGGATCCAAAAAGAAAGAGGGCAAAGGCAAGAAGAAAGTGGTGGTTCACTCTAAACCATAACAGAAGTTGAAAGATGTGAAGGAAAGTATAGAAGCTCATGATAGGTGGGAGGCTCTGGAGAAAAGAAAGGTGACTGAAAGACTAACTTACAGAAGGCATCCAGAGCCCATCACCAAGGTTCAATTGAAAAGAAGAATAGGACAGTCCATTCCATGTATCAGGATCACAAGAGAAGTATATGAGTCTAGCTATGTAACTTGTGATATTGATAACTTATTTGACTTAGGATACACTGAGTGGGTTGAATTGCACAATATCATCACTGGTATGCCTGGAATTCATAGAGAGACAGTCTTGGAAGCCATTGAAAAGAAGTTGGCAGTAATTGTGAAATTCAAGATTTATATCACTGGCCTTCGAAGACCCAAAGCTTATGATATGGATGATGAAGATGAGTCAGCTGAGCCCCTTAAAAAGAAAAGGAGAAGACACACAAGAATTAATGCTCCTGAAGGTGATCACACAGATTTTCTCAAAAACTTGAACCCTTCAGAGCTGCTTGAACAATTGGCTCCTGAAGCTCTTGACACGATTCTAAGTCATCTAGATCTTTCTCTTCCTGCTGGTGTTGAAAATGCAAGATGTGGGTTGTTCATCACTGAACCTGAGCATGGGATGTACTTTGTGAATGCAAGATGAAAATTGGTTTTCCAAAGGACTGCTGAGCTAAAAGAGGTACCACATATGCACCTTTTTACCTTGTATAGATTCTGTGCTACTTTTAGTGAACAAGGTAATGGGTATGAGCAGTTCCTTATTGAAGAGGGTCTTGATAGGAAGTTAGATGTGACTATTGCCCCATCATATGAAGTCAAACAAGAAACAGTAGAAATGATTGGGGAATAGGTCTCTATGACTGTAAGATATTTCATTTCTCAATATATGCAAAGTTTTTGTACAAAGTCTGTTTTTCTTGTTAAAACTTCATATCAGATTGAAAAGAAACCAAAAGATTCAAAGGGTCACAAGCTGTTAGTTATATTTTACTTTGATTCTTTGTAAGCTGATAGTTAGAAGTGTGTTGGGTTTTGTCATCATCAAATAGGGGGAGATTGTTGAGTCCCAATGTTCATTGTAAATTTGATGATGACAAATATGACCTATAAACACTTAGTAATCATTTGGTTCTTGTAATCTGATCTGGGTCAGACTAAGCTGACACAGCTTACGATCTGTTTCTGACCCAGATCATGCTTCATGCTTTATAACTGTAATCATATGGAAGCAAGTGTTGTTCAAGCTGCATCAACAATGTTTATAGCATTCAATCCAAGTCGAAGAGGAGGATTGAAGATAGAAAATACAATAATGTACACACACGACATCACATATATATATATATATATACACACATTTATAGTATTATAAAAACAACTAACTAAATATATATATATATATATATATATATATATATATATATATATATATATATATATATATATATATATATATATATATATATATATATATATATATATATATATATATATATATATATATATATATATATATATATATATATATATATATATATATATATATATATATATATATATATATATATATATATATATATATATATATATATATATATATATATATATATATATATATATATATATATATATATATATATATATATATATATATATATATATATATATATATATATATATATATATATATATATATATATATATATATATATATATATATATATATATATATATATATATATATATATATATATATATATATATATATATATATATATATATATATATATATATATATATATATATATATATATATATATATATATATATATATATATATATATATATATATATATATATATATATATATATATATATATATATATATATATATATATATATATATATATATATATATATATATATATATATATATATATATATATATATATATATATATATATATATATATATATATATATATATATATATATATATATATATATATATATATATATATATATATATATATATATATATATATATATATATATATATATATATATATATATATATATATATATATATATATATATATATATATATATATATATATATATATATATATATATATATATATATATATATATATATATATATATATATATATATATATATATATATATATATATATATATATATATATATATATATATATATATATATATATATATATATATATATATATATATATATATATATATATATATATATATATATATATATATATATATATATATATATATATATATATATATATATATATATATATATATATATATATATATATATATATATATATATATATATATATATATATATATATATATATATATATATATATATATATATATATATATATATATATATATATATATATATATATATATATATATATATATATATATATATATATATATATATATATATATATATATATATATATATATATATATATATATATATATATATATATATATATATATATATATATATATATATATATATATATATATATATATATATATATATATATATATATATATATATATATATATATATATATATATATATATATATATATATATATATATATATATATATATATATATATATATATATATATATATATATATATATATATATATATATATATATATATATATATATATATATATATATATATATATATATATATATATATATATATATATATATATATATATATATATATATATATATATATATATATATATATATATATATATATATATATATATATATATATATATATATATATATATATATATATATATATATATATATATATATATATATATATATATATATATATATATATATATATATATATATATATATATATATATATATATATATATATATATATATATATATATATATATATATATATATATATATATATATATATATATATATATATATATATATATATATATATATATATATATATATATATATATATATATATATATATATATATATATATATATATATATATATATATATATATATATATATATATATATATATATATATATATATATATATATATATATATATATATATATATATATATATATATATATATATATATATATATATATATATATATATATATATATATATATATATATATATATATATATATATATATATATATATATATATATATATATATATATATATATATATATATATATATATATATATATATATATATATATATATATATATATATATATATATATATATATATATATATATATATATATATATATATATATATATATATATATATATATATATATATATATATATATATATATATATATATATATATATATATATATATATATATATATATATATATATATATATATATATATATATATATATATATATATATATATATATATATATATATATATATATATATATATATATATATATATATATATATATATATATATATATATATATATATATATATATATATATATATATATATATATATATATATATATATATATATATATATATATATATATATATATATATATATATATATATATATATATATATATATATATATATATATATATATATATATATATATATATATATATATATATATATATATATATATATATATATATATATATATATATATATATATATATATATATATATATATATATATATATATATATATATATATATATATATATATATATATATATATATATATATATATATATATATATATATATATATATATATATATATATATATACACATATATATACAATGTCTTATAATTATAAAAAAATAAATAAAATGAATTACAACTTTAAATATATATTTAATATGGACGATACTAGTATTCCATAAAAGAGAAAATATAGATACGTGAGTCTAGTTTCACCACCAACTAGAATCACCCAAAAATAATGAACCAAACAAAAGATATGAGTTTTCTACTAAAACTGGTCAAAACTGCACTTTTGTCTGAATATTTTATCAACTTTAACAATTTTTATCTCCTAAACCATAAGGTTCCAGGAGGTCATACTTGGTAGGAAGTAAGTTCAATGTGTCCTAAACTTAAAATAAAATCATGGAATTTTTATTAAGAGTATAACCCAAAGAACTTTTATAAAACAATTTCATACACAAAACAGTGGCTGTTTTGACCACTTTCACTTATAAAAATATTTAGAGGTAGTAAACATTCTTTATAAATTAAGCCAAAAATTAAAAAATAAGTGGACACATATAGGTTATTGTATAAAAATCAAAAAAGTCCAAATAATTAGATTTAACCCCGAAATAGTAGGTGATATGTCGTAAAAATGTGAGGTAAAATCAGAAAATTTAGAAGTAAACTATAAAGTATGTAAATGGACCAACAAATACACTAAGGACATAATGGGCTAACCCGACCCAAATAATAAACCCATTGAACCATAAATCAGTAGGCCCACTTGGCCCAATAAACCATGTAGCCCAATAACCAATATAACCCACTAAGCACATAACCCAAATAAGGTTAAGCCCAATAACTAAATTAAGCCCAAGTCACTTAAAAGCCCATCACACTTAGGCCCAATTGGTAATGGCCCATAATACTTAAACGGATTTCATAAACCCGAGTAATCATACGACATATTGAGAAATATGTGAGTTAAAAGATAAGCGTAATCAAAGTAACACAAAATTTAATTAAGTGAGATGGACATAAGTAATTACATTAACCAAACTATAGAGCGATATCACAAATGTTAATTCGTATTAAAATTGATTACACATCCAATAACGAATATGGATAACATAACTTAATATGACATTTCTATATGATAACCTAAGATAGGACCTTATTCGCCTTAGTTTCGCGTAGGAATGGTCTTGGCTTTGAAATGCGAATGAGGAGCGTAAGGAATATATGATCAAGGAAGCTATAGATGGGAAGTACCCATTTTGGATAAGTAGATATAATACTCGGCATATCAAGGTGAGTCATAGCCCCCTTTCAAACTCTTTTATATGTTTTACTTACGGGGTGAAAAGCATGAATAAATGAAATTGGTTTCTTTATATGAAATGATACTTTGAAAGAATGATTAAGATATGGGAATTATATTGTATGATTAATGTGATATATGTTATATGATGAGCTTGAGTACTGTCAAAGTCAAGTCCCCGCTACACTACTATTAACTCATTGAGGCCTGTAGTTAGAGGGTTGCGCAATTAGGATTCGTCCCCTCACTCACTAAGATGGCGACAGGTTGACTGGCCGCCTATGTGGCCGCCTTCAACGGCTGCCGGCCTAGGGGTGCTCTAATCTACTTTATATATTATTGGTCGTCTGCATGGCACGACCCAATTATGGTTAACGCACGTGATTGACAGCATGTGCTTTTATGGTTATATCGATGGGATATATTATGTTGGTTTGCGACGTGAAAGGGTCTTAGTAGTGGCTCAAGTTAAACTCATCTAAAATATCAATGTGAATGTTACTAATGACAAATTTGGGACAAATGTTGTGGATATTATTGATGGTTGGTAATTATTGATGATCGCATGGTTTGGGTGTGATATATGATTAATTGATTGATATATTTTTCTCTCACGATGATTTTGACAAATGAAAACTTTATAATTACCATGGATTCTCAACGCTCTGAAATGACATTATGGTATTTGGAAAACTTGATAGTTTGATATGTGAATTTTGCCGGTCATATGGTTTGGGTATATTGATATGTAATAATATGTTTTCTAAGTTTTGAACTGGATGTGTAACGATATTTACTTGAAAACCTATGCACTCACCAACTACGTTTTCGTAGTTGACACTTTTTCTTCATGCTTTTTCAGGATTTAGCATAAGCTTTGAGGAATTATATGCATCATGATTATTTGCATTGCATTTTGGAGTCAAAGATCAAACCTTGTGATGGGCAATGGAATCCGCCTTGATCATTGTAGTATATCATTTCATGTAATTGTTATTTGTTTCGTGGACTTAATATCCAAGTACGGTGGACGCATTGTACTTGGGAATTGGTTCACATGCTTGTACATTTGTAAATTCTTTTTAACAAATAAAGCTATGGTGAATGTTCTATAATCCTTTGTTTTGAATACTCGACTTTCTGTACATCTCATTGTTCCGCCTTAGTTGGGGTGTTACAGAAAATGGTATCAGAGCCAAAGGTTATAGAGAACATTGGGGTTCCCCCAGGAATCCCAAAACTATAGCCTCTTTTCAAAACGAATTTTTATAGTCGAGTCGAGCATAAGGTTAAGCGGATTAGTTTAAGCTTTACATGGTAGGACCATAATTAAACGTAGAGTCATGAATCTACGTTTAATTACGAGAGAACCATGTAAAACTCAAACGGCCACTTAGACTTATGTTCAAAAGGATTCCTTTTAAAAAAAAAAAGAGAGATCTTTATTAAACGCGTTTTAATGAGAATACGTGTTGCATTTAGACATTCACCTAAGCATATAGGAATTCGAGACTTGCCTTACTAGAGGATTATGCTAGTTTGATATAAGGATTAATTTTAGATGTCTCGAAGTTACGAAGCCCTTAATAGGATTCCCTTTTTGCACATTAGAAGTGGAATGAACCTAAGACTGAAAGATATTCGTTGATACGTGCTACTCTATGCTATAACATGTGAATTTGGGCATGATTTGATTGCAATATGAAAGTTTATAATGTGCAATGTGAAAATTGTAATGTGCAATGTGAGAGCTGTAATATAAATGTGAAAATTGTAATGTGCAATGTGAAAGCTTGTAATATAAATGTGAAAATTGTAATGTGCAATGTGAAATTGTAATGTGCAATGTGAAAGTTGTAATGTGCAATGTGAAAGTTGTAATGTGCAATGTGAAAGTTGTAATGTGCAATGTGAAAGTTGTAATGTGCAATGTGAAAGTTGTAATGTGCAATGTGAAAGTTGTAGTGTGCAATGTGAAAGTTGTAATGTGCAATGTGAAAGTTGTAATGTGCAATGTGAAAGTTGAAATATGCAACGTGAAAGTTGTAATGTGCAATGTGAAAGTTTGTAATATCAAAGTGAAAGTTGTAATGTGCAATGTGAAAGTTGTAATGTGGAATGTGAAAGTTTGTGTGCAATGTGAAAGTTGTGATGTGCAATGTGAAAGTTGTAATGTGCAATGTGAAAGTTGTAATGTGCAATGTGAAAGTTGTAATGTGCAATGTGAAAGTTGTAATGTGCAATGTGAAAGTTGTAATGTGCAATGTGAAAGTTGTAATGTGCAATGTGAAAGTTGTAATGTGCAATGTGAAAGTTTGATGTGCAATGTGAAGCTGTAATATAAATGTGAAAATTGTAATGTGCAATGTGAAAGCTTGTAATGTGCAATGTGAAATTGTAATGTGCAATGTGAAAGTTGTAATGTGGAATGTGAAAGTTTGTAATATGCAATGTGAAAGTTGTAATGTGCAATGTGAAAGTTGTAATGTCAATGTGAAAGTTGTAATGTGCAATGTGAAAGTTGTAGTGTGCAATGTGAAAGTTGTAATGTGCAATGTGAAAGTTGTAATGTGCAATGTGAAAGTTGTAATGTGCAATGTGAAAGTTGTAATGTGCAATGTGAAAGTTGTAATGTGCAATGTGAAAGTTGTAATGTGCAATGTGAAAGTTGTAATGTGCAATGTGAAAGTTGTAATGTGCAATGTGAAAGTTGTAATGTGCAATGTGAAAGTTGTAATGTGCAATGTGAAAGTTTGAAATATGCAATGTGAAAGTTGTAATGTGCAATATGAAAGTTTATAATGTGCAATGTGAAAATTGTAATGTGCAATGTGAGAGCTCGTAATATAAATGTGAAAATTGTAATGTGCAATGTGAAATTGTGATGATTATGTAGTCATGCCTTTCTATTGAGATAATTATTGCGCCCTAAGGTTGAGTTATATAAGGACTAGTGCGTAGATGATTTAATGATTATATAGTTGTGCCTTATTATTGAGATAGTTATTATGCTCTAAGGCTTGACTACTGAGAACTAGTATTTGCTAGATATGATGATAATGTGGTTAATCCTTACTATTGAAGTAGATATTGCATGTTGAGATTTGACCGCTTGAGAACTAGTGATTGTCCCTGAGAAATTCATTATGAATTAGAAATTTCCTAAGTATGAAAGTTATCATTAAGTACCCCTCCAATCCAATATTCGTTCACTCGTGCTCTTTTGAAATTATCCCACATCCTATTTCTTATGACACCACTACTCATTATGGACATACGACAACGTGATATCCTCGGTGGTGCATCTTCTCACGAACGTTGGACGATATACTCTAAGAATTGTAGTCCCAAGATATGACGCGACTCTATTCTCTTAGATACTACGCATAACCTTTGTATTCGATCTGAGATGGCGCGAAACATATGGGAACATCAAATGAAGTTGGAAACTTGTGAAGGGCGAGCGGTATTAAAGCCATATGACGATACAATGACACTAGTAGGACGCATTCCCATGTATATTCTAGACGACACGTCCTGAGAATGGTAATATATCGAACGCTGAGCTGTTTTAAAGTCATATGACGATATGATGACACTAGTAGGACGCATTCCTATATATTCTAGACGACACGTCCTGAGGATTGTAACCCCAATATTTGGTGCGATATCTCTATTCTAACACGTTATCAACATTATCTAAGTCGGTGCAACATATATTGACGTCATTGAAAGTTGGAGTCAAGCGGGCAACGAACGATAGAAGAGATTTCTCTAACTCGTGCAAGGAGACTAATTCGAGCCTTGATGAATCTTTTGTTTTATGTTCCCTATTTTATTCATTCGAAACCAAATTTTGTACCTTCAACATTCTTGATGATTCAACATAACGATTACTATCATTTCTCTTCAAAAGTTAGTACCCGAACAACATACAACTCACTTACGCAACAGTCAGGAATGCCGAAATTGAGTGAGTAATACCCTCCTTTCGCTGCGACATCAAGGGATGAGAAAGCCGTTCGGACATAAGTTGTTCATGATTTGAAGACTTGGGAGAACTATATGGCATAGAAGATGCTATTGGATCACGTACATAACGTTGGACGTGGAAGATATGTTGTGTATCAGTCAAAGTACAAGGAAGCATAATCAAAGAGTATACTAAGCCTTAACTTGGAGAAAGAATTGATCGACTAAAAGGAAAGATTGAGCGGCCAACAAAAGGAAGGTTGAGTGACATGAAGGTCACCTTGGATAAGTATAAGGACTTCCTTAAAACATTGAGAAGATC
The DNA here is from genome assembly GCA_034093135.1 of Erigeron breviscapus. NCBI lineage: Eukaryota > Viridiplantae > Streptophyta > Magnoliopsida > Asterales > Asteraceae > Erigeron > Erigeron breviscapus. The sequence continues at coordinate 128,960,812 of CM067170.1, read as the reverse complement.
ACTAGCAATGTTGGAAAATGAAGGTAGTTGGAAGAAGAAAACCAAGGACAATAGGATAATTAGGATTTGTCGAGTAACCCTCAAGATTGAAGAGTAACCAAAAAGGATTTTGGGCTATCCTTTTTCTTTTCAAAACACCTGAGAAGATGGATATTTGCTACATGAAGTGTAACATCCCAAACTTTTCAAGTTTGACTATTTGACTATTCCGTTAATTAATGTTAGGTTCGTTAAATTTATGTACCGTATATGGGATTATGGGATTAAATGCTTATGTGTTTAGTATGAAATGATTAATATGATGATTAATGAAAGTAATTAAAGTAAAGTTAAGTAATCAAGTGCTTGTTAGTATGTTAAGACTCCTGATAGGAAATTTAAGCTAAGAAAGTTAAGTTTAGAAGTTGAGGGGCCCTAAGTGTAAGTTTAAGAAGTGATGGCCAGGGGTTTAAGGGTTAGTTAGGCTTCCCTAATTCCCCTAACCTGCATATTACGTGAGTAAGAAACCCCAAGCCGCTCCCTCTTCCCTCTCAAATCGATTCTCCATCCAAATCACTCCGTTTCTAGGTGTTTCGAGCAAGTTTTGTTAAGATCTCTCATCCTCTTGATCATCTACAGGTAATATGGATGATTTCCCTTTGATTTGTGATCATATGAATCAATTATATTGACCTTATTCCTGGTCTTAGGGTTTGGGTTGGTTTAATTGCAATCCGATTATCAATTTCGAGTCTTTCACGTGATTAATCAAGTGGTTAATGTATGTAAGTAATCCAAGGATTAATTGATGGTTTCATGGTGTTATTTAAGTCTTAAAAGATGCCTTGAAGTGATCTAGAAAGTTTCAGGTCGTGAGGGTTTGAGATGAGTTCGAAACGAAGGAAACACGAAAATCCCGGTTTTTAAAATCTGAAGCCAGTGAGGCCCACTGGAATGTGGTGCGACCCACTAAGGGTCAGTTTGGGGTCAGAGAATGTTCAGTGCGACCCACTGACTTTGTAGTGTGCCCCACTAACTGCAGTTCACCATTTTCGCTCCGTTTAACTTATGTAATGTATGTTTAATGTATAATAGGTTGTCGGTGATACTTAGCAAGCACTGTAAGATATACGTAGCTCATTATTAAGCGGTACCAAGGTAAGATAACATCTTTTGTCACCTGATGGTACAACAAAACACGTTTTTATAAGTTAAACTTCCCAATTGAATATGTATGCACGTTTTATGATTATGGGTGACTATGGGAGGTTGCTAAGGGATATTATACTTACCATTTATGATGTATGACATACTTATGCAGGTTGCAAAGGTGTGAGGTAAGTATACATGTTATGAAATGATGAAATGTTTATGTTATGTGATCATGAAAAGATGCAATGGTTATGCTAAATGTTTGTATACATGGCTTGAACACCTAGTCACTAGACTTATGATTAGGATTGCCATGTCACGTACACGTCTAAGGGCCCTAAAGTAAAAAAAAGTTATATGTGATTAACTTAGGTGAAAGTGTAGCCTAAGCTAATATAAAGTAAAGAAAGAAATATGTGATTAGTTTAGGTGAAAGTGTAGCCTAATCTAATATAAAATTAAAAAGTCTCGAGCAAAAGTAAAGTCTTGTGTTAAGCTTAACCCGTGCTAGTTCCTCGGAGCTAGGGCGTATGTGGTCACGTGGTTCGGGAATCATGATACCTCCCGTGGCATAGTTATGTTTGATTATTCTGCGTGGAGCAACTAACCACGAATGCTGTAGATGCACGTTTCATGCATGACTTATTGTCCGTTGCAATGCAATTCCGAGGGCTGATTATGATGAAGAGAAGATGTCTTCAAGGTCGTGATGACGTCATCATCACTTCGTGATGACGTCGGCACAAAGTAGCAGTTCGTGTGAAGAGATCCAAAGCCCACGAACGAGATATAAGTCCAGCCCATTTAGTAGCCTATAAATACAAGAATTAGGTTATAGTTTTCGTTTGATGATTTTAGTTGCAACAGAGGTCATCCATAGCGCACGGGGTAGAGATCTATACCCCGTGCCAATCAGATGTATACTCAATTGGTGTTTGTAATCTTATGATTAATGATATACACGAGTTTTGCATCTTTTCTTATCTCTTATTCTTTGTCAATTCGTGTTTATATGTCCATTAGTTTACATAAATCTCAAAGTCGAATATGAATGGGTTCCGCACTTTTATATTCGAATTAGATCACGATTTAATCGGTCCTACGTGTTTCAACACTATGTCAATAGCAATCTAGATTGTTTGGGCTTATATTGTAATATGTCTTTGTAATGTGATTGTCATTAATGAACTTGATATTATGCATAGAATACTAGATTAAGTTTAAGTATTAAATGTATGATAAATCTGGTTAAGTATGAAATGCGACCTCGCATTTCATAGGGGAAATACGACCTCGTAATTTAAGGGTCAATTACGAGGTAGGACACGTGTTGCGACCTCGCAAAGGTGTCGAGCTGGGTCAAGAATGCGAGGCTAGCTCGCTGAAGCCCAAATCGTGATCGAACCCTAACAGAGATTAGGGTAGAACATTTGTCAAAATATCAAGCATATTGTGCAAGTTATAGTCGTCAAAGGTTGTTCCGCTAGCCTAGAGAAGATCTGCGAGGCAGCAGATGATCTGAAGGCTTGTTGTGAATCACCAAGTTATAGTGAGGGATTCCGCACCTCAAGATAACTGGAGCAAACTTTTAACGATCCGTTTCAAGGGGACTTACATGATTCATTATCACAAATAATCTCCGCTGGTACTCCAAATCTTGTCAATATGTTTCTCTTAATGAAAGATATAACACGTGCTTCATGAATTTTGGCGTATGCTTCCGCTTCAATCCATTTTGAGAAATAATCTGTAATAGCCAAAAAATATTTCTTTCCAGCTGAAGATTCAGTCATGGGCCCAACAATATCCATCCCCCATTTCATGAATGCCTAAGGTGATAGAACTGGATACATGGGTTCTGCTGGCTAATGATAAATGTTGTTATGCCTTTGACAAGCATCGCATTTCTTTGCATATTCTTCAGCATCTTGCTTCATTGTAGGCCAGTAATAACCTGTTCTTAAGATCTTTGAAGATAGAGATCTTCCAGCTGTGTGATTTCCATATTCTCCTTCGTGTATATCTTTAAGAACCTCATTAGTCTCAGGATGTTCTAAGCATCTAAGGTATGGTCCTGCAAGAGACTTTGTATACAAAATACCATTGATCATAGAATAATGTGCTATTTTCATGCGAAAGGCCTTTGGGTTTTCTTCTTTAGGAATTGTACCATTACATATATATTCAATTATTGGTGTAATCCATGAATTTTGATTGTCCCCAGAATTTTCAACTTCCTTATCTTGAATAGCTAATATATTAGTTGATTTTTTTCTAAGGCGGGGTATAATACATGAATTATAGGAATTTTAGTATCTCGTGACATCTTAAGTGTTGATCCTAGATTTGCTAAGCATCAGCTTCGATATTTTCTTCTCTAGGTACTTGTTCTATAACAAACAAATCAATTCTATTATCAAAGAACCAACTTTGTATCACTGAGAAATACGTGGGTGCGTCCTTATCTGAGATAAACTCCCAAAATATCGACGGCTTAAGATATCCACCCATAAGGAAGTTAGCACGATTTCTGTATTCAGGAACCCATCGGTTAATACAAAAATCAGGATCTTGCTGCGCCGGAGGGATATTAAATTATCTCATATCAAACTCTCGCGTAGCATTTATCTCCCATCCAAGATCAACAATATTCTCATGTCCTTCATCAACTATCTTTGCATAAACCTTGAAAATTAACTTTGCAGCATTACTTGGATCATCCGGACTGTCTCTGATTGGATTACGTATGAAATGTTCCTCTTCAGCAATTGGTTTAATCGGAATGTCTCTTTCATTATTAAAGACACGATCAAAGTCATAAGGTTTTGTTAACAACCTTTGCCATTCTGATCTAGGAACAATTTCTCTTTTTTCTAGATCTTCATCAACTATCTTTGCATAAACCTTGAAAATTAACTTTGCAGCATTACTTGGATCATCCGGACTGTCTCTGATTGGATTACGTATGAAATGTTCCTCTTCAGCAATTGGTTTAATCGGAATGTCTCTTTCATTATTAAAGACACGATCAAAGTCATAAGGTTTTGTTAACAACCTTTGCCATTCTGATCTAGGAACAATTTCTCTTTTATCTTCATCAACTATCTTTGCATAAACCTTGAAAATTAACTTTGCAGCATTACTTGGATCATCCGGACTGTCTCTGATTGGATTACGTATGAAATGTTCCTCTTCAGCAATTGGTTTAATCGGAATGTCTCTTTCATTATTAAAGACACGATCAAAGTCATAAGGTTTTGTTAACAACCTTTGCCATTCTGATCTAGGAACAATTTCTCTTTTTCTTTCTTTTTTTTTTTTTTTTTTTTTTTTTTTTTTTTTTTTTTTTTTTTTTTTTTTTTTTTTTTTTTTTTTTTTTTTTTTTTTTTTTTTTTTTTTTTTTTTTTTTTTTTTTTTTTTTTTTTTTTTTTTTTTTTTTTTTTTTTTTTTTTTTTTTTTTTTTTTTTTTTTTTTTTTTTTTTTTTTTTTTTTTTTTTTTTTTTTTTTTTTTTTTTTTTTTTTTTTTTTTTTTTTTTTTTTTTTTTTTTTTTTTTTTTTTTTTTTTTTTTTTTTTTTTTTTTTTTTTTTTTTTTTTTTTTTTTTTTTTTTTTTTTTTTTTTTTTTTTTTTTTTTTTTTTTTTTTTTTTTTTTTTTTTTTTTTTTTTTTTTTTTTTTTTTTTTTTTTTTTTTTTTTTTTTTTTTTTTTTTTTTTTTTTTTTTTTTTTTTTTTTTTTTTTTTTTTTTTTTTTTTTTTTTTTTTTTTTTTTTTTTTTTTTTTTTTTTTTTTTTTTTTTTTTTTTTTTTTTTTTTTTTTTTTTTTTTTTTTTTTTTTTTTTTTTTTTTTTTTTTTTTTTTTTTTTTTTTTTTTTTTTTTTTTTTTTTTTTTTTTTTTTTTTTTTTTTTTTTTTTTTTTTTTTTTTTTTTTTTTTTTTTTTTTTTTTTTTTTTTTTTTTTTTTTTTTTTTTTTTTTTTTTTTTTTTTTTTTTTTTTTTTTTTTTTTTTTTTTTTTTTTTTTTTTTTTTTTTTTTTTTTTTTTTTTTTTTTTTTTTTTTTTTTTTTTTTTTTTTTTTTTTTTTTTTTTTTTTTTTTTTTTTTTTTTTTTTTTTTTTTTTTTTTTTTTTTTTTTTTTTTTTTTTTTTTTTTTTTTTTTTTTTTTTTTTTTTTTTTTTTTTTTTTTTTTTTTTTTTTTTTTTTTTTTTTTTTTTTTTTTTTTTTTTTTTTTTTTTTTTTTTTTTTTTTTTTTTTTTTTTTTTTTTTTTTTTTTTTTTTTTTTTTTTTTTTTTTTTTTTTTTTCTTTAATGACGAACTTCAAACTTGATCACCAAAAAGAAGTCTTGTACTATTCGCATGAATTCTCTCAGCTAAACAAACTCCGAGAATCTTACGATAGCGAGTAACTTCTGTTCTCCAAAATCTATTTGCTGTACAAGGCGTTTCAATCAATCTTCTTTGATCACCTCTTGACAAGTTGACAACCTGCTTAGGATCATACATGCGTAGCAACATCTGTTTCTTTGAGTTATCAACAAACATCTGTGCTTCACCTGACTTGATATCTATTTGCCAATAAGTCATAGTTGTCAGCAAGTCTTGGTCCCATTTGATAGCGGGAACTCTTGTAACACACTTGATTGGTCTTTGGACAAACTCAACTGTGCCATCTGGTCTTGTAATCTTCTTCAACGATCTAGGTTTAACCAGTCTTTCTTCTGGTTTCAAACCTCTATCTCCAAAATGCCAATTTCTTTCCTTTTGCAATCTTTGCCATAGAAAATCAGCATATCCATGATTATGAAGATTTACAAACCATCTATTTCCCATATCTAACAAATCTGACTCAACTAGACTTCAGAAAAACTTTAAGTCTCTTGGCATGTACTGACATCCTTCTTTTCTCTTGATAACAAACAAATCAATTCTATTATCAAAGAACCAACTTTGTATCACTGAGAAATACGTGGGTGCGTCCTTATCTGAGATAAACTCCCAAAATATCGACGGCTTAAGATATCCACCCATAAGGAAGTTAGCACGATTTCTGTATTCAGGAACCCATCGGTTAATACAAAAATCAGGATCTTGCTGCGCCGGAGGGATATTAAATTATCTCATATCAAACTCTCGCGTAGCATTTATCTCCCATCCAAGATCAACAATATTCTCATGTCCTTCATCAACTATCTTTGCATAAACCTTGAAAATTAACTTTGCAGCATTACTTGGATCATCCGGACTGTCTCTGATTGGATTACGTATGAAATGTTCCTCTTCAGCAATTGGTTCAATCGGAATGTCTCTTTCATTATTAAAGACACGATCAAAGTCATAAGGTTTTGTTAACAACCTTTGCCATTCTGATCTAGGAACAATTTCTCTTTTTTCTAGATCTTCATCAACTATATTGTCTAAGTCATCACCAATATCATCAATGTCACCCAAAGCGCCTATTTGAAGCTTATCTGCAATTTATACAATTTCAAACATGCAAAGACAAAGAACATAAAATATATGTTAAGACTTAAATTAAAAACAAGTATAAATACATAAAACAAGATTAAATAATATTATACCATAAATATAATGTAACTACTTAATACATTTATATTTATCTTATAATCATTATCTATCCTTTCAAGTACACAAATCATTAACATTAAGGTCTATAGTCTTCATCTTCAGTCTCATTGGAACTAGAATCAGAGTCAGACGGCAATCGATTTAAAATCCTTTGTCGTCTCCTCTCTTTCCAATAACGATCTGAATCTGACCATTGATCACTATCAAGATCAATATTAGCTTGATTGACCTCTATGCTAAGATTTTGCCATGCTCTTGATTCTTCTTCAACTATGTTTTGAGGATCATTCACAAATTTTCCTGCAATCTCCCTATCTATTCTTTCCTGTTCTGATCTCACACTTCGTAGATTGTGATAATCAGCACTTTTACTTGAATCACTAGATTTGGATTTACCTGAATTGGAATCTTCCTCATCATCTGAAGAATTATCTGGATCTTCAGGATCTGCATCAGGAGCAACCATCACAACTTTGCCTTTATCTTGCTGAGTCCCAGATGTACTAGCACCAACTGTACCAGCAATCTCTGACTCTCTCTGTCTTGGCGACTCCCCTTGAAATTCAGCAGTCTCTGAAGCCATAACATCAGCATCTTGAACTTGACCTTGATTCTCTGGCTCACCATCTTTTGGTTGGTTTTGATTTGGATCTTGAGCTGGATCTTGATCATCATGATCATCATCTCTTCGGTTCTTAGCTAGCTCACCATCCTTACAACCATCTTTACCTCCCCCTTGAGCCAAGAATTGGTCAAGTCTATCACCAAGAGAACGAACAAGTGCAGTCATAATGTCCATCTCTTCTTGATGTTTATCAGCTTGGAGCTTTAACTGTGTCTCCAATGCTGTAACTCTCATCTCCAACATCCTCTTCTCCGAAACAATACGACTCAGCTGAACCTGAATGGGCAAGGCTGAACCAGAAGTAGAAGCAATGTCAGATGTAGAAACAGGTGGTGGCATCGTAGTCTCAAAAGAAGGCATACGAGTAGTAAAAGTTCCTGGTAGAGACATCTGTGGTCTTTGTAATGGTAACCGCAGACGATCCATAACCGTAGCAACAGGAACTAACGCCTGAGTAGGAGTAGAACGGGGCCTAGGAGCAGAAACTGTAGGTTCTGGCTCTGGACGAACTGACGACTCTGGAGCTCTAGTAGTCGTAACAGTTTTAGCCTCAGTGACAACTCTAGCATGAGAACCATCTAAACGAATTATGAACTTGGTTCTCGACCTTTTATCACCAACAGAAGGACAAGCCGAAGTAGTAGACAAGGAAACTGGAACATCAGTAACCGAAGCTCTTAGAGCAACAACTGATGGATTATCACCTGAAGTAGGTGCATGAGATCTCTCCATAGCAGCTTGATAGTTATCAAAATCTCTATCAACTTCACACTGAGGTCGCTGAAGAGCTTGTAACCTCTTACAACATCAATCCCTTTTCCTTGTCTTCTTCTTCTCTTTGGTGGTCTATCTGCACCTTCATCTTCCATTTCTAAACCATCATCAACATTAACAGTAACATGTGGTTCAGAAGGACCAACAACATCAATTACTGGAGCAAAAATAGAAGTAGCAACTCCAGTAGTAGGTGGCACAAGATTTGCTGGATCATCTATATCCTCTATAAGAGCATCCATATCTGGATCATTCTCCAGATTTCCAGCAAACAAAGGAACATCATTGAGTCCCTCAAACTGATCAACTTGCTCTTCATGAGGATTAGCTTGTCCTTGAGCATCATCATCAGCAGCAGCAGGTTCTTCATCTTCCCAACCTTGTCTTGGTGCAACATAGTCAGGATTCACCAAATGTCCGAACAATGGTGGATTATCAACATCAGCTGGAACACCATTACCCCGTAAATGTTTCATCATGTCATCAAACACTCGATGAGTTAGACGTCCCAAATTAAACGTAGGACCATCAAAAGGTAAATCAGCTGCTCTATGCCGAATGATTATCATAACAAATCTTGGAAATAAAAAGAATTTCTTTTCGTTCCCAAATGCTCTCAATTGCCTAACAAAACTGTCATAGATGTACTGAGAAAAGCTGTAAGGCTTGTTCAGCACAAGAGCAACCATCTGAGAAGCAGTCTGAATATTCATCTGATCATGACCTGCACTCCGATGACTAATGGACCTCAAAAGGTAGTAGGCAAGTAATCTCCATTTGCCTCTAATGTGATTCTTACGATAAGGATGCGTGATTGGATCCACGTACCCCATACGTCTGATAGCACCGTCACAGAAGATTTCTTCAAACTCCGTAGGACCTTGCTCCATAACATCTTCACCTAAGTCCAAAATAGTCCTTTAGTCTCCAGCAGTGAACTCAATGTTACGTTCCTGAACCGTAATGCGTATCAAAGTATGATCACCAACTTGCACTAATCTAGCCGAGTTCCAGAACTGACTGATGAGACTTATAACCAAAGGAGGATTCTCGGTCAAAGCAAATCGAATACGCGATCGTGCGAGATACTGAAGGACACCGTTAAAACTCTGGCGTGCATCCTTGCTGAGTAATGCTGATATTGATAGCAGCATTATGTTCCTTCACAAAAACACGAGCACCTGCACCTTATGCTGCCATACCCGCACAAAAACAAAAGAAAAACGAAAAGAAAAACGAAAATTAAAAATTTTCAAAAATACAAGTCTGCTTCGTGGTGACGTCAGCACGAGGTAAAACCTCTTCGTGATGACGTCAGCACGAGCTGACTCTTGAAATCGAGAAAAATTATCAAAAACATCATCATATCAATATTAAAACAAATCAAAAGACTAGTTTAACATCGATCTTGATCTTGTTCTTATTTATTCGTGCCCAGAAACAACGACGAAGAACAACTTCGTGCTGACTTAAGCAAAAGTTGCTTCGTGTGAATAGTGGTCGAGACATAAAATCATCGATTAATCTTAATTTGATGCATGTTAATTCGAACTTTAGTTAGATTTAAGTTGAAATATCATATCTTAATCCAATTTTAAGTCCAATTTTAGTCCAAATCATCAAGAATCAAAGAATCAAAAGTCAATTCATCCAAGTCACTATTCATGCGAAGAACAAGTTGAAATAACGACTTAAAATCAATGATTTTCGAAGTCAAAACATCAATACACAATCCTAGATTGAGATTATACCAACAAGTCTGGTTTAAAATCACAAAAGAAGATGAAATCGATCGAAATATGGAGCGGATGAATAATGCGCACGAAGTGGACGAGTTCGCGTGGTGAAATTTTCGGTTTAATTTGGAATAAAAATAAAAATAAATAGTAAAACCCGTTTTATATATAAAAATAAAAATAAAAATAAAAATAAAAATAAAAATAAATAAAATAAAAATAAAAAGTTAAAGAAAAAAATAAAAATAAAAATAAAAATAAAAATAAAAATAAAAATAAAAATAAAAATAAAAATAAAAATAAAAATAAAAATAAAAATAAAAATAAAAATAAAAATAAAAATAAAAATAAGATTGTAAGTACAAAAATAAAAAATAAAATAAAATAAAAATAAAAATAAAAATAAAAATAAAAATAAAAATAAAATGAAAAATAAAAAAAATAAAATAAAAATAAAAATAAATGAAAATAAAAATAAAAATAAGTATAAACTTAATCTTACATTATAATCTTGACATAAAATCGATCATTTATCCATTGATGCTTAACTGAAACATATGCAAACTTACACTGAAACACATTCAATGTATAATGCATCAAAAAATATTCATCAATTTATCATACCATCAACCTATCACACTAAGTCTTAGATTAAGGTCTTGATTCTACAAATTTGATGATTACATGATAACCAATGTTTCACATAAAGGTGTTTTCCCTGAAAACTTGGAGGGAAATACAGTAATACCCTGTGTGGCAAAGAGCAGTAACTGTCATAAGTTCTAAGCCGGTTGGAGAACCTTACACCAAAATTATCATCAAATTTTATCACATGATGAATTTCACACATTTGTATTCGAATTGATCACTGCTTAACCAATCCAAACCTGTTTCAACAGTAGAAATGAAATTTGATAACTGTAACCTGCACACTTATCAAACTTCATCAATGCATCAAAATCAATAAAAAACATAAGCATGCAAAAACAATCAAAATCTTAACCTAGAAACAACTAAGTCAAGTCAAATCTTTGTCAAGCATACTTATCAATCATAAACAATTGAAATTTCAACAAAATTTGAAACACATTCAAAATTATTTTGACTTTCAATTTTCAAAACAAAATCATTTTCTAATTTCAAACAACTTATGTTTATATTAGAAAATCTATCTTATAAACACATTTACCATAAGCAACAAGACTCATATAATCCACTAAGGACTATATAGCTTCCTATGGAATCATCATATGCTTATCAAATCTCTCGTGCAATAAGAACTAGTTTGACACTACAAATTGACACAAAAACTAAAAACGTTAGTACAAAAATAAAAGCAAAATAAAAATAAACTTTAAATCTAAACTACATTATTTATGTACAAAAAATTCTAAGTTTCTGCGGATTAGATCAGATTAGCAAATACATAAGCCTGCGGGTGAGAAATAATTCTCTTATTATTAGTTATGAACAGTTACCCAACAACGATTACCGGTATGTCTGTCCTCTTAAACACTCGGTACTTCCAGCTTCCTTTAGGTTGTGACATTTTCGTATTACTTGAGTCAAGGACAGTCACCATGTAACCTAGTAAGTTACTCATGCCACATTTTTGTTTGCGAACTTATGTGACCCACATTCAGATATACTCCCGTAATCGACACAAGCACTAAGATAACAAATATTCAATATATATTCAAAAACATCCTTAAACAAACCATGAGACACTTTTTAAGATTTATACAATTAAGTGAATTTAGTATCTTGCGATTTAATTTATTTATTTGCTTTTGCATTTCTTTATATTGGGAACCCGTGATTTTCGATGAGACCCGTGTAGCGAACTTTCTGACAACCTATCCCAAGTTGGAAGCTTTAGGTAGGCTAGGTATACAAAGACACCCCGAGGACATACTTGTCCGAATCTCAAAGACCACATTAGCCCCTTAATTACATTCATTTCATTTGCATAAACAGAATAACAATATCACAATATAGCTAAATTTAACTTTCATGCTCATGATTTGTAGAGGTTTTTGCCTACATATTGAATAACTCCTATAATAATGCTAGATCTTTCACAGAATTTAAGTACCAGATATAATCATTACTGAAAAGCAAGCATTCTCAGCCATATATCTGAATATGTTTCCCATAAGAACATTGTATAATTAAGTTCAGATTTAAGGAAACCTTGGTACTTTGTGCCTACCGATACATCCTAAATTGTAATCACTGAACTGAGCAGTTATATTACGATTAAGCAGGCTTAAAAGCTAAGATTATCCTCACTTCTAATCGTCTGAATGCATCAACTTAAATCTCTATCTTATTTATTTTGTTTTCTCATTTTTCAAATTTTTATATTTTTATGACACTAACTATATACAGACTTAAACTAGACACTCTTTTTGTATTTTTATGACTCTAGCTATTTACAGACTTAAATTAAGACTCAAATAAATATACAAAAATAGTTCTTTGAGAGATCTAATATGAATCAGCATTCTTCATACCATTGAAAAGAATCAGCTTATCAAAGCGAGTCTTATCAAATGCTTTAGTATACAAATCAGCTAGATTATCATCAGTTAAAACCTTTTCCAAGTGAATTAACTTCTTTTGTGAACAATCACGCAAGAAATGATGTCTAATATCAATATGCTTGGTGACTTTATGCATGACAGGGTTATTTGTAATGTCTATAGCTGACTTATTGTCTATTCTAATAGGTGTGTCAAGAAAATCCATACCGTAGTCACGTAGTTGTTGCTGAATCCACAATACTTGGGAACAACAGCTACCAGCAGCCATATATTCTGCTTCACACGAAGATTGAGCAACACATGTCTGCTTCTTACACTGCCACGATACAAGTCTTCCACCTAAAAATTGACAACCTCCAGTTGTAGACTTCCTGTCGTTGTTACAACCGCCAAAGTCTGAATCAGTATATGCAACAAAATCAAACGTTCCTCCCAAAGGATACCATAGACCAAGCCCTTGGTTACCCTTTAAATAACGTAGAATACGCTTTGCTGCAGTTAAATGCGACTCTTTCGGACTAGCTTGAAATCTAGCGCAAAGACAAACAGCGAATATGATATCTGGACGCGAAGCAGTTAGATACATCAATGAGCCAATGATAACACGATAATAAGTAGCATCAACAGGCATATCTTTAGGATCAAGAACTCTCAAGCCATGATTTTGCTTAATAGGAGTACCATAAGTCTTGGATTCTAACATTTGAAACCTTCCCAAGATGTCATCGACATACTTAGACTGGTGTATGAAAACCCATCTTTCCTCTGATCAACCTGTAGTCCTAAGAAGAAATGAAGTTCTCCCATAGCACTCATTTCGAACTGCTTTTTCATGCTCATTTCAAATTCTTTGCACATCTTTACATTAGATGACCCAAAAATGATATCATCTACGTAAACTTGCACAATCAAATAATCTCGCTTCCACAATTTAATAAACAATGTGCTGTCTATCGATCCTCTTGTAAAACCATTTGTCAACAAATGTGTCGACAACTTTTCATACTACACTCTGGGTGCCTGATGTAATCCATAAAGAGCCTTATCAAGTCGATATGCTCGTCTTGGATAATTAGGATCTTCAAACCCAGGTGGTTGATGAACATAAACTTCTTCTTTAACTTCACCATATAAGAAGGCACTCTTAACGTCCAACTGATACACCTTTATACTTTTAAAGCTTGCATAGGCTAAAAATAACCTTATAGCTTCAATCCGGGCAACTGGCGTAAAAGTTTCGTTATAGTCATATCCTTCTCATTGTGCAAACCCCTGAACAACTAAACGTACCTTATTCCTGGTAACAATCCCTTTGTCATCTCGTTTGCATTTAAATACCCAACGAGTTCCAATCGGTTCTTTACCTCTAGGCACATCAACTAACTCCCATACTCCAAGTTTTTCGAATTGAGCTAATTCTTCTTGCATAGCTGCAACCCAACAAGGATCTTGAAGCGCAACCTTAACATTCTTAGGTTCTTGTGAAATGAAACCAGAATACAAACACTCAGTTATAATTCCTGTATCCTTCACTTCACAAAATAAACTAGTCATCTCCTTATTTAATTAATTTATAGTTCGAACAGGCTCTGAAGCATCACCAAGAATATTTTCAACAGGATGAGCCTTATTAATTCTATATTGAGGAGCCAAATCAACATTTAGATTTTCTCCTAAATTCGAATGGATCTGAAATTCAGGAGATCCAAAATCATCTTCCAACTCATCAGAAATAGGATTATCGTCTGGCAATGGAACCTTTGAAGGAGTAGTTGGAGTAGTGTTCTTGGGTTTATTAGCATCTGAATCTGTTGTCTTATCGTTGTTCTTACTACTTTCACCAACAACAGTAGTGGACTGAACTTTGGTTGGAGTAGTATCAACACTTTGAGCAGGAGGAGATATAGGGATTGGAGTATAATCCATATGATCTCTTAAAATGATCACATTATCAACTGTGTCAGGACCTGAATAAGAAGAAGGACCGTGTAATGAACGAAATACACTATCATAATCAAAATTTTTGCCCATTCCAGAATGTATAGCGGGCTTATGACTGACAATCTTGACATTAGTACCCAAGTCAACTTTGCCGGTCTGCTTATTGTAAACCCTACGAATAGAAGTACCCGGTTTATAACCCAAGAAAAATCCCTCTTCAACCTTTGGATCAAACTTTGACTGAGGTAGATATTTCAAGAAGGTACACGGAACACCAAATGGTTCAACATTCTGTAAATTCAGTTTCTTCTTATGTAGAAGCTCATAACATGTCTTATTATGACGCTTAACTACCAAAACCTGATTTAAAATATGACATGTTGTATTCACTGCTTCTGCCCAAAACATAGTAGGAAGCCCTGAATCAGCAAGCATTGTTCTGGCTGTTTCGATTAGAGTCCTATTCTTTCTTTCAGCAACTCCATTCTGTTGTGGTTCATACGGTGCACTAAATTGATGTTGGATTCCTTTGGATAAGCAAAAGACTTCCAATGTCTTATTCTTAAATTCAGTTCCGTTGTCACTCCTGATTCTCTTTACCCGAACTCCATAAACATTCTCAGTTTCAACAAAGAAGTTTATCAAATTTGTGGAGTTTCATCTTTCGATGGAAAAAAGAAAACTCATGAGAATCTCGAGTAATCATCAGTAACCACCAAATAGTAGTACATCCTACCTATACTCCTTACATGCACAGGGCATAATAAATCCATGTGAAGTAACTCAAATGGGTTGGCAATAGAATTTTTTTCCTTTGGTTTATGAGAAGACTTCTGCTGTTTACCTTTCAAACAAGGTACACATTTGTCTTCCATTTCAAACCTTTTCATCGGAACACCTTCAACCAAACCATGTTTGACAATATCATTCATCTTTCGGAAAAAAGAAATACTCATGAGAATCTCGAGTAATCATCAGTAACACCAAATATAGTACATCCCACCTATACTCCTTACATCACAGGGCATAATAAATCCATGTGAAGTAACTCAAATGGGTTGGCAATAGAATTTTTTTCCTTTGGTTTATGAGAAGACTTCTGCTGTTTACCTTTCAAACAAGGTACACATTTGTCTTCCATTTCAAACCTTTTCATCGGAACACCTTCAACCAAACCATGTTTGACAATATCATTCATCTTTCGGAAAAAAGAAAACTCATGAGAATCTCGAGTAATCATCAGTAACCACCAAATAGTAGTACATCCTACCTATACTCCTTACATGCACAGGGCATAATAAATCCATGTGAAGTAACTCAAATGGGTTGGCAATAGAATTTTTTTCCTTTGGTTTATGAGAAGACTTCTGCTGTTTACCTTTCAAACAAGGTACACATTTGTCTTCCATTTCAAACCTTTTCATCGGAACACCTTCAACCAAACCATGTTTGACAATATCATTCATCTTTCGGAAAAAAGAAATACTCATGAGAATCTCGAGTAATCATCAGTAACACCAAATATAGTACATCCCACCTATACTCCTTACATGCACAGGGCATAATAAATCCATGTGAAGTAACTCAAATGGGTTGGGAATAGAATTTTTTTCCTTTGGTTTATGAGAAGACTTCTGCTGTTTACCTTTCAAACAAGGTACACATTTGTCTTCCATTTCAAACCTTTTCATCGGAACACCTTCAACCAAACCATGTTTGACAATATCATTCATCTTTCGGAAAAAAGAAAACTCATGAGAATCTCGAGTAATCATCAGTAACCACCAAATAGTAGTACATCCTACCTATACTCCTTACATGCACAGGGCATAATAAATCCATGTGAAGTAACTCAAATGGGTTGGCAATAGAATTTTTTTCCTTTGGTTTATGAGAAGACTTCTGCTGTTTACCTTTCAAACAAGGTACACATTTGTCTTCCATTTCAAACCTTTTCATCGGAACACCTTCAACCAAACCATGTTTGACAATATCATTCATCTTTCGGAAAAAAGAAATACTCATGAGAATCTCGAGTAATCATCAGTAACTACCAAATATATACATCCTACTTGGTTCTCCCTGCACATTGAACACAAATCAAGTTAGTTTCTGAAGGGTACCCAAACCTTCTGTGGTTTGGATTTACCGAATTCATCTTTCATAATCAATTCGGTCCAATATCCATCGCTCTTAATTGGAGCCTTGGATGTAGATGGTGTCACCGATTTTCTTTTAGTCGGTGAAGTGAAACGAGCTTTAGGAGGAGAATTCTTAGGTGAATGAGGACCAAACCTAGGCTGGGCTTCTAATCGAACATAGAACTTGGAAACATTTCCATTTCTATGAGGGGATGATCGATTCTGTTGAACTTGCTTATTCCTAGGTGAATTACTCCTATGAGGTGTACGATCTCGACTCGGACTTCCATTTTCATGACTACCCTTTGTATCATTTTGAGAATGTCCCTGTCGTTTAAGAGTCTTAGATCGAGCATTATGAGCTATAATATCAGAATCACTAGACGCTGTAGATGAGACACCCTTATCTGGACAACGTCTCTTTCTATTTGGACAACAACTATAAACATGTCCTAGCCCATAACAATAAAAGCATGATCTACTTGCCCTCAATTTTCTAGCTTTAACATCCGACTCTGCAGAAGTCATGCCTAAACACTCTTTTAACTCAATTGTGGCTGACTCTTCTTTTGACAAACATTTTGACTCAATGTCATTTGAGAACTGTACTTTCTTTTGAATCCTTGGCTCAACTAAAAATGGTGTTAAGGAAATGCCACTAGATGCAGATTCATCCTTATTCCATACTTTATCAATCTTGTCATGATCCATTTTTTCAAAATCGATTTCAGAGGTTGTGAAAATTGTATCACATCCTTTCATTGTAAAGCATTTTATGACTTTGTCATGACATATTGGATTCTTAGAATTAGATCCCATTTGAACATTTGAATCATACACAGCATTTTTAGGATCCAACGGTTTGACAAAAGAAGTTGCATAGTTATGTTTCTTGTTTAAAGGCTTTTTCTTATCTATTGAACTTTTAGAGGATTTAAGATCTTCAGTTTTTTCTTTTAACTGAGATGGTAAGGGTTGACCAGTGAAAATTTCTTCTTTCTCAGACAATTGAGCTAAAGATTCAGTATAATTATCATTGAATGGTCCTCTAACCTCTTTATAATCCAATCCTAAACCACCTTTATTCTTTGAATCCCGCGGTACAGGAGTTTGTAACTAAATCGATCTTATAAGTTCTGATCCTCTAATTTGTTCCAATCTAGTATTAAGCTTAACTATTTCCAATTTTGCATCAACCAACTCTTTCTCTTTGTTAGAAAAATCCTCAGTTAGTTTAGCATATTGTTCATTTCCTACCTTTTGCATTAAAACTGACTCTCTTAATTTTTCTTTTAAAGCAAGAACATCTTTATCTAAAGCTCGAATTTTATCTTTATAAAGACTTTCTTGTTTCACCAAACCAGAATTTTTGGCAAAAAATGAGTCATTCTCCTTCTTAAAGGTAGAGTTTTGACTAGTCAGGTTTAATACTTTTTTGTTAAGAATAAACACCTCAAGTTTCATTTCAGCCACCATTTTGCAAACATTAACAATTGAAAGTAAAGAACATGATACCTTCTGATCTGCAGCCTTACAATGTGCCATGTATGCAACAAAGTCTTCAGTTGTCATACCTTCAGGTATCACAAAGTCCTTCATTTGTTCTTCAATGCTCTTTTCAGAATTTACATCATTAACTTCAGTTGACACAACTTTCTCTTCTGGTGACTTCATAGCTGTCATAGACTCACTCTCAAACCTTACTATCTCAGCAACTTTCTTAACATTTGCTTACTAATCTCAGATGCAGTCTCTTCACTTGTATACACAGCATAATCAATAGATTCAACAACTTCATTTGCAACATGCGCATTGTGATCATAGATCTCAACTAGATAAGCATGATTTGAAGTGTCTTCAGACTGTGTATCCCACTGATAAATTCCATCTGGATTTTGAACAAGAATAGCCTTGGACTCCAGAAGCTGAGGAGAACCTTGTTGTTGAGGTGTAGCAGGAAATGTGATCATTGCTTGAGTTTTCTGAAGATTGGGTGGAGTAATACCGCCTTGATTGTAGTTCTCTCTGCCTGTAATGGTATTATCAGTCCTTTTTGGACGTTGACACTCTCTTGCAAAATGACCAAATCCATCGCAATTATAACATTTCACCTTGGATTTGTCAAAACCTTTAGTGCCATTACCCAAAAATCTTCCAGTTCTCTGAGTGAATCTTCTGACTTTGATAGTCAACATTGCAATCTACCATTGTAGATCCATTTCTTCTAAATCATCAGGATCTATCTGATTGTAATCATCATCAATCAGTGCATGATCAGTAACCTTTCCACCAATATAAGCTTCATGAGCTGAACAGAAGGCTGAATAAAGATTCATTCTTCCCTCTGCGGAACTCATACTCATTGGCATGGAATGAAATGATTGAGTATTGCTCTTGACAGTAGAAGCAGTACTGTCATAAGCAACATAACCTGCAAGTCCATCTGCATCCATAATTGGTGTAGCTTCAGCACCACTTAGAAATGCATTAGTTCCCGAGCTAGTACTTGCCAAATGAACTGAAGTAGCATGATATATTGACGGATCTTGTGAGAAATCCGCATGCGTATCCTTAATTTTCCTCTTCATTTCTCTGTTTTTCAATTTTGAAACCACAGTCTCAAAATCCCATGAACTGTATTCCTTGTCATCTTGCAAATGATGAACATAATCAGTCCATATCTTTGGCAGAGAATCCAGGAATTTGTCAACTATCTCACTCTCTGGATATGACACTTCAAAATAGGATAGCTTTGTGGTTAAATGGTTGAATCGGGCTATTATCTCATCGAGTGACTCCCCTTTCAAACCATTAAATGCTTCATACTGACGTTTTAACAGCTTTATGCGATTTTTCTTCAAGGTCTTCATCGCCTTCACAGTATTTTTCCAAAGCATCCCACATTTCCTTTGAAGTCTTATGTTTCTTAAACAGATGAACACTTTCTTGAGGTAATGCCATTGTTAGAATTGAACGAGCCTTTCCTTCAATGACATACTTTTTCTTTTCCTCATCTGGCATATCAGTGTAGGTGTAACTACCAATCACACCATTCATTTCATAAGTTGGCCAGTCATATCCTTGAGTCACCATAAACCACAAATCAATATCAGTTAGATGCATATAGTCTTCAAAATGTCTCTTCCACATCCAATAATTCTCCATACGGAAAAGCTTTGGAGGTGTGTTTCCATGACCAACCTCATGATCGTGCATGATAAGTTGATTGATAAGTGTCGCATTTGGAGAGTTTCTGGCAGCAGGTACAGTAGTCATTTCGAGTTTCTTAAAGCGAAAATCAAACAAAAAATGTTACTGTAGCACTAAGGTTCGTGCAGACGTGGCACGAATTAGATTACACGAAGATACTAAGTTTGTGTAGACGTGGCACGAGGTATGTTACACGAAGACGCAAAGTTCATGTAGACATGGCACGAGGTATGTCACACAAAGACGCAAAGTTCGTGTAGACGTGGCATGAATTAAGTCACACGAAGACACTAAGTTCGTGTAGACGTGGCACGATGTCACACGAAGAGCACGTGACACGAAGTGACGCACTTAGGACACTTGTCACATTTCTGAACACGAAGATCACCTCGTGATGACGTAAGCACGAGGTCGCACGAAGACGATTACGAATTTGATGAAAAACTTGAATTTCGAATTGACTTTTCAATCAATAGCCAATCAAACAATCTTACACCTTCTGGTATTCAACCTTAGGGCTCTGATACCACTTGTAAGTCCCTACCGTTGAATGGATCGTAAATAAGATGTGATTCGTTATGTCAAAAGTGCGGAATCCTCTTGAGATAACTAGATTGCTATTGCCTTTTGTCAATTAATAAGTAACTAATCAACCTAAGGACACACACGAAGTGCTAGTTCGTGTAGAAGATCACACGAGCAACAATTCGACTTTCTAAGTTGGAATTCGTAAACTCTCTAAAAACTCGTTATTTTTTCGTTACTAATTAAGTGAATTAGCCTTGTATTTATACTATTAGGTAATTAGTTCCTGTGGGCTTAGGCCTTAATTCGAAGTCCATTAAGCCTAATTAACAAAACCAACCGGCCTCGTGCTGACGTCAGCACGAGGATAATCCTTCATGCTGATGACGTCAGCACGAGGTTCGTCCCTTTGGTTCTTTGTTTGACTTGTACATAACGTCCATCCATCGTTTAAGCGTTCTATGACACTTATAAACCTTGGCTCTACATTCTTGTACCTGTAAAACAATAATATAACACACAAACATAACAATAACCATAAACAGATTTCATATTGAAGTTCAAACATAATCATTAAACACAAACGTAAGTCTTAACGACTTATTATTTAAACGATTACAAACATATTCCTAAGAACAAAAACATTAACCAAGTCTACGTTGCTATTGTCACACAAATCTGCAACTACACCGCCTCATTATTAGTGGCTATAAAATAACAATTCTCTGCTTGGGGTATGATATCCCCCTGTGGCGATTTTAGTATGATACCTAATCCTATTCCTTTAACATTAGCTGCACCATCAGTATATAAAGTCCATTTTTCAGTAGCTTCTTCTAACATTTTGACTTCTAAATCTACTTCAGGTTGTAAATCAGTACTAAAATCAGCCACAAAGTCGGCTAAAGCTTGGGATTTTATAGCAGTCCTAGGTTCATAAATTAGATTAAAAGCACTTAATTTCACAGACCATTTAGCCATTTTACCAGATACTTTAGATTTTCTTAGCATACATTTTATAGGATAATTTGTCTTAACATGTCTAACATGCGGTTCAAAATAATGTCTAAGTTTAGTAGATGCCATAACTAATGCAAGTATAAGTTTTTCGAGATGAGAGTACCTGGTTCCAGCATCAATTAAACTTTTACTTACATAGTAAATCGGCTGTTGTTGTCCTTCTGCTTCTTTTACTAAAACAACACTTACTGCATTTGATGATACTGCCATATAAAGATATAGAGGCTCACCATCTTCAGGCTTCACTAGAAATGGTGGAGTGGATAGATATTTCTTTAATTCTTGAAAAGCTTCTTCTTGTTTTTCTCCCCATTCGAATTTTTTGTTCTTCTTTAAGATGTCATAAAATTCTTTACACCTATCAGAAGATCTTGATATGAATCTATTCAAAGCTGCCAACCTCCCGGTCAACCTTTGAATATCTTTCGCATTCGATGGAGACATCAGGTTCAAGATAGCTTTGATCTATTCTGGACTTGCTTCTATTCATCTTTTAGTGACCATATATCCCAGGAATTTTCCAGCGCCTACTCCAAAATTGCAATTTGCAGTATTCAACTTCATGTTATACTTGTCCAAGATGTTGAATGCTACTTCAAGATCTTTCAAGTGTCTTCAGCTTTCTTGGATTTGACGACCATATCGTCTATATAGACTTCCATTGTATCCCCCAGTTGGTCTTTGAACATCATGTTGACTAGTCTTTGATATGTTGCACCTGCATTTTTAAGACCAAATGACATAGCAATATAACAATAAATACCTGTCAGAGTCATAAAAGCAGTAGCTTCTTGATCTTCAGGTTCCATTTGAATTTGTTGAAATCCAGAAGAAGCATCCATAAATGTGAGCATCTCGTGACCAGAAGTTGCATCGACCATGGCATCGATATGTGGCAGTGGAAATGGATCTTTCGGGCAAGCTTTATTGAGATCTGTGAAGTCTACACAAACTCTCCATTTTCCATTTTTCTTTTGCACTACCACCACGTTTGCTAGCTGATGATATACCCTATACGAATTTTTACCTCCGTACCCGAAACAAATACGAAGGCACCTTCGTACAGGTAAAAATTACTTATCTATATACCCAGAACGGAGCTCAACCTCCGTTTAACATAACCATTCCGGAGCTCCCAAGGTAATAAATACCCAGCTCCGAAGAAACATATAAAGAAGATCGGATATAGATCATTTCTATGTTTATCCGAATAAAATAGAATATCTAAAATCCGAAAGCCTCGGATATGATTATCACAAATCTTCTTAAATGATAGAACATATCCTCAAAAGAGGAAGAGATTTACCCTAATTCTCTTATCTTCCTCCCCAAGTTTTCTACCCTCTATATAAAGAGGATATATCATACGGCAAAAACCATCTCCAATCACACTCAACGCTCCATTCACACACAATATCACACCGGCCTCTCAGGTTCGGTGACAACACATAACATAAACTAGGCGTAAAGCGGCCGCATCCCTATTACCGGTAGGGAATCGCCTACAAACCACTCATCAAATCTGCACACCACCCCGGTTGAGCCATAGTGCGATTATTTGATCAAACAAATTGGCGCCATCCGTGGGACAAATCCCTAAAAAGAAAAAAAAAGAAAGAAACAACAACAATTATTAAAACCTACCCACGATCAGAATAATCAGCTATCATGACTGACATAGACATCAATTACTCACCAAGAACACCCAATTCGGGGGGACCTCGAACACCCCCGGAGGACTGAATTTTCAGGAACAATTTTCTTTTGACACATCTGGGACGAATTTTCGCCCGCCCATTATCATGGCAGGTGATCATAGCACGATTGTAGGCGACACATCAAATGCGCAAAGAGCTTCGAATAGGACTGTACCGCAGGGCCAAGGTCCAGATAGATCCGCGATAACATCGCAGGGTCAAGATCCGGAAAGACCTGCACTGCAGGAGCGAGCTACGGATAGATCTGCACCGCAGGATCCAGATCCGAATAGGTCTACGATAACATCGCAGGGTCAAGGTCTGGATAGGCTGGTGCCACAAAGCCAAAGCCCACTCAGATCTGTGATAGCTCCTCAGGGTCAGAACGCAGGTGGGCTAACAATGAGCCCACCAGACCAAGGCCTGCACAGACCTGTACTAATACCACCTTAGAATCGAAGCGGGTTCGTACTCACACCTCTTCAAGGTCAGAGCCCGGGACAGAACAGACCAGGCTTTACCCCCTTGTATCAGAGGATACCACAGCCCCTGGAGACACTAATAGGGCGTCAACCTCAGCAGAGCACAAAATAAACGATGCATACGTACAAGCTAATTACGACGTCCTAAGCACAATCATGAACCGCTTAAGGGAAGCAGGTCAAATCCGTAATGTGACCAGGAACCTAGAAAACGATTATGACTCGGACTCGGTGGATGAATACATTAAGATGGAAACCCCTCTGAGAAGAGTAGTTGAAAGGATACCGTCGAAACAAAGAAGACGAGTTCCAGCAACTATAACTCCTGCGACAAGGACTACTGGGATACAAATAGGAGGAAGTAGAAACCTAGCAGCCAACGGGGAAGAAATAGCCCCCCGGAAACTACAGGAAAGGCGCCTACCCAGGGTCAACAGAGGTCCGGAGGACAACCTGGTACCTCAGCAAGACCAGGATGGACCAAGAGGGAACCTCCAAGGGTTCCTACGCCCCAGAAGGAACGTCGTCCGCCCGGATTACGATTCATATGAATGGAAAGACCCTGAGCCGGTTGACCTATCTCATTTAGTGAACACTGATAGCGCATTCTCCTCGGCTATACAAAGTCACCCACTGCTAGCAAAGATGAAATACCCCCAACACTTGGGGTATTATGATGGAAAAAGTGACCCAGACGACTTCTTAAAAAAGTTTGTCAGAGCAGCTTTGATCCAAAGATGGGATATGCCAACCACGTGCCATGCATTTTCCTACTCACTGACAGACGATGCTCGGGAATGGATCGATGGCCTACCCAAGAATAGCATCGATAGCTTCGAAGTACTTAAGAACAAATTTAGATCCCAGTTCAGCATGTAGAAGAAGCACAGGAAAACCCATATCCCTGTGCACAATATTAAACAAAAGGAAGGCGAAAAGACAAGGGACTTTATTGTTAGATACACTAACGAAACCCAACAAGTACGGGGATTACCAGAAAGCCAAAGAATTTCAGGACTCATCCATGGGCTCCGCACAATAGACCTTATCGAGCACTTAAGCACTGATTTACCTGAAACTTATGATGGCTTAACTGATAAAGCCCATATCTGGTTGGATGCAAGGAAATGACGAATGTTAATTATCCCTCAGGAAGAAAAAAGAAAGAATACGGAGGTAACGGAAGGTTCCCCCGGTATGCACGAGATGACAACCAGTGGGCAGGCAGAGATAGAGATAGTGGGATTGATATCCTGTCCAGTCTCACAAAAACCAGAAAGCAGATTCTGGCTACGGAGTAAGTTGCATCCACTTTCCCGATCCCAACCAAACTCGTAAGGAAGCAGAAGAATATGGATAAATACTGTGAATATCACAAGGATCATGGCCATGACACCAATAATTTGCAGAAATTTAAGAAGAGCCATAGAAGAAGCCGTGGAATCAGGGAAGTTGGATCACCTGGTCAAAGAAATCCGCCAAGCAACAAGGATAAAGAACGAAGCAGAAAAAAATAGAAAAAACGCCACTAGCACAGATCCTCATGATACGCTCCGAAGTGCATAGAGATCACCCACAGGAGCAGAATTATTAGTTCCCACCACTAAGGGATATAGTACCCTCCAACGGACCGATTATCATCGAAGCCAACATCGTGGGAACCAAAATCAGGAATGTTCAGATAGACGGAGAAAGCGAATGCGATATCCTCTATGAAAAATACTTTTCCAAGTTACCAAGAAGTGTCAGAGAAAAGCTGAGAAAGGTGGAAAAACCACTAACAAGGTTCGCAGGAGAACGAATATGGCCAATTGGAGAACTACGAACAGAAGTAACAATAGGGAAATACCCAAAATGGAGGACAAAAAGGATTACCTTCATGGTCATATCAGCAGACTCTGACAACAACATAATACTTGGGAGAGAAGCAATGCGAAAGGTTGGGATCAAAGCATCAACAATCCACTCACAAATAAAATTCCAAAGTGAGTCAGGGATAACAACATTGTTGTCCAACTCAATCACTGAACGAAGGACACATGGGAGAAACCGAAGCACAGCAGACGAGCAAAGCAGAAAGGCTTCCATGCTGCCAGAAAAGAAAATACAGGCCCCAGAAACAGCAAAGTTCAAAAGAAGGACACGCAGAAGGAATAGAGGGGCCAGGAAAAATAACACATTAAGAAGCTTCGGGAAAAAGGTGGAGGCCCAGAAAGACCTCCGTCAAAAAGTAAATTTCCTGAAGAGACAAAGGGATAAGTCCGATTAGCTACCAGATAAGTCCCAAGAAAGAAAGCTAGCAGCTAGGAACTTTACTATGTAATGTCCTCCTACCAATTATTTTTCAATAAAATAAAGCTTTCAACACATTTTTAAGATCGATCAATATATTTTAAACGCGCGTAAAAAGTTAACAAAAAAGACTTCATGTAAATGTTCAAGGGGACGCCCATTAAGACATTCATGAAGCAACAAAAAGAGCCTCCCCAAAATAAAAGGGATAGGCCAAACACAAAAACCACTCAAAGACGGACTCATCATTATGAAGAAGTCAAGGGTACGGTTAAATGATAATTGCAGGTACCAAAAAAGTATATACAAAGACCTCCCCCAACACAAAGGGAGGCCGGTCAAGTATTCATCAAATTGTCTAAAGGCACACAGGCCACCAAGATTGTTTACAAACCATAAGACGTTATCAAGAAAAAGTTCACAATCCAAACAGGAGAATATCGAGAGGATCACGGAGCAACCTGCAGAAGGTCAGATGGAGAGGCTTCAGGATTGGATGCAAGCTTACGAAGGTATGCAGAGTCAATATTGGCCAGCTCATCCAAAGCAGAATCAAGACGGCCAGCCGTGTCTTCAGG
This sequence comes from Erigeron breviscapus, assembly GCA_034093135.1. Lineage (NCBI taxonomy): Eukaryota > Viridiplantae > Streptophyta > Magnoliopsida > Asterales > Asteraceae > Erigeron > Erigeron breviscapus. Next base: position 128,934,537 of record CM067170.1, on the reverse strand, counting down.
GATAACACGGCCCTCTAGATTTACAACACCCTCATCGGCTAGAGCACGCATTAATCCCACTTCCGCATCAACCCTGTTTTCATTACAAACCTTCGACAACAGCATACCAACTTCAGGACCATGCAGGAACGACTTGCACACATGGGGAATAACTTCAACAATCAGCCTCCCATACCTCCCAGATTGCTCTGCAAGTGCGTCCTGTGCTCCCTTTAGCAGCGCATCCTTTTCTCGAATCTGATCTGTAAGAGCCTCCACCTCTTTCTCCTTCTCAGCAATGACCCTCTGCACAGCTGCCCGCACGGTATCCAACTCAGACTGAAGAGCACCACAGTCCACCTCCAGCTCAGTCGCCTTCACCTCAAGAGCATGCTTCTCTGACATCAGCTTCTCATACTGTTCCTTCGTTGGCCCAGATTCCTCAGAAACCTCCCTCAATCTCGCATCCAGTGCACTACCAACAACAGCACTGCAGAAGATTGAGTGGTTAAAGAAGGCAGAAAGCTCCGGGATCTCCATATTCATTAATCCGTTGACCCATCCAGAAGGAGCGATACTCTGAAGAGAGCGATGACACGAAGCAGCATCAAGAGCCTCCCCAAGAGGATCGAAGGCTGCAAAGAAAACAGATAATTAATAACAATGAAGGAACAAGCAAGGGAAAGCCAAGAGGAACTTACAAGTAGACTGCTCGGGCACTTCAACACTCCTGGTCTTCCACTTCTTTGATCGGGAACTACCAACATTCTTGGATGACTTCTTCCTCTTCTTCAGACGACTAGCAACAGTGTTCTCCTGAGCAACATCTTCTACATCTTCACCAATACCATCGGACACATCAACCACAACCCGCTCCTGAGCCAAAGGAACGGGTGTCTCAGCCAACACCTCTGCAGAAGGACCTCCCTGGATAACAGAGGATGGGGTCGAAGGCGGAGCAAGAGCCACCGGCTTGAAGACAAGGCTGGACAACGCAGGTTGCCTATCGATCATCTGCTTAAAAGACATCTCTACAGAAAGATAAGTTGAAATCAACAAGCTGCAATATCCAGCAACTAAGGAAGAAAACAGACAAAGGGAAACAGCAACCTACCCTGACCACCACACTCAATGATGAAATCTCTAGTACCATACTCCCAAAACGAAGCAACATGCGACTTAAACAACACAGCTTCAGGGTATATGCACAGCTTAAGGCCATAAGAAGAAAGACGATCGACATCAGATTGTCTAACACCACGAGTACCAGGAACACCTATAGACTTATACTCCAACCTACCAACATCTAACAAACCACTACGCTCAGGAGGAATCAATGAATGATCAATGAAAACAAACAAGTCTTTCCAATCCCTAACCTCTGTACCACCAGCAATAAACAGTTCATGATTACCATTCTTGGAAACAGTAACCCAATCACCAGACTCTTTAAGTTTGTAGAAGGAGTTAAACAACACTATCGAAGGCTCTATACGATTAGCACTACAGAGAACCTGGAAAGCAATGATTTTCGCAATACCAGTAGGATGAACAGTAGAGATGTGGCATTGATAATAATCTAAGACAGCCAGAAAGAAGGAAGAAAGAGGGATTCTAAGATTACCAAGGGTAAAAGATTTCACATACAGACTAACAAAACCAGCAGGAGGATCGCAGATAGATTGCCCTCTTTCCTGAAACCGGATTGAGTTAGGGTTTCGCGTGAAATAAGTGGATGCAAAGTTCTGATAGACAGAACGACTCAATACATTGGTGATACTCCTTATTCCTCTCTTCGTCATCCCAAAAAAATTATGGAATAAAAGAAGAAGAAGGATAAGGAATTTACCTAATGAAGATCGATGATGAAGCAGCGGAGGAAGAGTTTTCGAAGTAAAAAAGAGGCAAAAAGCCCTTTTTGACAAAGAGTTGGTATTTATATCGGGTAATAATCACGGGTACCAACCAGTGAAAAGTTACCCCGAGTTTCGTTCCAACAAGTTCTTACAAAGGGATAAGCCGTAATTATACCTCTGCAGTAAACGACTTCAATGTCGTTTAAATGATTGATTAGCTGATAAGACGGGCAAGTTGCGACACGGAGCAACGGAGCACATTTTTGAAGTCGAACCAGACACTCTGCAGGCAGCTTCTCCAGTTAGACTGGAAGGCTTGATGATATACCCTATACGGAGTTTTACCTCCGTACCCGAAGCAGATACGAAGGCACCTTCGTACAGGTAAAAATTACTTATCTATATACCTAGAACGGAGCTCAAGCTCCGTTTAACATAATCGTTCTGTAGCTCCTAAGGTAATAAATACCCAGCTCCGAAGAAACATATCAAGAAGATCGGATATAGATCCTTTTTATGTTTATCCAAATAAAATAGAATACCTAAAATCCAAAAGCCTCAGATATGATTATCACAAATCTTCTTAAATGATAGAAGATATCCTCAAAAGAGGAAGAGATTTACCCTAATTCCCTTACCTTTCTCCCCAAGTTTTCTACCCTTTATATAAAGAGGAGATATCATACGTCACAAACCATTTCCAATCACATTCAACGCTCCATTCACACACAATATCACGCCGGCCTCTCAGCTTCGGTGACAACACATAACATAAACTAGGCGTAAAGCGGCCGCATCCCTATTACCGGTAGGGAATCGCCTACAAACCACTCATCAAATCTGCACACCACCCCAGTTGAGCCATAGTGCGATTATTTGATCAAACACTAGCCATTCAGGGAATTTTACTTCCCTTATCATCTTTGCTTTTAATAATCTTTCCACATATTTTTGAATAATAGCGTTTCTTTCCTGATAAAATTTCCTTCTTTTTTGTTGGACTGGCTTAAAACTTTTATCAATTCCAAGCTTGTGTGTAATAACATGTTTAGAGATTCCTGACATATCTTCTTGCTTCCAAGCAAAAGTCTTAATCCTAGTTTTTAGAAAGTCGGTAAGTTTGACTTCTAGTTCTTTTGAAATTTTTGCCCCCGCCAATACTTTAATGTTGGGATTTTCATGAACCAGAATATTTTCTTTAACATCCTGCTCCTTTGACTCAATAACATCGAAGATCCTCTTCTGTAATTGCTATTGTGAAGTCGACTTGGTTGCTGACTTCATGGTGGAGGTATAGCATTCTCTAACCTCTTGTTGATCTCCTTTAACAGTGACCACTCCCCAAGGTGTTGGTAATTTAACACATTGGTGATAAATTGATGGCACTGCCTTCATTTCATGAATCCAAGGCCTTCCCAAAACTATGTTGCAGCCTGGTAGAGAATCGACGACCCAAAATTTCTGCATGGAATTAATTCCACCAACATACACTGGTAGCTTAATTTCGCCAACAGTATATTTAGTTTCGCCACTGAATCCAATCAAAGGTGACTACTTGCCAGTGATACCTGCCTCTGAAATGTCCATCCTTTTCAAAGTTTCCAGCTTGATAATATTCACTGAGATTCCGTTATCTACTAAGATCCTGTGAACATAATGGTTAGCAATAAATAATGTGACAACCAAACCGTCATGATGAGGTTCCTGTATATCATCGAAGTCGTCTTTTTCAAAAGAGACAAAATCTGAGTTTGAAATTGAAGCTTTCTTCACGCTTCTTTCTCCTTTATTTGTCTTGCTTTGCTTAGCAAATATTTTGGCTACTGAACATGTTATCCCACATACTTCTGATCCGCCAGAAATAGTATTAATTACTCTTGCATCTGGTGGTGGAGTGTAACACCCTAACAAGGCGGAATCATGAGGGTTACATACTAAGCACAACACGACATGGAAATTAAGTAGAGACAAGTCTAAATGCATTAAAAGGATTAGACAATCCATACAAATCATTCAATTACAAATACCGGATCAAGAATAATGCATAAGGAGCACGCCCATCAAACGTTTACAAAATAATAGTTCAAAAGATGGTAAATGATCCTAAGCATAACCCATAAGCGGGAACTATGAATCACGGATCCAAGAATAGTCCAAGTCCAATCCTAACATGCATCAAACCAATCAAATCATCCAACACGTCTCTGGTTAACCTGTTCACTTGAAAAGTGTACTAAAACGTGTCAACATAAAGTTGGTCAGTTCGTAGGTTTAAGTAATGAAAATCAAGTGTGTCAGGATATCAACCGTTAACGATATACGAGGATTAGTATACCTAATCACATTCCAAGGAAACCCAAAAAGGGATTACGTTTGCACAAATCAACACAAGTCAACGTCTACGTTAAATAATAGTTATAACGGCACGACTTACATAATGAATAATGCGCAACATACCGGCACGACTTACTTAATAAATAATGCGCGAAATACGTTTCTAGCACGACTTACATCTAATACTATCTTATAAAGCATTTTGCCCTTTTTTAAAATTTCAAAAGATGATTTGAACAACCTAAATTACCATCTTCTTTATTCACTAATTTAAACATCTCTACCTAATATACCTATAATACCCTTAAATCTCAACCATTCATTTTTTCTCTCTCCTCAAATCTCAACCACTCATTTTTTCTCTCTCCTCCATAAATCATTTTGTTCCTCTAATTCATTCAAAATCTTTTATCTCAAAAACCGTATATCGATAAATTAAAAAAATTGTATGGGTGTTCTTAAAATTTCATGCTCTTTCATTAGAGATGTCATTCGATATACTTTCGACGAATTTTTAAATCCGAGGGCAGAGCCCGTACGGCTAAGGCATTTGGCTATCATACTCTATGACTTGACCTATCACCCCACCATCTCACCGCCGCAACGCGCGGGCACCTCTCGTAATAACTAATGCGCGATATACGTTTCTGGCACGACTAACATAATAAATAATGCGCAAACATAAACACATACAAACATGTAAAAAAGCAACCAAGTCGGCATTTAACGTCTCGTTCCATATCATAACAAAGTGAATCAACCGACAACCGTTTAACAACAAGTACACTTTCCACCCCAAAATAAGATAAACGTAGGGGCTACGAGACTCACCTTGATCGGCAAAAGAGAAGTTTATACTCAATTAATATCGTCCAATGTTTCGTCACACGTGTCCACCTATCAATAAGTATACACGTTTTATAATAAGTCTTTACTTGACGTTTTAAATTAACTTATAACTTTAGACGACTCTTAGGTCTCATTTCCAATACAAAATGGGCCAGTTATAATTATCTAACGATTTGCAAACGTCTAGTGGTCGCCAACGCTCACAATATAAGAAAAAGAAGTATATATATATATATATATATATGTATGTTAGTTTATGTCACTATCTTCCCAAGTACAAACCCTAAATGAGACTTAGCCGACTTATCCTCTTTGTATGCCATTTAAAGTTTCTTTTCGTCACTAACAGGTTGGACATAAGCTTGGGTGAAAATCGGACTCGGTTCAAGGATCATTTGAGTGAAACTAGATTTTTCAGGAAAACAAAGGATGGAGACCACCGTAAAGGACGACACATGGCAGCGTCCCAGACGGTGGTAGAACTTCTAGCAGCGTCCAAGACGGTAGTGACCACCGTCCCAGACGGTGGTCTGGAAGTGTCAAATTCAGCGTGTGGGTTCGCGTTTACATGGCGTAGCACATAAACTTTGACCGTAAAGGTCCACAGGGCAAACTAAGCCACCGGCTCAAACGTCCAGTTGAGCGTAAGAGACAGTGGGGAAAGGCTTTCAGCGTCCCAGTCGTCTAATGGAGCGTGTCAGACGGTGGAGGAAAACAAGCGAAATTCTGGGCCGGGAGATGAAGAACAAACAGTTTGACTTTTAGTCAAACTTTGACCTACAAGCCACAAAACCCTAATTCGTTCTATGGGATCGATTTGATGGTGATTCAGACACGTTTTATGCTTCACTAACCTAGGTGAACGTTAACAAATCCAACTCTCCTCCTGAATCGATCCAAAATCGTCAATTTTATAATTTATTTGTTTTTGATCTAATTTTTAAAAATATAAACCCTAATTTTGAAATAAATGAGTTTTAATCCGAATTTTTGGCCAAGGATTGCTTATACTATACTAGAAACATGTTTTCCCACATAACCCATTCCATAAATTCGACCCATAACAACAAACAAGTGAAGAACCTGATTTTTGACCCATTTACCCATTTGAAGCCCTAATTTGACCCATAAACGTTTTTGAATTGATTTTTGACTCAAAATTACTTGTGTAAGATTAGAAGTGAGCTTACAAATATGAAATGATTATATTGAGACAAGTTTAACTTACCAAAACTTTCAACAAAGCCTCAAATCCGAATTTAAGCTATTTATGAAGAATTCTTGCACCTTAAACTCCAAATTTTTGATATGATGATTGAATGATGATGAAGATGATGAATTTATTACAAATCGAACATTAATCACAATTAATGATCCAAGAATTTAGTGAGAGAGAGAAAGAGATAGAAACTAGTCTTGCATTTAGTATAGTGAGAGAAAGAGAGATAGAATGTGTGGATGAGAAAGAGTGGAAGAGTGTGATTGGGTGGGATTTTGGATAGGGTTGGGTCATGAGTGGTGGTTCATGGATCATGGGTCGACCCATGGATCACCCGATTACATTTCTAGTTAGCTTAGAAATCATCTTACATCCTAAACCGATCAACACGTCCACGTAGCTTCGTCTAGCATAAGTACACGTCTTTAATTCATAATTAAATGAATGAATTATTTAAATTAACTAGACAATTAGTCATTTAACACGTCTACGTCAACAGTTCAAGAATCAAATAACCAGATTTAATCATGTTTATTAAAAGGCAAACAAGTCAAAATTCGCAAATGTTACATCATTCCCCCGTTAAAGGAATTTTGTCCCGAAATTTAAATCTAACTAGACTCGTTAAATAAATGAGGATACTTGGCTTTCATAGAATCTTCTCGTTCCCAAGTAAATTCGGGCCCATGTCTAGCTTGCCATCTCACTTTAACGATCGTATACCGAGTGTTCTTAAGCTTTTTAGTTTGCCGGTCTAATATCTCTACCGGCTCTTCCACGAATTTCAACGTTTTATCGACACGGATTTCTTCAAGTGGCACGTGAAATGTCGGATCGGCCAAACACTTCCTAAGATTACAAATATGAAACACGTTATGAACTCCACTCAAGTCTTGAGGAAGTTCTAATCGATACGCCACCGGGCCAATTCGCTCAAGAATTTTAAATGGACCAATATACATTGGTCCTAATTTACCACGTTTTACAAATCGGACCACGCCTTTCCATGGGGATACTTTGAGCAACACATAATCTCCAACTTCAAACTCGAGGGGGCGTCGTCTCACGTTTGCATACTTCAATTGTCTTTCACGGGCTACTCTCAACTTCTCTTTGATTTGTGAGATAAACTTAGTCGTTTCAATAACGATTTCGGGTCCAATGAGTTGGCTTTCGCCAACTTCCGCCCAAGCTAGCGGTGATCTACATATTCTCCCATATAAAGCTTTAAACAGTGCCATTTGAATGCTAGCATGATAGCTATTATTGTAGGATAATTCAACCAATGGCAAATGTCTATCGCAATTGCCACCAAATTCGATGGCACAAGCTCGTAACATGTCTTCAAGCGTTTGAATTGTCCTTTCACTTTGACTGTCGGTTTGGGGATGTAACGCCGTACTCATGTTAAGTTGATTACCCATTGCTTTTTGGAACGCCTTCCAAAACTTTGGAGTAAATCGGGCATCCTGATCGGTTATGATGGAAATCGACACTCCATGTTTGGATATTACCTCTTTGATGTACAAGCGTGCCATGGCGTCAAATTTATCATCTTCCCGGATGGCTAAGAAGTGAGCCGACTTAGTCAACCGGTCAATTATCTCCTAAATGGTGTCCCGACCACTACTTGTTCTAGGTAACTTCGTGATGAAGTCCATGGCAATATCTTCCCATATAGGCGAAGAACTCGGTCGAATGAATCGCTTATCTTGTAACTCTTGTAGTTGTGTTACTAGTGGGAGACATGCAGTTGATAGGACCAGAAATCATTTTGGAAGCTACAGAAAGGGTTGCACAAATCAAGGAGAACCTCATGAAAGCTAGAGACAGGCAAAAGAAATATGCTGACAACCGAAGGAAACCTTTAGAGTTTCAGGTTGGTGATCGGGTGATGCTTAAAGTGTCTCCTTGGAAGGGCGTAGTTAGATTCATAAAGAGAGGGAAATTAGCTCAAAGGTATATTGGACCATTTGAGATTACAGAGAGAGTTGGTATTGTTGCTTACTATTACAAATACGGTCATTTGATATATTTGTAAAAAGAACAAAAAGACAATATGGATATAGATCTTGGTCATACTACAATACGAAAGTTGACATAGTGACACTTCCCTTCACATTTCTCTTTCCATCTCTTTTCCCATTTTTCATGTGTTTCTAAGATTTCAAAACACATACATTGTTTCCATTTAACAAATCTCCTTTTAGCAAATCAATTTAATTATACCAACGTACACATATTTCCTTTTTCCCATTTTTATTGTCTAAGATTTCAAAACACATACATTGTTTCCATTTAACAAATCTCCTTTTAGCAAATCAATTTAATTATACCAACGTACACATATTTCCTTTTTCCCATTTTTATTGTTTCTAAGATTTCAAAACACATACATTGTTTCCATTTAACAAATCTCCTTTTAGCAAATCAATTTAATTATACCAACGTACACATATTTCCTTTTTCCCATTTTTATTGTAACTAAGACAGTAATAATTATTGTGTAATATTGTTACCTACTTTAAGTTACAAAATTTAAGACTTTAAGTTACAATTAGCAGTTAACTACAACACATTCACCCGCCGTTATGCGTGATACCCTGCTAGTTATTATTAGTATATAATAAAACTACCGAACTTTACAAAACAAAAAAAAGGTACGTGAAACTACAATTTACTATATATACTGGTATGTTTTGGGTTGTTTAATCATGGTCTTAAATTATAAAGACTGTTAAAATAAATAATGTATCAAACTTATAAGGTTTGATATTGCTTAGGGACTGGTTCTGTCAAGTTGTATTGTGCAGGTACTAAAGCTGTCATCCCTTCATAATCTTCCTCTATAAATATTGATCATTGGGGCTAGGGTTAGTTGCGCGTCTTGTGTTCTTCATTCTGTATTCATTCTGCTTGTTATTGTACACAACCGACTGTTTGATCTCAAACCTTTTGATTGTGAGTCTATATTGATAAACTGTTTAGGGTTACACACATTTGTAGACAACCTAGTCTTTAGATCTGCACATGATTGTGGACAGATCACTGCTATCGAGTTGTAATAGATTTAGGGTACATTAATAATAATAAGATGCGGTATTTTTACATGGTATCAGAGCGGCAAGGTTACGATTGAAGATATTTAGGTTAATAGAATTTTTCCTTCTTCAGGAAGAATTTAGGGTTTCATCGATTCTAGGTTTTTCTATTTTGAAAAACCTAAGATTTGGGGTTCGTGTTTCTGTTTCTGTTTGGTTGGGTAATCTTGTTGCTGATTGAAGATTATTGCCGTTTCGTTTTAGGGTTTCAATCTTACAAACCCTAATCCTTCTTTATCGTTTCTTAAATTGAGTGATCTATAAAACTCCAGTTGGTTCTTAAATTGTTAATTGAATTCTTTGCTATCTGTTACTTGAATACTGTGTGATTATCTTCTGTTTATCATTTGCTTCATGGGTGATATAACTTTAATTAGTAGTATTGATATTAGTAATCCTTTACATCTTCATGCTAATGACATACTTGGTACACCTTTAATATCTTTTAAACTCACTGGAACAGAAAATTATAGAGTATGGGCCACTGCAATGAAATTAGCTTTGCAAACTAAAAACAAATTAGGGTTTATTGATGGTACTGTGGTTAAAACTGCTTATGCTACTAGTAATGTGTTATCTCAACAATGGGAAAGGTGTAATGCAGTGGTGTTGTCTTGGATTTTAGGAACTATATCTCAAGAATTATATTTGTCTTCTGTATTTTCTGATAATGCTTCTGAAGTTTGGGAAGAGTTAAGTGAAACTTATGATAAGATTGATGGTTCTATTATCTTTAACTGTATGCAAAAGATTAACAGTCTGAAACAAAATGGATCATCATTGTCTGAATATTATCACAAAATGAATGCTTTGTGGAGAGAATTTTGATACTTTAACCAAACTTCCTGCATGCACATGTGAGGCTAGAACTGAAGTTCAAACTCATGACAAATTGATAAAACTGATGCAATTTTTAATGGGACTTGATGATGCTTATTTTCCTATTAGAAGTACATTGTTGACTAAGGATCCTTTGCCTGATGCTAAAGCTGCTTTTGCTATTCTGTCTAGAGAAGAGTCTCATAGAGGTGTCCACACTTCTGTTATATCTAATAATCTTGCTTCTGATAAACCTTAAATTTCTGCTTTTGCTGCTAAGTCTTTTGATAATAAAAAGAGGTTTAATAATTCTAATAGAGGTCCTAATCCTAATCTTGTATGCAAAAAATGTGGAATGCTAGGACACACCATAGAAAGGTGTTATGAAATTGTTGGTTACCCTCCAGGATTTAAAAAACACCCTAATCCAATAAGACAAAGTGGTTTTAAGTCTGGTTTCAATGCTAATAGTGAACTTGATAAAAATTCTACTTCTGCTAGTACTTCTGGTTCTACTAGTGTGTCTGGTTCTGCTTTGTCCTTTACTAATGAACAGGTTCAGAAACTTATTAGCTTGATAAGTGAGAAACCTTCTGGAGGCTTGCATGCTAATATAGCAGGTACACCAACTTTCCTTAATTATAATGTGAGATTTAATATGAATTTTGATAAATATTTCTGTGCTACTTCTAGTAAAAAAATGGGATAATGTGAGTCTTGGATGGATTATAGATTCTGGTGCAAATCATCATATGACTGTGAGTTCTGTTAATATGATCAATGTAGTTGATGTCTCTGAGTTAAATCTTACTGTTGGTCACCCTAATGGTACTCTTGCTAAAGTCACTCAAATTGGCAATCTTAAATTAATCGATAATGTGATCCTATATGATGTATTAGTTGTCCCTGATTACTGTGTCAGCCTACTTTCTGTTCATAAATTGATTAAAGATAATAAACTATTTGTTGGATTTGATGAGGAAAAGTGTTATGTATAGGATTTGAAAAGAGAGAAAATATTGGGGACTGGTAGTGAAAATGGTAGCCTGTATCTTTTTTATTCTAGTATTATTGGTAAGTGTAACAATTCCTTGATAGGACAGTCTTATAATGTTTCTAAATCCTTGTGGCACAGCAGGCTTGGTCACCCTGCTGATCCTGTGCTTGCTGTTTTAAAACATGACTTAAAATTAGAAAACAACACCTATGTCTCCTAGTGAAATTTTTCATAAAGTTAAGCAGACTAGAGAACCTTTTCCTTTAAGTGAACACAAAAGTTTTAAAATTGGAGAACTAATTCATATGGATTTGTGGGGTCCTTACAAGGTCACTAGTAGAGAAGGGTTTAAATATTTTTTAACTATTGTTGATGACTTTACTAGGGTTGTATGGGTTTATTTAATAAAAACCAAAGATGAAGTGTTTGATATGGTTGTTTCTTTTGTAAATTTAGTTCAAAATCAATTTGATATAAAAGTAAAAACTGTTAGAACAGATAATGGAACTGAGTTTGTAAACAATAAGTTAAATGTTTTTCTTGACACTAAAGGAATTATACATCAGACTACTGTGGCTTATATAACACAACAGAATGGTATTGTAGAAAAAAAAGTACAGACATTTGCTAAATATTGCTAGAAGTCTTATGTTCCAGGGAGGATTTCCTCTAAATTTCTAGTCTGAATGTATCTTAACTGCTACATATCTTGTTAACATGTTGCCTTCCTCTGTCTTAAAGGGTAAATCTCCATATGAACTTGTTTATAACAAGAAACCTAGTCTTTCCCATATAAGAAACTTTGGCTGTCTGTGTTTTTCAACCATTTTATATTAATTTTGATAAATTTACTCCAAGAAGTGAAAAATGTATCTTAATTGGTCTTTCAAGTGTTAAAAAGGCATATAAACTGTTTGGTCTTGAGTCTAAAACTGTTTTCTTTTCCAGAGATGTCAAGTTTTATGAAACTATATATCCTTTTAAGATGAAAAATTCTTCTAATTCTGATGTTTTATCTGGTATAAAACTGTCTACTGAACTTGACCAATTAAACTTTTTTAATAATCTTGACACTAACAGTCAAAGTAAACCCAATGATGAAGGGAAAGACACTATGTTGAGTCAAGGATTCGCTGACCAGACTTGGTCGCTGACGTTGGTCGTAAGCGAGTCATCAGCGGGTCCAGTGACTCTTCATCAGTGGATGGTTTACTTCCCAATTTGTGTGTCAAGGCGGGAAGAATTCAAATCAAGTGAAGACAAGAGTCACATGGTGGTTCATCCAACTGGAGATTACCTTATATGGCAAAGGTACAGTTGGGACCAAAACAAGGGTTTTCTCCCTCATACCCGTTTTGGTAAAGAAGACAAAGGCTCCTGGATCCAAGTACTTGGAGCCAATGGGACGTCGACAACTACCATTCCATCAATATCATTGTAAGGTTGTGTTGCCCTAATTCCTCCCCCTATATAAAGCAACACAGCCGCACAAGTTACACTTTGTGTTTGTCACCACAAGTGTGTGTCACTTATTTTCTTGTATTTGCTTAAGTTTTCTAGTTAGTCTAAAACTTAGCAATTGTATTGTTCTTGTATTTTTCTTGTAAGACAAGTTGTAATATCGATCATGTATTCACTGTTTAATCAATGATACATATGATTAGACTTGCATAGTTTCTTATACTTGAACTCTATTCTTGTTCTTGTTCTTTACTTTCTATTTACATTCCTGTCTAGATTAATTTAATACAAATGTGCAAATCATGGACTGTCAAGTGGTATCAGAGCCACTGTTTCTAAATTATTGAAACAAGATCTGTTTACATACTTATTTTCTTCTTAAATTCTGTTATCTCTTTTCTTTCTAAAAACTTCTAATTCTTTTTAAGATAAGAACATGACTATTGTACCAACTCTTGTGAACAGACGTGACTTTGATTACGTGTCTGTACCTCCAAGATTCGAGCCAGATGACTTTGGATCTTGGAAGGAAAGAATGCTTCTTCACATAGTTGGTGTAGAACCCTACCTAATGACCATAATGACCAAAGGTCCATATGTATCCACTCTGGTACAAAGAACACCATGAGCAACTGATGATGCTCCTGAGGTAGTGATTGACATTGTCAAACCAGAGGTACAGTGGACCGATGATGAGCGCAGACTGGTGAATCGTGATTCCAGGCTCAAAAACATGATTGTCTCTACCCTACCTACTGACATCATGAAGCTCATCATCAAGTATCCCACTTCTAAAGAAGTCTGGGATAGGTTATGTAGCATGTATGAGGGCTCTGCTGCTACCATTGCCACTAAAAAGATAGACCTTAAAAGAGCATATGAAAAATTCTTTTCTCTTCCAAATGAAGGTCTCAATGGCACTTATACCCGATTTAAAGGGTTGCTAAATGACATGACCAATGTTGGTATCACCCATGACAACTTTGAGGTGTGCCACAAATTCATTGATAGTCTTTCTATCAAGTGGCAAGGATTGAGACAAATCCTCAGGACCACAGAGAGACTCAATGGTCTTGATCTTGAATCTCTCTTTGGCATGCTTCAGTTTGAAGAGAGAGCCCTTGCTCAAACTCTAAGAGCTGCTGCTGATGCCCAACATAGTGCTGGTCCCTCCTCTTCTTCTACTTCTTCTTCTACATATTCTGTTCTAGATCCTCTTGCCCTTGTCTCTGCTAAGCCCATTAATCTCAATATTGGTGCCAGCTCTTCTAATCTTCCTCCACCTATTCAGTCTCTTGTTAATGATCTTGACGCTGAAGAGAAACAAGAGATGTTCAGCGACTTCATGGACTTTGCCTTGGTCGCTGGTAAAAGGCACTCCAGAAAATGGAACAACCGTAAGTCGGTTGCTCCATATAAGCCTCCTGTTGACAAATCTCAAGAGGAATGCTGGAGATGTGGTAGAAAGGGTCACTACCAGAAGGCTTGCAGAGTTGCTCTACCAACTCCTGCTGCTCCTAAAACTAACCCCTCTAAACCTGCTGATGAGTACAGGAACAAATACAATCAGCTGAAAGCAAAGGTTGCTGAAATGGAGGATGCAAAAACACCAGCAAAAGGGCTGGTGGCTGAAGAGCACGACTGGGCTGAATCAGATGATTCAGACAGTGAAGAGTATGTCGATGCCATGTGTCTAATGGCCCTTGCTGATGGCGATGCACTGACAAAAGACCAAGTCTCCTCCGGTTAGTGGGTTAACGTCACCGTCAAAAAGGTACGTGCTCACTCCTCAGACTCTGATGAAGATAAACCTAAAATCTTCGAATCTCTTCTTTGTGATATCCAGTTCGTCGAATCTATACGAGCTGATATTCAATCCAAGCTTGACTCTGTCAGTTCAGAGTTGAGTGAAAAGAATGAAAAACTCAATGAGTTGAGGAATGTTCATGTTGAACTCCAATCTCATTAGTTACTGGCACAAAAGGTCCAACTTGATAATGAAAAGCTTAAACTTGAAGTTGTCAATCTCAAGAAAATTGTGACCTCCTGGTCAAAAGCTTCCAGGTTCCATCACCAATGCCTGAATGAACAAGTCCCTGCCCAAGTTCAGGCAGTAATTGGTGGCGACTTTAAAGCTGCTGCTAGTCTCGCTGACTTGTTTAATGATGAGGTGAAACCTGAAATCTCCATTCCACCTTCTGCTGTTGTGTCTCCTGAAGAGATGAAGAAATGGTACTTCACTAGAGGTGTCAATGATTACCATACTGAAATGGAAGCTGGTTCTACTCCTGCTACCACCAGCGACCCTTCAACCTCTGCTGAGACCAATGGTGCTAACTCCTTTGCTAGCACCAGCAACCCCTTCCCTCATCTTCCCATTATTGGCATGATGCCTAATGAAGGAAGAGTTCAATACTCTTCTGGGAATCTTTTGAACGAGATATTGGTAGCGATGGCTTTAAACCCATCGCTCCACAGTAGCTCACCATCCATCCTACTGAACCCTTCAGAAGAATAAGGTTGTTGTTCCTTATGACTATAGCTCGCCCCAGCAAGCTAATACTGTCAGTCAGCAACCTAAACAAGTTGCTCCTCAACCCTCTTCTTCGTCTTCATCCTCTCAACAAACTTCTGACCATACTGACAGTAAAACTGTTCAGCATGATCGTCTTATGAAAAGACGCGTCAGGTTTGGTGATGCTAGATATCAGCAAGTAGGACCTTCTCAAGTCAGACCTGCTGATAGACAGATTCATCAGCAGGCACCCCAATCCATGCCTGTTTCTTCAAATATAAGACATACTACTCCGCGAAAAGGAAGAATGCCTCATATTCAATACAGGTCTACTACTCCTCAAAGAGGACACTTGCCACATCAGCAAGTAAGACCTATTACCCCTCAGAAAGGACACTTGCTACATCAGCAAGTTAGGTCCACTACTCCAAAAAGAGAGTATCTACCTCATAGGCAAATGAGGTCAGCTACCTCTCATCAGCAATCAAGACCGATCACTCCCAAAAGGATGCATCAGTCTCTTCAGCAGGGTCCTTCCTCTTCCTCTCACCCTGCTGTTAAACAAGCTTGGAGTATAGTAAAGGGATCACAAAATCCTTCTACCACTCAATTAGAGGATCCAAAAGGAAAGTCTATTTTGGGTCCTGCTCCTAAAATGCCTCCGCTAACACTTAAGCCTAAGCATAAGTCGAAGCAAAAGAAAAAGGCATCTTCTTCCTCTGATCCTCAAATTAACGAGCTTTCTCAGCGAGTTAATGATCTCTCATCCCAGCTGAAGGAATTCTTCCTTCAGAATCAAAAAGACAGCACCTCTGTTAAAAAATGCTACATATGTGGCAGCAGAGGGCAGCTGATTGTGATGAAGATAACTCCAATGATGCTCTTGAAGTTATCATTCAATCCAATCCTCCTTCCTCAACAGCTGCTTCCTCCTCCACTATTGTCAGCTATAGTCTATCTGCTGAACCTGAAAATAGTGTAGAAGGTACAACTATTCTCACTGAGGAAAACATTGCAGACTTCATTGCTGCTCAGCGAATCTCTTTTCCTCAGTCTCAAGAAATCATTTCTAATGGTCATGGTAGCATTCTGGTTGAGTATGGGAACAACAATCACGTCAGCAACTTGACTGTTCTTGATACTGGAAACACTGTCACTTATGAGGTTACTCGTGACATGCTTCCTGCTCATCAACTTGTTGATAACTCTCCAAGAGATGAGAATACTGACCCAAGTGCTCCTCTTTCTCTCTCTACTGATGATGATAATTACACTCATCTTCATTCTCTTCCTCTCTCTACTAATGACACTGTCAGTACAGAAGAACCCTCTGAAGGTCCCATCTTTAATCCCGCTGACATAGCTGTCAGCGAGTTCAACAGTGAACATGTCTAAATCCTTGTGTTATATCCATGCAGGGCTCGCTGGGAAAAGGTGTGTGGTACTTGGACAGTGGCTGTTCAAAACACATGACTGGCTCTAAGACCCTGCTGGATAACTACGTAGAGGCTGCTGGCCCTACTGTAGTGTTTGGTGATAACTCCACTGGGCAAACTGAAGGATATGGTCATCTCTCAAATGGTCTCATTAAGTTCACCAAGGTTGCTTATGTAAATGGTTTAAAACATAACCTCATCAGCATAAGTCAACTTTGTGATGCTGACTACAAAGTGATTCTTGATAAGCATCAAGGCACAATCATTAATGTAAACAGGGAAGTCGTCTTAGTCGCTCCAAGAAAACAAGATGTCTATCTTGTTGACTTCACTCCTATTAAAACTGATAGTGAGACTTGTTTCTTTGCTAAGTCAGCAGCTGAACTTAATTGGTTATGGCACAAGCGTATGTCGCATGTGAACTTCAAAACCATCAACTCTCTGGACAAAAAGAACCTTGTTTGTGGCCTTCCTCGTCTCTCTTTTGAAAAGGACAGACTCTGTGGTGCTTGTCAAAAAGGTAAAAGACACAGAGATACTTTCAAAACAAAGCAGGCCAACTCTATCTCTGGCTGCTTTCATCTTCTTCACATGGACCTTTTTGGTCCAGTGAATGTCCAAAGCCTAAAGGGTAGCAGATACACCCTGGTAATTGTGGATGAATATTCACGATAAACTTGGACTATCTTTCTTCGTTCCAAGAGTGATGCTGCTGAGGAGATTATCAATTTCATCAAGAAAATGGAAAATCTCAACAGCATAAGGGTTAAAGAACTCAGGAGCGATCATGGTACTGAGTTCAGAAACCACACTCTTGAATCCTTTTGTGCTGATCAAGGGATCTCACAAAACTTCTCTTCTACCAGAACTCCCGAGCAAAATGGTGTCGCTGAAAGGAGAAATAGAACTCTCATAAAAGCAGCATGCACCATGCTCAGTGAGTCTTCTTTGCCTAGTAAATTCTGGGCAGAAGCTGTCAGCACTGCTTGTCACACCCAAAACAGATGTCTTATTGTCAAAAGACATGACAAGACAGCATATGAGGTTTTGAAAGGTAAGAAACCTCAAATAAAATACTTCAATGTCTTTGGGTGTCCGGTTTTTATTCTAAACAATAAGGATCACCTAGGCAAATTTGATCCTAAGGCTGATGATTGCTACTTTCTTGGCTATTCCTCCATCAGCAAGGCTTTCAGAGTATTCAATACTCGCCTTCAGAAGGTGGATGAATCTATTCATGTTACCTTCGACGAAAGTTCTTCAGCACTAAAGGACATTCAATCCTCTTCTTCTGAGTTTATTTTTAATGAGCTCGCTGATCTACTTACTGAGAAAACTGACTCATTTGTTGATGCTTCTTGCTCGCTGCCTGAAAATAATCAGCATGTCTCACAGGATAGTTTATCTGACACTGAACTAGAGCAAGTTGCTGCTCATATCTACTCGATTGAGCCAGTTGAGTCTATCTTGAGATCAATCCATGCTGCATCAGCCAAACCTAGATCACTGGCTGATGATGTGCATGTTGATGACTCTGCTGAAGAAGAGTTTCATGATGCATCAGCAAATGCTGATGATATAGAGTCTGCTGATGACTCCAACACCAATGATAACTCAAATCAGTCGAATGGCTCAACTAATCAACCACATGAACCCATTCTTACCATTGACCTCTCTTCTTACAATGATCTCGCTGCTGCTCCCACCTCTCAGTCTTCCGCTGACACTCAACTAGGTTCATCAAGTGCTCCTGCACTTAAGTGGACAGCCAGTCATCCAGCTCACCAAATTATTAGTGATCTTTAGCAAGGGATCACTACTCGATCAGCGACAAGAAATACATGTCTGTATGTCAACTTCTTGTCTATGATCACTCCCAAAAATATAGGAGAAGCAATGGTTGATCCTTCATGGGTTGCTGCCATGCAAGAGGAACTTACCCAATTTCAAAGACAGAATGTCTGGTTCTTAGTTCCTCTTCCTCCTGGAAAAGAACCCATTGAAACCAAATGGGTTTATAGGAATAAAATGGACGAAGATGGTGTTGTTACACGTAACAAGGCTAGGTTGGTTGCACAAGGTTACCTTCAGGAAGAAGGTGTTGATTATGATGAAACCTTTGCACCAGTGGCCCGATTGGAAGCTATTCGCTTATTCTTGGCTCATGCTGCTTACAGAAACTTCACTGTATATCAGATGGATGTAAAGAGTGCTTTCCTAAATGGAAAACTCGATGAGGAAGTTTATGTTGAGCAGCCACCTGGTTTTGAAAATCCAGCCAAGCCACACCATGTCTATCGTCTCTATAAGGCACTCTATGGTCTTAAACAAGCTTCCAGAGCTTGGTATGACACACTTTCTGAATTTCTTCTCTCGAATAAATTTCAGCGAGGGTCCATTGATAGCACCCTCTTTATCTATAGAAAGGGTGCTGATGTCCTATATGTTCAGATATATGTAGATGACATCATCTTTGGGTCCTCCAGCAAGAGACTTTGCACCAAATTCAGCTCACTGATGTCCTCTCATTTTGAGATGAGCATGATGGGTGAGCTGACATTCTTTCTTGGTCTTCAAATTCGCCAACTGCCAAATGGCATTTTTATCAATCAAGAGAAGTATATTCGAGACATGTTGGCTAAGTTTGACATGTCCAATATCACTCCTAAGGCCACTCCTATGTCTCCTCCAAATAATCTCCATGCTGATCCTAATGGTAAGCATGTGAACCCCACTCACTATCGGGGTATGATTGGCTCGCTGATGTATCTCACAGCGAGTCGTCCTGATATCATGTTTACTACTTTCTTGTGTGCACGATATCAAGCATCTCCAAGGGAATCTCACCTTCTCGCTGTTAAGCGTATCTTCAAGTATCTAAAATAGGTCTCTGGTATCCCAAGGACTCCTCTTTTGACTTAGTTGCATATTCTGACTCTGACTATGCTGGTTGCATGTTAGATAGGAAAAGCACCAGTGGTGGATGTCAACTGTTGGGGGGGGGGAAGCTGACTAGTTGGTCTAGTAAGAAACAGCATACAGTTTCCATCTCCACTGCTGAAGCAGAATATGTATCAGCAGCGAGTTATTGTGCACAAGTCCTCTGGATGAAAAATCAACTCGCTGACTATGACTTAGAATTTTCTAAGATCCCCATAATGTGTGACAATACAAGTGCAATTGCTATCACACATGATCTCGTTCAGCATTCTAAGACTAAACATATAGATATAAGGTACCACTTTATTCGTGACCATGTCATGAAAGGGGATGTTGAAATTTACTTCATCCCCGCTGATGACCAACTTGCTGACATATTCACAAAACCCTTAGATGAAACCAGATTTAAGTATCTGGTCAGTAAGTTGGGAATGCTGAACGGTGAATCAGCAACATGACTTGTCATGTTTGCTGATGCTTCAACTTACATCTCTCTTATAAGTTGAAAAGTGACCTTATGGTCAAAATTTCTACCAGCAAGTTGAAGTGTGTCTTACTTGCTAAAGAGTATTGGAGAGCTACAAGTCTTCATCTAGTCCAGCAGCAAACGGCTGCTGGTAAAGACAAACCAAATCCGTTGATCCCTGATGCTTTGGGAAAAAGCATAACAAGAGCAATAGAGAGCTAAAAGTCTCTATCTAGTCCAGCAGCAAACGGCTGCTGGTAAAGACAAACCAAATCCGTTGATCCCTGATGCTTTGGGAAAAAGCATAACAAGAGCAATAGAGAGCTAAAAGTCTCTATCTAGTCCAGCAGCAAACGGCTGCTGGTAAAGACAAACCAAATCCGTTGATCCCTGATGCTTTGGGAAAAAGCATAACAAGAGCAATAGAGAGCTAAAAGTCTCTATCTAGTCCAGCAGCAAACGGCTGCTGGTAAAGACAAACCAAATCCGTTGATCCCTGATGCTTTGGGAAAAAGCATAACAAGAGCAATAGAGAGCTAAAAGTCTCTATCTAGTCCAGCAGCAAACGGCTGCTGGTAAAGACAAACCAAATCCGTTGATCCCTGATGCTTTGGGAAAAAGCATAACAAGAGCAATAGAGAGCTAAAAGTCTCTATCTAGTCCAGCAGCAAACGGCTGCTGGTAAAGACAAACCAAATCCGTTGATCCCTGATGCTTTGGGAAAAAGCATAACAAGAGCAATAGAGAGCTAAAAGTCTCTATCTAGTCCAGCAGCAAACGGCTGCTGGTAAAGACAAACCAAATCCGTTGATCCCTGATGCTTTGGGAAAAAGCATAACAAGAGCAATAGAGAGCTAAAAGTCTCTATCTAGTCCAGCAGCAAACGGCTGCTGGTAAAGACAAACCAAATCCGTTGATCCCTGATGCTTTGGGAAAAAGCATAACAAGAGCAATAGAGAGCTAAAAGTCTCTATCTAGTCCAGCAGCAAACGGCTGCTGGTAAAGACAAACCAAATCCGTTGATCCCTGATGCTTTGGGAAAAAGCATAACAAGAGCAATAGAGAGCTAAAAGTCTCTATCTAGTCCAGCAGCAAACGGCTGCTGGTAAAGACAAACCAAATCCGTTGATCCCTGATGCTTTGGGAAAAAGCATAACAAGAGCAATAGAGAGCTAAAAGTCTCTATCTAGTCCAGCAGCAAACGGCTGCTGGTAAAGACAAACCAAATCCGTTGATCCCTGATGCTTTGGGAAAAAGCATAACAAGAGCAATAGAGAGCTAAAAGTCTCTATCTAGTCCAGCAGCAAACGGCTGCTGGTAAAGACAAACCAAATCCGTTGATCCCTGATGCTTTGGGAAAAAGCATAACAAGAGCAATAGAGAGCTAAAAGTCTCTATCTAGTCCAGCAGCAAACGGCTGCTGGTAAAGACAAACCAAATCCGTTGATCCCTGATGCTTTGGGAAAAAGCATAACAAGAGCAATAGAGAGCTAAAAGTCTCTATCTAGTCCAGCAGCAAACGGCTGCTGGTAAAGACAAACCAAATCCGTTGATCCCTGATGCTTTGGGAAAAAGCATAACAAGAGCAATAGAGAGCTAAAAGTCTCTATCTAGTCCAGCAGCAAACGGCTGCTGGTAAAGACAAACCAAATCCGTTGATCCCTGATGCTTTGGGAAAAAGCATAACAAGAGCAATAGAGAGCTAAAAGTCTCTATCTAGTCCAGCAGCAAACGGCTGCTGGTAAAGACAAACCAAATCCGTTGATCCCTGATGCTTTGGGAAAAAGCATAACAAGAGCAATAGAGAGCTAAAAGTCTCTATCTAGTCCAGCAGCAAACGGCTGCTGGTAAAGACAAACCAAATCCGTTGATCCCTGATGCTTTGGGAAAAAGCATAACAAGAGCAATAGAGAGCTAAAAGTCTCTATCTAGTCCAGCAGCAAACGGCTGCTGGTAAAGACAAACCAAATCCGTTGATCCCTGATGCTTTGGGAAAAAGCATAACAAGAGCAATAGAGAGCTAAAAGTCTCTATCTAGTCCAGCAGCAAACGGCTGCTGGTAAAGACAAACCAAATCCGTTGATCCCTGATGCTTTGGGAAAAAGCATAACAAGAGCAATAGAGAGCTAAAAGTCTCTATCTAGTCCAGCAGCAAACGGCTGCTGGTAAAGACAAACCAAATCCGTTGATCCCTGATGCTTTGGGAAAAAGCATAACAAGAGCAATAGAGAGCTAAAAGTCTCTATCTAGTCCAGCAGCAAACGGCTGCTGGTAAAGACAAACCAAATCCGTTGATCCCTGATGCTTTGGGAAAAAGCATAACAAGAGCAATAGAGAGCTAAAAGTCTCTATCTAGTCCAGCAGCAAACGGCTGCTGGTAAAGACAAACCAAATCCGTTGATCCCTGATGCTTTGGGAAAAAGCATAACAAGAGCAATAGAGAGCTAAAAGTCTCTATCTAGTCCAGCAGCAAACGGCTGCTGGTAAAGACAAACCAAATCCGTTGATCCCTGATGCTTTGGGAAAAAGCATAACAAGAGCAATAGAGAGCTAAAAGTCTCTATCTAGTCCAGCAGCAAACGGCTGCTGGTAAAGACAAACCAAATCCGTTGATCCCTGATGCTTTGGGAAAAAGCATAACAAGAGCAATAGAGAGCTAAAAGTCTCTATCTAGTCCAGCAGCAAACGGCTGCTGGTAAAGACAAACCAAATCCGTTGATCCCTGATGCTTTGGGAAAAAGCATAACAAGAGCAATAGAGAGCTAAAAGTCTCTATCTAGTCCAGCAGCAAACGGCTGCTGGTAAAGACAAACCAAATCCGTTGATCCCTGATGCTTTGGGAAAAAGCATAACAAGAGCAATAGAGAGCTAAAAGTCTCTATCTAGTCCAGCAGCAAACGGCTGCTGGTAAAGACAAACCAAATCCGTTGATCCCTGATGCTTTGGGAAAAG
>CM067170.1:128866322-128910613 GCA_034093135.1 Erigeron breviscapus | reverse complement strand
GTTAATCACTCTTGTTAAGGGGGTAATCCCTTAACAAGTGCTTGGTCACAAACGAAGACAAAGTTAGTAGCGGCAAGCATGTCGAACGTAAAGTTGAAGAAAATGAAAGCAGGCGAGAAGCCATTGGAAAGATTCCTTAATTGGTAAAGTGAACGATAAAGGTAGGTATACAAAGTGACAATGTGTAAGTGCATGATTCTGTTGACAACAGCAACAGCGATTTGATCAGTATATGTTCATGTTTTGTAATATGTAATCATAGACTTATGTTATGTTTAAACTTGTTATTTGGACTTAAGTAATGTGAATGATTACATATTGATCAGAGTTTTGGTATGTTTAATGTTTACGACTTGTATGAATATGATTATAAATAACATACAGATACAAGTGATAAACTTGTCACGTTTTGAGTAATTAAAGTTTACTTAAAAGATGACAAAAGGAAGTGTGTACAAACTCGTGCTACAGTAACACGAGTTTGCCTAAACTCGTGCTACAGTAACACGAGTTTGTCTAAACACGTGGTCATCACGTGTTTACTTATTAACACGAGTTTGCCTAAACTCGTGCTACAGTAACACGAGTTTGTCTAAACACGTGGTCATCACGTGTTTACTTATTAACACGCGTTTGACTTTTAAACTCGTGCTCGTAAGGTTTTCTAAACACGTGTTTATCTCAAACACGTGCATCTGTTCATTTTTTTTTTTTATTTTTTTTTTTTTTTTTTTTTTTATTTCGTTTTTTTCTTTTGTCTTTCTTGTCTCCTATCCTTTTTTTTTTTTTTTTTTTTTTTTTTTTTTTTTTTTTTTTTTTTTTTTTTTTTTTTTTTTTTTTTTTTTTTTTTTTTTTTTTTTTTTTTTTTTTTTTTTTTTTTTTTTTTTTTTTTTTTTTTTTTTTTTTTTTTTTTTTTTTTTTTTTTTTTTTTTTTTTTTTTTTTTTTTTTTTTTTTTTTTTTTTTTTTTTTTTTTTTTTTTTTTTTTTTTTTTTTTTTTTTTTTTTTTTTTTTTTTTTTTTTTTTTTTTTTTTTTTTTTTTTTTTTTTTTTTTTTTTTTTTTTTTTTTTTTTTTTTTTTTTTTTTTTTTTTTTTTTTTTTTTTTTTTTTTTTTTTTTTTTTTTTTTTTTTTTTTTTTTTTTTTTTTTTTTTTTTTTTTTTTTTTTTTTTTTTTTTTTTTTTTTTTTTTTTTTTTTTTTTTTTTTTTTTTTTTTTTTTTTTTTTTTTTTTTTTTTTTTTTTTTTTTTTTTTTTTTTTTTTTTTTTTTTTTTTTTTTTTTTTTTTTTTTTTTTTTTTTTTTTTTTTTTTTTTTTTTTTTTTTTTTTTTTTTTTTTTTTTTTTTTTTTTTTTTTTTTTTTTTTTTTTTTTTTTTTTTTTTTTTTTTTTTTTTTTTTTTTTTTTTTTTTTTTTTTTTTTTTTTTTTTTTTTTTTTTTTTTTTTTTTTTTTTTTTTTTTTTTTTTTTTTTTTTTTTTTTTTTTTTTTTTTTTTTTTTTTTTTTTTTTTTTTTTTTTTTTTTTTTTTTTTTTTTTTTTTTTTTTTTTTTTTTTTTTTTTTTTTTTTTTTTTTTTTTTTTTTTTTTTTTTTTTTTTTTTTTTTTTTTTTTTTTTTTTTTTTTTTTTTTTTTTTTTTTTTTTTTTTTTTTTTTTTTTTTTTTTTTTTTTTTTTTTTTTTTTTTTTTTTTTTTTTTTTTTTTTTTTTTTTTTTTTTTTTTTTTTTTTTTTTTTTTTTTTTTTTTTTTTTTTTTTTTTTTTTTTTTTTTTTTTTTTTTTTTTTTTTTTTTTTTTTTTTTTTTTTTTTTTTTTTTTTTTTTTTTTTTTTTTTTTTTTTTTTTTTTTTTTTTTTTTTTTTTTTTTTTTTTTTTTTTTTTTTTTTTTTTTTTTTTTTTTTTTTTTTTTTTTTTTTTTTTTTTTTTTTTTTTTTTTTTTTTTTTTTTTTTTTTTTTTTTTTTTTTTTTTTTTTTTTTTTTTTTTTTTTTTTTTTTTTTTTTTTTTTTTTTTTTTTTTTTTTTTTTTTTTTTTTTTTTTTTTTTTTTTTTTTTTTTTTTTTTTTTTTTTTTTTTTTTTTTTTTTTTTTTTTTTTTTTTTTTTTTTTTTTTTTTTTTTTTTTTTTTTTTTTTTTTTTTTTTTTTTTTTTTTTTTTTTTTTTTTTTTTTTTTTTTTTTTTTTTTTTTTTTTTTTTTTTTTTTTTTTTTTTTTTTTTTTTTTTTTTTTTTTTTTTTTTTTTTTTTTTTTTTTTTTTTTTTTTTTTTTTTTTTTTTTTTTTTTTTTTTTTTTTTTTTTTTTTTTTTTTTTTTTTTTTTTTTTTTTTTTTTTTTTTTTTTTTTTTTTTTTTTTTTTTTTTTTTTTTTTTTTTTTTTTTTTTTTTTTTTTTTTTTTTTTTTTTTTTTTTTTTTTTTTTTTTTTTTTTTTTTTTTTTTTTTTTTTTTTTTTTTTTTTTTTTTTTTTTTTTTTTTTTTTTTTTTTTTTTTTTTTTTTTTTTTTTTTTTTTTTTTTTTTTTTTTTTTTTTTTTTTTTTTTTTTTTTTTTTTTTTTTTTTTTTTTTTTTTTTTTTTTTTTTTTTTTTTTTTTTTTTTTTTTTTTTTTTTTTTTTTTTTTTTTTTTTTTTTTTTTTTTTTTTTTTTTTTTTTTTTTTTTTTTTTTTTTTTTTTTTTTTTTTTTTTTTTTTTTTTTTTTTTTTTTTTTTTTTTTTTTTTTTTTTTTTTTTTTTTTTTTTTTTTTTTTTTTTTTTTTTTTTTTTTTTTTTTTTTTTTTTTTTTTTTTTTTTTTTTTTTTTTTTTTTTTTTTTTTTTTTTTTTTTTTTTTTTTTTTTTTTTTTTTTTTTTTTTTTTTTTTTTTTTTTTTTTTTTTTTTTTTTTTTTTTTTTTTTTTTTTTTTTTTTTTTTTTTTTTTTTTTTTTTTTTTTTTTTTTTTTTTTTTTTTTTTTTTTTTTTTTTTTTTTTTTTTTTTTTTTTTTTTTTTTTTTTTTTTTTTTTTTTTTTTTTTTTTTTTTATCTTATACCTTGGCAGAGATTGTCTCAAAAGTAAAGAACAGGGAAATGAAGCGTAAAGCAAAAGATGAGCTTTCTGTTTTTCAACAAAATCCGAGTCTTTATCATGCTAATACTGATAATCTATTGTCTTCATCTTCCTCTACTTCTGGAAGTGGAACTACTGCTCTTTTATCCACTGAAACCATTCATCCTGTTATGGATCCTGATGGAATTGCAGGATACATGGTTTATGACAATTCGTCTACAACTAAGAATAGCAGTGGATCAAGAAACAGTGGAAATACAACTGTTCGCTCGATGCCAATGAGTATGCAATCTGCTGAAGGACGTATGCAAGTATTTGCTGCAATGTGTTCTGCTCATGAGGCATTTATCAATGGCAAAATTTCAGATCCAAGTTTGATTGATAAAGATTATGAACAAGTTGATCCTGATGATTTAGAGGAAATGGACTTGAAGTGGCAAATGGCTATGCTCACTATAAAAGCTCGTCGTTTTATGCAACGAACTGGAAGAAATCTTGCATCTGACAAGAATAGAGGATTTGACAAGTCGAAGGTTAAGTGTTATAATTGTGATGGTTTTGGTCATTTTGCTAAGGAATGTCAAAGACCAAAGCGTTTTGATAATTCTACAGCTAATCGTCAGAATTACAATCAGGGAGGTGTGCAAGCTGGAAATCAAATCAAATCAACCAAAGCTACAGAGCATGATGGAATGATCATTCAGGAACTTCCTACAGAAAATCAAGTTCAAAATCCTGAAAATGCCATGGTGGCAAGACAGGAAGATGGTACTTACCTTTGGACAAAGGAGAATGAACCTGAAAATGCTTTGCTAGCTGAGATTTATGATGAAGTAGCTAATGTGATTGATGACGGAAGTGCTGCGTTTGATTATGCTCTTTATACAAGTGAAGAGGCTGCTGCTACTGATGCTGCATTAAAAGTTTCTGATGATGAAATGGATGCAGATGAAGCAGTGAAGCTTAAAAAGGCTGATAAGAAGATCGATGAATCTACTGATAAGACAAGCAGCCAGAGTGATAATCAATCGATGAGCTCAAGTGCAAAATTGGACAAGGCTATTTCTACAGAAGCTGATGATTTTGATATTCCTGAAGGTATGACAATATCAGACTTTGTTGCATATATGGCTGACTGCGATGATCGAGAGAAACAGGTAACTTTTTCTTATTTGACTGTTCATCGTATTTGCATGTTTGTTAAAGATTTGATGCAACAACATAGTATTGCCTCATCCAAGACTTTAGAGTTAGCCGCTAGCTATGAAACTATCAGCAAGGAACGTAGTTCATTTTTCTCTAAGAATAGTGCTTTACTTGATCAAGAACGTCAATTTAAGAGTAGGATTAAGTCACTTGACAATGATAATGCTGCCTTAAAAGACAAACTGAAAGAATCAATTTTTAGAGAAAATCTAGCAAATGAAAAGATAGTTTTTCTTTCTAGTGAAATCGGTAAGAAAGAGAAGGATTTGGCTGATGCTAGGGTTACCATTACTAAACATGAGACTACTTTAGCTAAATGGAGAGGAAGTGATCTGGTAGCTTCTTTAGGTAAACCTAGACATCCTAAGGATAAAACAGGACTAGGAGCTGATTACGCTGATGTAAGACCTCCTTTTAACAACAACTTAGATCCTGTTTATCCAGATTTGGCTGAGTCTGATTCTGCTAAACCAGTGCTTACTGACTATCCTAAGTCATCCGTCTCCACTGAACCTAAGCAACTCAAATTCATTCCTAGACAACTGAGGACCAAAAACCATGATATACCACAGCTAAGTAAGAAGTTTGTCAAGAAAGGAATTCAGACTAATTCAATTGAGGTTAAGTATGTTACTGAACCTGAACCTAGTGTTACCAAATCATTCTCAACTTCTGAGACTAAGGCTCCTACTGTGGAAGAGATAGCGACTCAGGAGATTAAGAATATCTTGAATACCCCTCCATCTAAACCATTAGCTCAACAATCTTCTAGAAAGTCAGCACAACGATCTTGTTTTGCTTGTTATGAAGTTGGACATGTGTATAGTTGTTGTCCCAACCGAGTTAGGAAGTCCTCTAGACAGTCAGTTTCTCCTGTTAAGTCAAATCAAAATAGAGGATTATCTCCTAATTCCCATGTTTCTTTTGAGCGAGGGAATGGTAAACAACAGAATGTGTCAAGTAGTTCTAATGGGATGGGTAATCAAGCTTATGGTAAATTTGTTCCACCTGTGGCTAAAAGAAATGATTCACCAAGATATGTTTCCCCTAGAAATAGATCTGGTCAGTCATCACAAAATGCAAATTCAGGGCATCATCGACAGAACTACTATGACCGTAACACATCTCGTGTTCCACAAGTGAATAGACCATTCTTTAATAGACCATTCTTTAATAGACCATTTTCCCCTAAAAGGTCTCAATCAAGGGTTGAGAATATACCTTTACAGCATGCTCAGCAAACATCCAAGGCACCTATTGGGAGCAATGGATATTGGACTGAAATGCTTGTTAAGGACGAGAATGGTAAACCCAAGTCTATAAAGGCTTGGGTTGTCCTTGATAACTGATCCGTTTTTGTTTCATGTGCAGGGGCTACCACCAATTCCTATTAGTATTTGGTATCTTGATAGCGGTTGCTCCAGGCACATGACAGGAGACAGAAGACTTCTGTCTGATTTTGTAAATATTAAAGGATCACATGTAAATTTTGCTGGTTCCAAGGGCGGACAAATCACTGGACAAGGTGATGTCGTCGATGGAAAACTTACTTTAAAGAATGTCAATTACGTGGAAGAACTTACTCATAATCTGATGAGTGTATCACAAATTTGTGACCGAGGAAATTCAGTTTTCTTCAACGACAAAGCTGCATTCGTCTTGAAACCGGGTTTTGTTATTCCAGATGATTGGATATTGTTGACTGCTCCTCGTAAAAGAGATATTTATGGTTTAATGTTAGGAACCAAGAATGTACAGAAGGAAGTTTGTTTGTTGGATATAAACCGGGAACCCCCATTCGTCGGGTTTTCAATTCGCAGACAGGTAGAGTCGATCTTGGTACTAATGTCGTGATTGTAAGTTATAAACCTGCTGCTCATGCTGGTTCTGAGTCAAGTTTTGCTTATGATAGTGTGTTTACTTCACTTAAGGGTCCAATTTCTTTTCCTGGTACTCCTATTGATGAAAATGTTGTTATTGTTCGAGATCACTTGAATTATGATTCTGAGGTTGCTCCCGCTGCATCTCCTACTGATGATGTACCACCAACCGGAGTTGTTCCTACAACTGAGGTTGGTCAATCCAGTGGTTCAAGAGATCCAACTAATATTCCACTACCAGATGATGACCCGCTTGACTCATCTTCTTCTTCATCTTCTGAACCTGATGGAGAGTCTCCCACCCAAATTGTTCCGAATATGGGTGATGATTTTCCAAGTCACAAAACTCCTCAACATAGAGCAACTAAAGATCATCCAGTTGAAAATATTCTTGGTGAAGCTTCAGCATCTGTCCGAACTAGAAATCAGTTAAATAAGGAGATGACTAGTTTATTCTGTGAAGTAAAGGATACAGGTTTAATAAGACTTGTTATGAACTTCTCAACAAACGAAAACCTGATTTGTCTGGATTGGAACCGTTTGGTGTTCCTTGTACTTTTCTGAAAACTTCTCCTCAACCAAAGTTTAATTCTAAAGTTGAAGAAGGTTTCTTTCTTGGATATAAACCGGGAACCCCCATTCGTCGGGTTTTCAATTCGCAGACAGGTAGAGTCGATCTTGGTACTAATGTCGTGATTGTAAGTTATAAACCTGCTGCTCATGCTGGTTCTGAGTCAAGTTTTGCTTATGATAGTGTGTTTACTTCACTTAAGGGTCCAATTTCTTTTCCTGGTACTCCTATTGATGAAAATGTTGTTATTGTTCGAGATCACTTGAATTATGATTCTGAGGTTGCTCCCGCTGCATCTCCTACTGATGATGTACCACCAACCGGAGTTGTTCCTACAACTGAGGTTGGTCAATCCAGTGGTTCAAGAGATCCAACTAATATTCCACTACCAGATGATGACCCGCTTGACTCATCTTCTTCTTCATCTTCTGAACCTGATGGAGAGTCTCCCACCCAAATTGTTCCGAATATGGGTGATGATTTTCCAAGTCACAAAACTCCTCAACATAGAGCAACTAAAGATCATCCAGTTGAAAATATTCTTGGTGAAGCTTCAGCATCTGTCCGAACTAGAAATCAGTTAAATAAGGAGATGACTAGTTTATTCTGTGAAGTGAAGGATACAGGTTTAATAAGACTTGTTATGAACTTCTCAACAAACGAAAACCTGATTTGTCTGGATTGGAACCGTTTGGTGTTCCTTGTACTTTTCTGAAAACTTCTCCTCAACCAAAGTTTAATTCTAAAGTTGAAGAAGGTTTCTTTCTTGGATATAAACCGGGAACCCCCATTCGTCGGGTTTTCAATTCGCAGACAGGTAGAGTCGATCTTGGTACTAATGTCGTGATTGTAAGTTATAAACCTGCTGCTCATGCTGGTTCTGAGTCAAGTTTTGCTTATGATAGTGTGTTTACTTCACTTAAGGGTCCAATTTCTTTTCCTGGTACTCCTATTGATGAAAATGTTGTTATTGTTCGAGATCACTTGAATTATGATTCTGAGGTTGCTCCCGCTGCATCTCCTACTGATGATGTACCACCAACCGGAGTTGTTCCTACAACTGAGGTTGGTCAATCCAGTGGTTCAAGAGATCCAACTAATATTCCACTACCAGATGATGACCCGCTTGACTCATCTTCTTCTTCATCTTCTGAACCTGATGGAGAGTCTCCCACCCAAATTGTTCCGAATATGGGTGATGATTTTCCAAGTCACAAAACTCCTCAACATAGAGCAACTAAAGATCATCCAGTTGAAAATATTCTTGGTGAAGCTTCAGCATCTGTCCGAACTAGAAATCAGTTAAATAAGGAGATGACTAGTTTATTCTGTGAAGTGAAGGATACAGGTTTAATAACTGAGTGTTTATACTCATGTTTTATTTCACAAGAAGAACCCAAGAATGTTAAGATAGCACTTCAAGATCCGTTTTGGGTTGAGGCTATGCAAGAAGAATTGGCTCAATTTGAAAAACTTGGAGTATGGGAATTAGTTGATGTGCCTAAAGGTATCGAACCAATTGGAACTCGTTGGGTATTTAAATGCAAACGAGATGACAAAGGGATTGTTACAAGAAATAAGGCACGTCTAGTTGTTCAGGGTTTTGCACAGCGAGAAGGTTATGACTACAATGAAACTTTTGCACCAGTTGCTCGGATTGAAGCTATAAGGCTATTTTTAGCTTATGCTAGTTTCAAAGGAATAAAGGTGTATCAGTTGGATGTGAAGAGTGCCTTCTTATATGGAGAAGTTAAGGAAGAAGTGTATGTTCGTCAACCACCGGGGTTTGAAGATCCAAATTATCCAAGAAGGGCATATCGACTGGATAAGGCTCTTTATGGATTACATCAAGCACCAAGAGTGTGGTATGAGAAGTTGTCAACACATTTGTTGACAAATGGATTTACAAGAGGATCGATAGACAGCACGTTGTTTATCAAATGGCAGAAGCAAGATTATATAATTGTGCAAGTTTATGTGGATGATATCATTTTTGGTTCATCTGACATTAAGATGTGCAAGGATTTTGAAATGAGTATGAAGAAGGAATTTGAAATGAGTGCTATGGAAGGAATTTGAAATGAGTATGAAGAAGGAATTTGAAATGAGTGCTATGGGAGAATTAAAATTTTTCCTTGGACTGCAAGTTGATCAACGAAAAGATGGTTTTTTCATTCACCAGACTAAGTATGTCAATGACATCTTGGAAAGGTTTCAAATGTTAGAATCCAAGACTTATGGTACTCCTATTCAGTTGAATCATGGTTTAGGAGTTCCTAATTCTAAAGATACACTTGTGGATGCTACTTATTATCGGGCGATCATCGGCTCATTGATGTATTTAACTGCTTCGCGTCCAGATATCATGTTTGCTGTTTGTCTGTGTGCTAGATTTCAAGCAAATCCGAAAGAGTCACATTTAACGGCTGTAAAACGGATCCTCAGATATTTAAAGGGAAACCAAGGACTTGGTCTATGGTATCCGTTGGGAGGAACGTTTGAGTTTGTTGCTTACACTGATTCGGACTTTGGAGGTTGTAACAATGATAGGAAGTCTACGACTGGCGGATGTCAATTCTTAGGAGGGAGACTTGTATCGTGGCAATGTAAGAAGCAGACATCGGTAGCTCAGTCTACTTGTGAGGCAGAGTACATGGCTGCTGGAAGCTGCTGTTCCCAGGTATTATGGATTCAGCAACAACTTCGAGACTACGGTATGGATTTTCTTGATACCCCTATTAAGATTGATAATAAGTCAGCTATAGATATAACTAATAACCCTGTCTTGCATAAAGTCACCAAGCATATTGACATTAGACATCATTTTTTGCGTGACTGTGCCCAAAAGAAGTTAATTCATTTGGAAAAAGTTATAACTGATGATAATCTAGCTGATTTGTATACTAAAGCATTTGATAAGACTCGCTTTGAAAAGCTGATTCTTCTAAATGGTATGAAGAATGCTGATTCATATTAGATCTCTCAAAGAACTATTTTTCTTGTATATTTTATTTTATTTTATTTTATTTTATTTTAGTTTATTTTTTTTAATGGGTTTTGAGTATGATTAATAATGCTTAAGCTAATTTATTAAAATGAAATATTTTATTTTATTTTATTTTATTTTATTTTATTTTATTTTATTTTATTTTATTTTATTTTATTTTATTTTATTTTATTTTATTTTATTTTATTTTATTTTATTTTATTTTATTTTATTTTATTTTATTTTATTTTATTTTATTTTATTTTATTTTATTTTATTTTATTTTATTTTATTTTATTTTATTTTATTTTATTTTATTTTATTTTATTTTATTTTATTTTATTTTATTTTATTTTATTTTATTTTATTTTATTTTATTTTATTTTATTTTATTTTATTTTATTTTATTTTATTTTATTTTATTTTATTTTATTTTATTTTATTTTATTTTATTTTATTTTATTTTATTTTATTTTATTTTATTTTATTTTATTTTATTTTATTTTATTTTATTTTATTTTATTTTATTTTATTTTATTTTATTTTATTTTATTTTATTTTATTTTATTTTATTTTATTTTATTTTATTTTATTTTATTTTATTTTATTTTATTTTATTTTATTTTATTTTATTTTATTTTATTTTATTTTATTTTATTTTATTTTATTTTATTTTATTTTATTTTATTTTATTTTATTTTATTTTATTTTATTTTATTTTATTTTATTTTATTTTATTTTATTTTATTTTATTTTATTTTATTTTATTTTATTTTATTTTATTTTATTTTATTTTATTTTATTTTATTTTATTTTATTTTATTTTATTTTATTTTATTTTATTTTATTTTATTTTATTTTATTTTATTTTATTTTATTTTATTTTATTTTATTTTATTTTATTTTATTTTATTTTATTTTATTTTATTTTATTTTATTTTATTTTATTTTATTTTATTTTATTTTATTTTATTTTATTTTATTTTATTTTATTTTATTTTATTTTATTTTATTTTATTTTATTTTATTTTATTTTATTTTATTTTATTTTATTTTATTTTATTTTATTTTATTTTATTTTATTTTATTTTATTTTATTTTATTTTATTTTATTTTATTTTATTTTATTTTATTTTATTTTATTTTATTTTATTTTATTTTATTTTATTTTATTTTATTTTATTTTATTTTATTTTATTTTATTTTATTTTATTTTATTTTATTTTATTTTATTTTATTTTATTTTATTTTATTTTATTTTATTTTATTTTATTTTATTTTATTTTATTTTATTTTATTTTATTTTATTTTATTTTATTTTATTTTATTTTATTTTATTTTATTTTATTTTATTTTATTTTATTTTATTTTATTTTATTTTATTTTATTTTATTTTATTTTATTTTATTTTATTTTATTTTATTTTATTTTATTTTATTTTATTTTATTTTATTTTATTTTATTTTATTTTATTTTATTTTATTTTATTTTATTTTATTTTATTTTATTTTATTTTATTTTATTTTATTTTATTTTATTTTATTTTATTTTATTTTATTTTATTTTATTTTATTTTATTTTATTTTATTTTATTTTATTTTATTTTATTTTATTTTATTTTATTTTATTTTATTTTATTTTATTTTATTTTATTTTATTTTATTTTATTTTATTTTATTTTATTTTATTTTATTTTATTTTATTTTATTTTATTTTATTTTATTTTATTTTATTTTATTTTATTTTATTTTATTTTATTTTATTTTATTTTATTTTATTTTATTTTATTTTATTTTATTTTATTTTATTTTATTTTATTTTATTTTATTTTATTTTATTTTATTTTATTTTATTTTATTTTATTTTATTTTATTTTATTTTATTTTATTTTATTTTATTTTATTTTATTTTATTTTATTTTATTTTATTTTATTTTATTTTATTTTATTTTATTTTATTTTATTTTATTTTATTTTATTTTATTTTATTTTATTTTATTTTATTTTATTTTATTTTATTTTATTTTATTTTATTTTATTTTATTTTATTTTATTTTATTTTATTTTATAGTTTAGATTTATTTTATTTTATTTTATTTTATTTTATTTTATTTTATTTTATTTTATTTTATTTTATTTTACATTAGAAACTGTTTGCATGAAATCATTAATGCTATGTTTATTTTATTTTATATAATAAGAGAATTATTTCTCACTTGCAGGCTTATGTAATTGCTAATCTGATCTAATCCGCAGAAACTTAGAATTTCTTGTAAATAAATAATGTGGTTTAAATTTAAAGTTTTTATTTTTATTTTTATTTTTATTTTTATTTTTATTTTTCTTATGTGTCAAGTAGTTGTGTCAAAACTAGTTCTAATTGCACGAGAGAGTTGATAAGCATCTAATGATTCTATTGTTCAGCTATATGGTCCTTAACTGGATTATATGAGTCTTTATTGCTTGAAGTAGTATGTTAAAAGATTGTTTTCTGATATGGACATTAATTTGTTTAAGTTTACGGAAATGATCTTTCTGAATTTTGTTGCTTTGGAAAAGTCAAAATATAGTCAAGATTAGTTTGATATGTTTTTGAGATTTCAATTTGTTTTTGGTGAAAGTGCCGGGGACCGATCGATTCAAGAATTTGTTTTTTTTTTTTTTTTTTTTTTTTTTTTTTTTTTTTTTTTTTTTTTTTTTTTTTTTTTGAATTTTTTTTTTTTTTTTTTTTTTTTTTTTTTTTTTTTTTTTTTTTTTTTTTTTTTTTTTTTTTTTTTTTTTTTTTTTTTTTTTTTTTTTTTTTTTTTTTTTTTTTTTTTTTTTTTTTTTTTTTTTTTTTTTTTTTTTTTTTTTTTTTTTTTTTTTTTTTTTTTTTTTTTTTTTTTTTTTTTTTTTTTTTTTTTTTTTTTTTTTTTTTTTTTTTTTTTTTTTTTTTTTTTTTTTTTTTTTTTTTTTTTTTTTTTTTTTTTTTTTTTTTTTTTTTTTTTTTTTTTTTTTTTTTTTTTTTTTTTTTTTTTTTTTTTTTTTTTTTTTTTTTTTTTTTTTTTTTTTTTTTTTTTTTTTTTTTTTTTTTTTTTTTTTTTTTTTTTTTTTTTTTTTTTTTTTTTTTTTTTTTTTTTTTTTTTTTTTTTTTTTTTTTTTTTTTTTTTTTTTTTTTTTTTTTTTTTTTTTTTTTTTTTTTTTTTTTTTTTTTTTTTTTTTTTTTTTTTTTTTTTTTTTTTTTTTTTTTTTTTTTTTTTTTTTTTTTTTTTTTTTTTTTTTTTTTTTTTTTTTTTTTTTTTTTTTTTTTTTTTTTTTTTTTTTTTTTTTTTTTTTTTTTTTTTTTTTTTTTTTTTTTTTTTTTTTTTTTTTTTTTTTTTTTTTTTTTTTTTTTTTTTTTTTTTTTTTTTTTTTTTTTTTTTTTTTTTTTTTTTTTTTTTTTTTTTTTTTTTTTTTTTTTTTTTTTTTTTTTTTTTTTTTTTTTTTTTTTTTTTTTTTTTTTTTTTTTTTTTTTTTTTTTTTTTTTTTTTTTTTTTTTTTTTTTTTTTTTTTTTTTTTTTTTTTTTTTTTTTTTTTTTTTTTTTTTTTTTTTTTTTTTTTTTTTTTTTTTTTTTTTTTTTTTTTTTTTTTTTTTTTTTTTTTTTTTTTTTTTTTTTTTTTTTTTTTTTTTTTTTTTTTTTTTTTTTTTTTTTTTTTTTTTTTTTTTTTTTTTTTTTTTTTTTTTTTTTTTTTTTTTTTTTTTTTTTTTTTTTTTTTTTTTTTTTTTTTTTTTTTTTTTTTTTTTTTTTTTTTTTTTTTTTTTTTTTTTTTTTTTTTTTTTTTTTTTTTTTTTTTTTTTTTTTTTTTTTTTTTTTTTTTTTTTTTTTTTTTTTTTTTTTTTTTTTTTTTTTTTTTTTTTTTTTTTTTTTTTTTTTTTTTTTTTTTTTTTTTTTTTTTTTTTTTTTTTTTTTTTTTTTTTTTTTTTTTTTTTTTTTTTTTTTTTTTTTTTTTTTTTTTTTTTTTTTTTTTTTTTTTTTTTTTTTTTTTTTTTTTTTTTTTTTTTTTTTTTTTTTTTTTTTTTTTTTTTTTTTTTTTTTTTTTTTTTTTTTTTTTTTTTTTTTTTTTTTTTTTTTTTTTTTTTTTTTTTTTTTTTTTTTTTTTTTTTTTTTTTTTTTTTTTTTTTTTTTTTTTATCTCTTTCCTGTGTATTAGCTGGTTATTCAGGTTTGAAGGTAAAGGGTATGACATTTATCTAAGTGTATTTTGAAGGTAAAGTGTATTTTGAAAATGTGTTTGATGCTACAAGGAACACGCGTTCGGTTTATATCACGCGTTTGGGGTGTCCTCCACGTGTTTACCCATTGTACCACGTGTTTACCCATTGTACCACGTGTTTACCCATTGTACCACGTGTTTACCCATTGTACCACGTGTTTACCCATTGTACCACGTGTTTACCCATTGTACCACGTGTTTACCCATTGTACCACGTGTTTACCCATTGTACCACGTGTTTACCCATTGTACCACGTGTTTACCCATTGTACCACGTGTTTACCCATTGTACCACGTGTTTACCCATTGTACCACGTGTTTACCCATTGTACCACGTGTTTACCCATTGTACCACGTGTTTACCCATTGTACCACGTGTTTACCCATTGTACCACGTGTTTACCCATTGTACCACGTGTTTACCCATTGTACCACGTGTTTACCCATTGTACCACGTGTTTACCCATTGTACCACGTGTTTACCCATTGTACCACGTGTTTACCCATTGTACCACGTGTTTACCCATTGTACCACGTGTTTACCCATTGTACCACGTGTTTACCCATTGTACCACGTGTTTACCCATTGTACCACGTGTTTACCCATTGTACCACGTGTTTACCCATTGTACCACGTGTTTACCCATTGTACCACGTGTTTACCCATTGTACCACGTGTTTACCCATTGTACCACGTGTTTACCCATTGTACCACGTGTTTACCCATTGTACCACGTGTTTACCCATTGTACCACGTGTTTACCCATTGTACCACGTGTTTACCCATTGTACCACGTGTTTACCCATTGTACCACGTGTTTACCCATTGTACCACGTGTTTACCCATTGTACCACGTGTTTACCCATTGTACCACGTGTTTACCCATTGTACCACGTGTTTACCCATTGTACCACGTGTTTACCCATTGTACCACGTGTTTACCCATTGTACCACGTGTTTACCCATTGTACCACGTGTTTACCCATTGTACCACGTGTTTACCCATTGTACCACGTGTTTACCCATTGTACCACGTGTTTACCCATTGTACCACGTGTTTACCCATTGTACCACGTGTTTACCCATTGTACCACGTGTTTACCCATTGTACCACGTGTTTACCCATTGTACCACGTGTTTACCCATTGTACCACGTGTTTACCCATTGTACCACGTGTTTACCCATTGTACCACGTGTTTACCCATTGTACCACGTGTTTACCCATTGTACCACGTGTTTACCCATTGTACCACGTGTTTACCCATTGTACCACGTGTTTACCCATTGTACCACGTGTTTACCCATTGTACCACGTGTTTACCCATTGTACCACGTGTTTACCCATTGTACCACGTGTTTACCCATTGTACCACGTGTTTACCCATTGTACCACGTGTTTACCCATTGTACCACGTGTTTACCCATTGTACCACGTGTTTACCCATTGTACCACGTGTTTACCCATTGTACCACGTGTTTACCCATTGTACCACGTGTTTACCCATTGTACCACGTGTTTACCCATTGTACCACGTGTTTACCCATTGTACCACGTGTTTACCCATTGTACCACGTGTTTACCCATTGTACCACGTGTTTACCCATTGTACCACGTGTTTACCCATTGTACCACGTGTTTACCCATTGTACCACGTGTTTACCCATTGTACCACGTGTTTACCCATTGTACCACGTGTTTACCCATTGTACCACGTGTTTACCCATTGTACCACGTGTTTACCCATTGTACCACGTGTTTACCCATTGTACCACGTGTTTACCCATTGTACCACGTGTTTACCCATTGTACCACGTGTTTACCCATTGTACCACGTGTTTACCCATTGTACCACGTGTTTACCCATTGTACCACGTGTTTACCCATTGTACCACGTGTTTACCCATTGTACCACGTGTTTACCCATTGTACCACGTGTTTACCCATTGTACCACGTGTTTACCCATTGTACCACGTGTTTACCCATTGTACCACGTGTTTACCCATTGTACCACGTGTTTACCCATTGTACCACGTGTTTACCCATTGTACCACGTGTTTACCCATTGTACCACGTGTTTACCCATTGTACCACGTGTTTACCCATTGTACCACGTGTTTACCCATTGTACCACGTGTTTACCCATTGTACCACGTGTTTACCCATTGTACCACGTGTTTACCCATTGTACCACGTGTTTACCCATTGTACCACGTGTTTACCCATTGTACCACGTGTTTACCCATTGTACCACGTGTTTACCCATTGTACCACGTGTTTACCCATTGTACCACGTGTTTACCCATTGTACCACGTGTTTACCCATTGTACCACGTGTTTACCCATTGTACCACGTGTTTACCCATTGTACCACGTGTTTACCCATTGTACCACGTGTTTACCCATTGTACCACGTGTTTACCCATTGTACCACGTGTTTACCCATTGTACCACGTGTTTACCCATTGTACCACGTGTTTACCCATTGTACCACGTGTTTACCCATTGTACCACGTGTTTACCCATTGTACCACGTGTTTACCCATTGTACCACGTGTTTACCCATTGTACCACGTGTTTACCCATTGTACCACGTGTTTACCCATTGTACCACGTGTTTACCCATTGTACCACGTGTTTACCCATTGTACCACGTGTTTACCCATTGTACCACGTGTTTACCCATTGTACCACGTGTTTACCCATTGTACCACGTGTTTACCCATTGTACCACGTGTTTACCCATTGTACCACGTGTTTACCCATTGTACCACGTGTTTACCCATTGTACCACGTGTTTACCCATTGTACCACGTGTTTACCCATTGTACCACGTGTTTACCCATTGTACCACGTGTTTACCCATTGTACCACGTGTTTACCCATTGTACCACGTGTTTACCCATTGTACCACGTGTTTACCCATTGTACCACGTGTTTACCCATTGTACCACGTGTTTACCCATTGTACCACGTGTTTACCCATTGTACCACGTGTTTACCCATTGTACCACGTGTTTACCCATTGTACCACGTGTTTACCCATTGTACCACGTGTTTACCCATTGTACCACGTGTTTACCCATTGTACCACGTGTTTACCCATTGTACCACGTGTTTACCCATTGTACCACGTGTTTACCCATTGTACCACGTGTTTACCCATTGTACCACGTGTTTACCCATTGTACCACGTGTTTACCCATTGTACCACGTGTTTACCCATTGTACCACGTGTTTACCCATTGTACCACGTGTTTACCCATTGTACCACGTGTTTACCCATTGTACCACGTGTTTACCCATTGTACCACGTGTTTACCCATTGTACCACGTGTTTACCCATTGTACCACGTGTTTACCCATTGTACCACGTGTTTACCCATTGTACCACGTGTTTACCCATTGTACCACGTGTTTACCCATTGTACCACGTGTTTACCCATTGTACCACGTGTTTACCCATTGTACCACGTGTTTACCCATTGTACCACGTGTTTACCCATTGTACCACGTGTTTACCCATTGTACCACGTGTTTACCCATTGTACCACGTGTTTACCCATTGTACCACGTGTTTACCCATTGTACCACGTGTTTACCCATTGTACCACGTGTTTACCCATTGTACCACGTGTTTACCCATTGTACCACGTGTTTACCCATTGTACCACGTGTTTACCCATTGTACCACGTGTTTACCCATTGTACCACGTGTTTACCCATTGTACCACGTGTTTACCCATTGTACCACGTGTTTACCCATTGTACCACGTGTTTACCCATTGTACCACGTGTTTACCCATTGTACCACGTGTTTACCCATTGTACCACGTGTTTACCCATTGTACCACGTGTTTACCCATTGTACCACGTGTTTACCCATTGTACCACGTGTTTACCCATTGTACCACGTGTTTACCCATTGTACCACGTGTTTACCCATTGTACCACGTGTTTACCCATTGTACCACGTGTTTACCCATTGTACCACGTGTTTACCCATTGTACCACGTGTTTACCCATTGTACCACGTGTTTACCCATTGTACCACGTGTTTACCCATTGTACCACGTGTTTACCCATTGTACCACGTGTTTACCCATTGTACCACGTGTTTACCCATTGTACCACGTGTTTACCCATTGTACCACGTGTTTACCCATTGTACCACGTGTTTACCCATTGTACCACGTGTTTACCCATTGTACCACGTGTTTACCCATTGTACCACGTGTTTACCCATTGTACCACGTGTTTACCCATTGTACCACGTGTTTACCCATTGTACCACGTGTTTACCCATTGTACCACGTGTTTACCCATTGTACCACGTGTTTACCCATTGTACCACGTGTTTACCCATTGTACCACGTGTTTACCCATTGTACCACGTGTTTACCCATTGTACCACGTGTTTACCCATTGTACCACGTGTTTACCCATTGTACCACGTGTTTACCCATTGTACCACGTGTTTACCCATTGTACCACGTGTTTACCCATTGTACCACGTGTTTACCCATTGTACCACGTGTTTACCCATTGTACCACGTGTTTACCCATTGTACCACGTGTTTACCCATTGTACCACGTGTTTACCCATTGTACCACGTGTTTACCCATTGTACCACGTGTTTACCCATTGTACCACGTGTTTACCCATTGTACCACGTGTTTACCCATTGTACCACGTGTTTACCCATTGTACCACGTGTTTACCCATTGTACCACGTGTTTACCCATTGTACCACGTGTTTACCCATTGTACCACGTGTTTACCCATTGTACCACGTGTTTACCCATTGTACCACGTGTTTACCCATTGTACCACGTGTTTACCCATTGTACCACGTGTTTACCCATTGTACCACGTGTTTACCCATTGTACCACGTGTTTACCCATTGTACCACGTGTTTACCCATTGTACCACGTGTTTACCCATTGTACCACGTGTTTACCCATTGTACCACGTGTTTACCCATTGTACCACGTGTTTACCCATTGTACCACGTGTTTACCCATTGTACCACGTGTTTACCCATTGTACCACGTGTTTACCCATTGTACCACGTGTTTACCCATTGTACCACGTGTTTACCCATTGTACCACGTGTTTACCCATTGTACCACGTGTTTACCCATTGTACCACGTGTTTACCCATTGTACCACGTGTTTACCCATTGTACCACGTGTTTACCCATTGTACCACGTGTTTACCCATTGTACCACGTGTTTACCCATTGTACCACGTGTTTACCCATTGTACCACGTGTTTACCCATTGTACCACGTGTTTACCCATTGTACCACGTGTTTACCCATTGTACCACGTGTTTACCCATTGTACCACGTGTTTACCCATTGTACCACGTGTTTACCCATTGTACCACGTGTTTACCCATTGTACCACGTGTTTACCCATTGTACCACGTGTTTACCCATTGTACCACGTGTTTACCCATTGTACCACGTGTTTACCCATTGTACCACGTGTTTACCCATTGAAGATTTGTTAGATCAGGCTGTGAGTGCTAATCCTGAGATTGGTGAAGCTTTTGTGAATGCTGCGTTGAATCCGAATGATGTGATTGCGCAAGTGGATAATTTTCGAGGGTTGGATAACTTAGAGTTATTTGTAGAATCAAATGCTGAAAGAGATCAGGAGTTGGATAGATTATTGGAGGATGTAGATGATCCGCTGAACTTTGCTAGGGCTGATGTTGCTGGTGCTGCTGCAGAAAGTTCAAG
Organism: Erigeron breviscapus; assembly: GCA_034093135.1. Taxonomy (NCBI): domain Eukaryota; kingdom Viridiplantae; phylum Streptophyta; class Magnoliopsida; order Asterales; family Asteraceae; genus Erigeron; species Erigeron breviscapus. The sequence goes on along the minus strand of CM067170.1, from coordinate 128,890,973 downwards.
AGGAAAGGCTGTTGACCCAGATGCTACAGAGACTGATTCAGATGTTGATATAATGGGTCGTGCAAGTGATTCTTCTCCTGTTGAAAGAGCTTTGAAGAGGGTTCGCACTGAAGATGAGAGTGATCCTACTTATGCACCAGAGGAAGAGGAAGAGGAGATTCCTTTGATAAGACGAAAGAAAGCGCCTAGGTCGGGAAAGGTTTTACCTGCTCATTTGGCTGAAGCGTTTGAGAAACACAGACAGCAAGAGGAGTCTGAGAGAACTGAGGTGACGGAAAGTTTAATTGCTGATGAATCTGTACAATCAGAGGTACCTGTTGTTGCTACTGTGTCTGCGTCATCTACACAGGGTACTCTGCTTTATAGAAGAACAAAGTTTCGTCGACCTTCAGTTGCAGTTACTCAAGCTGAATCACATCAAGTGTCAATTCCTCAACAGACGCAGAGTGCTTTGATTAGATCTGTTGTTCCTGTCAGCACTGCGTTTACGACACTTCTTCGTCCACTCCAATCGTCATTGATCAGCAGTTCTCAATTTCCTCCAAGACCTCCTACCAGACCTTCTGGAGTTGCACACTTTAGACCAACAGTTGCGTCTCCTTCTGAACCTGCGCAGATTATGTTGCCTCAATTCAAGATTAATCTTTTGGAGACAAGAGTTATGACATTGGAAGCTCAGATGAAGGCAATGCAAGGGTTAGTAGGGACGTTAGTTGCTGATTTAGCAGATGAAAAGCGTCAAAGTGCTGAACTCAGAGAACAGCTTAGGCAGTTGTTGGCTCAAGGGGGAGATGGTTGTAGGGAGACAGAGTTGAAGAGGAAAGAGGATGAAGATCATGATGATGATGCAAATGCTGATGGTGAGCCAAGAACTGAAGCTCAAGCAGAAGCATCGACTCAGGGGGAGACACCAAGACAAAGAGAGTCAGAGATTGCTGGTACAGCTGGTGCTAGTACGTCTGGGACTCAGAAAGATTCAGGAAAAGCTGTGATGGTTGCTCCAGATGTAGTTCTTGCTGATGATGATAGTGATTCCAATTCAGATAAGCTTCAAAAGATAGGTACAGGTACATCTAAGGTTCAAAATGATGATTCTAATGATGATGAAAGTTTGGAAGAAGGTGAAATGATTCCTGATTTGGACTGGACTAATGTTTTTCAAGATGATGATTTTGTGCAACAACAAGCACAAGCTCAAGATCAACAAGTTCCAGATGATCAACAAGAGGTTCAAGCTGAACGAGTTTTTATTCCAAGTTCAAGAACTCTACACTTTACGGTTTTTGCCAAAGTTGGAGATGATGAAGATGGAATTACTCTAAGCTGGAATATTGAAGATTCTAAGGAATTTGATGTGACAGAGTATCCAGTGCCAAGTAGGGATGAAGATCATCTACATCAAATTGATAGAAGAATACCGGCAAGAGGGTTGGTAGGAGAAAGTATGAAACCATCTATCTTTTGGGATTTTGTTAGTGATCGAGATGCTCATAAGTATGTTACTACTATTTTGAGTTGGTTTTTTGATGATGAGCTGAAATTGTTTATTATTAAAAGAGATGATGGTTGTCAGTACTTAAAGCCTATGAAGAAATATTTTAAAAGCCTTGGTGAATCCGATTTAATGGATTTAGGAAGGAAAAGGCTTGTTAATAACATACAGATACAAGTGATAAACTTGTCACGTTTTGAGTAATTAAAGTTTACTTAAAAGATGACAAAAGGAAGTGTGTACAAACTCGTGCTACAGTAACACGAGTTTGCCTAAACTCGTGCTACAGTAACACGAGTTTGCCTAAACTCGTGCTACAGTAACACGAGTTTATCTAAACACGTGCTACAGTAACACGAGTTTGCCTAAACTCGTGATCTACAGTAACACGAGTTTCCTAAACTCGTGCTACAGTAACACGAGTTTGCCTAAACTCGTGCTACAGTAACACGAGTTTGCCTAAACTCGTGCTACAGTAACACGAGTTTGCCTAAACTCGTGCTACAGTAACACGAGTTTGCCTAAACTCGTGCTACAGTAACACGAGTTTGCCTAAACTCGTGCTACAGTAACACGAGTTTGTCTAAACACGTGGTACAGTAACACGAGTTTTCTAAACACGTGGTACAGTAACACGAGTTTGCCTAAACTCGTGCTACAGTAACACGAGTTTGCCTAAACTCGTGCTACAGTAACACGAGTTTGCCTAAACTCGTGCTACAGTAACACGAGTTTGCCTAAACTCGTGCTACAGTAACACGAGTTTGCCTAAACTCGTGCTACAGTAACACGAGTTTGCCTAAACTCGTGCTACAGTAACACGAGTTTGCCTAAACTCGTGCTACAGTAACACGAGTTTGCCTAAACTCGTGCTACAGTAACACGAGTTTGCCTAAACTCGTGCTACAGTAACACGAGTTTGCCTAAACTCGTGCTACAGTAACACGAGTTTGCCTAAACTCGTGCTACAGTAACACGAGTTTGCCTAAACTCGTGCTACAGTAACACGAGTTTGCCTAAACTCGTGCTACAGTAACACGAGTTTGCCTAAACTCGTGCTACAGTAACACGAGTTTGCCTAAACTCGTGCTACAGTAACACGAGTTTGCCTAAACTCGTGCTACAGTAACACGAGTTTGCCTAAACTCGTGCTACAGTAACACGAGTTTGCCTAAACTCGTGCTACAGTAACACGAGTTTGCCTAAACTCGTGCTACAGTAACACGAGTTTGCCTAAACTCGTGCTACAGTAACACGAGTTTGCCTAAACTCGTGCTACAGTAACACGAGTTTGCCTAAACTCGTGCTACAGTAACACGAGTTTGCCTAAACTCGTGCTACAGTAACACGAGTTTGCCTAAACTCGTGCTACAGTAACACGAGTTTGCCTAAACTCGTGCTACAGTAACACGAGTTTATCTAAACACGTGGTCATATCACGAGTTTGCCTAAACTCGTGCTACAGTAACACGAGTTTGCCTAAACTCGTGCTACAGTAACACGAGTTTGCCTAAACTCGTGCTACAGTAACACGAGTTTGCCTAAACTCGTGCTACAGTAACACGAGTTTGCCTAAACTCGTGCTACAGTAACACGAGTTTGCCTAAACTCGTGCTACAGTAACACGAGTTTGCCTAAACTCGTGCTACAGTAACACGAGTTTGCCTAAACTCGTGCTACAGTAACACGAGTTTGCCTAAACACGTGCTACAGTAACACGAGTTTGCTAAACTCGTGCTACAGTAACACGAGTTTGCCTAAACTCGTGCTACAGTAACACGAGTTTGCCTAAACTCGTGCTACAGTAACACGAGTTTGCCTAAACTCGTGCTACAGTAACACGAGTTTGCCTAAACTCGTGCTACAGTAACACGAGTTTGCCTAAACTCGTGCTACAGTAACACGAGTTTGCCTAAACTCGTGCTACAGTAACACGAGTTTGTCTAAACACGTGGTCATCACGTGTTTACTTATTAACACGCGTTTGTTAATGGGCTATGGGCTTTAAGACATACGGTCCATAATTAGCACGCGTTTATGAACAGTATAGTATAAATACACACACTTAATACGTAATTAGTAACAGTTAATTAAGCTAATACGTCTAAACTCTGTCCTATTGCAAACCCGCGCGCGTTTAAGGTCTTAGGTTGTATTAACAACGAAAGACGATAATCTAATTAAGCAAACAGGTTATCACGAGAGGATTCCGCACTCTCGTCATAACTATAAGCGTTCTCGTGTACGATCAGTCCACAAGGACCTACACAATGGAAATGAGTAGCCACCAACGATCGATGTTCCAACGTCTCTTACTATTTTTATTGTAACTCACGTTACGAACCGTTTGCTCATTTTACCCGTCCGTATTGATATTCTTACCATCATCTCATTTATTACCATTGCTCTATGTGAGAATACATATGATAAATTTCTAGTCGTCTCAAGAAGTGAGCGACGTTCGTAACGTTCTTGAAGTTTCAAATTATGAGGAATTTTAGGGCACCAAGTAACGGATGCCCCCAACTACAAAGGTTAAAAGCTAGCAAGAAACCAAGAATCGTGATGAAATCTTGTTGGACTTTCGCACATTATACGTCTCCGTGTAGACACACTTGTTTTTTTTAGTCTATTCATTTTACTACCATGTGAACGATCAAAGTTCGAGGACGAAGTTCCTGTTAAGGGGGTAATGATGTAACAACCCTCAAATTTCGACTAGGACAATATACTTGGACTTATCTAGGCATCTATCCCTAGAGGTTTATCAATAGGATTTGCCTTCTAGACTTTAAAGCATAGTGATACATGCGCTCTAGTACAATGGAGTGCCCGAAGATAGCTAGTCATCTTAGAAATGCCAAACGCAATAATTAAAATTATTCAAGTCAACCTCAAGAATAAATAACAACTCAAATAACAATAATGTAAATTGAGAGTTTAACAATATAACATATATAGATATATATTTTATACACACATATTTATATATATATATATATATATATACATATAAACTAATGCATATATACATACATATATATATATATATATATATATATATATATATATATATATATATATATATATATATATATATATATATATATATATATATATATATATATATATATATATATATATATATATATATATATATATATATATATATATATATATATATATATATATATATATATATATATATATATATATATATATATATATATATATATATATATATATATATATATATATATATATATATATATATATATATATATATATATATATATATATATATATATATATATATATATATATATATATATATATATATATATATATATATATATATATATATATATATATATATATATATATATATATATATATATATATATATATATATATATATATATATATATATATATATATATATATATATATATATATATATATATATATATATATATATATATATATATATATATATATATATATATATATATATATATATATATATATATATATATATATATATATATATATATATATATATATATATATATATATATATATATATATATATATATATATATATATATATATATATATATATATATATATATATATATATATATATATATATATATATATATATATATATATATATATATATATATATATATATATATATATATATATATATATATATATATATATATATATATATATATATATATATATATATATATATATATATATATATATATATATATATATATATATATATATATATATATATATATATATATATATATATATATATATATATATATATATATATATATATATATATATATATATATATATATATATATATATATATATATATATATATATATATATATATATATATATATATATATATATATATATATATATATATATATATATATATATATATATATATATATATATATATATATATATATATATATATATATATATATATATATATATATATATATATATATATATATATATATATATATATATATATATATATATATATATATATATATATATATATATATATATATATATATATATATATATATATATATATATATATATATATATATATATATATATATATATATATATATATATATATATATATATATATATATATATATATATATATATATATATATATATATATATATATATATATATATATATATATATATATATATATATATATACAAGCCTTAACCCTTCAACACTCAAACTCACTCTTTCTTTCTCTCTTTGAAACGGCTCAAAAAAAAAAAAAAAAAAAAAAAAAAAAAAAAAAAAAAAAAAAAAAAAAAAAAAAAAAAAAAAAAAAAAAAAAAAAAAAAAAAAAAAAAAAAAAAAAAAAAAAAAAAAAAAAAAAAAAAAAAAAAAAAAAAAAAAAAAAAAAAAAAAAAAAAAAAAAAAAAAAAAAAAAAAAAAAAAAAAAAAAAAAAAAAAAAAAAAAAAAAAAAAAAAAAAAAAAAAAAAAAAAAAAAAAAAAAAAAAAAAAAAAAAAAAAAAAAAAAAAAAAAAAAAAAAAAAAAAAAAAAAAAAAAAAAAAAAAAAAAAAAAAAAAAAAAAAAAAAAAAAAAAAAAAAAAAAAAAAAAAAAAAAAAAAAAAAAAAAAAAAAAAAAAAAAAAAAAAAAAAAAAAAAAAAAAAAAAAAAAAAAAAAAAAAAAAAAAAAAAAAAAAAAAAAAAAAAAAAAAAAAAAAAAAAAAAAAAAAAAAAAAAAAAAAAAAAAAAAAAAAAAAAAAAAAAAAAAAAAAAAAAAAAAAAAAAAAAAAAAAAAAAAAAAAAAAAAAAAAAAAAAAAAAAAAAAAAAAAAAAAAAAAAAAAAAAAAAAAAAAAAAAAAAAAAAAAAAAAAAAAAAAAAAAAAAAAAAAAAAAAAAAAAAAAAAAAAAAAAAAAAAAAAAAAAAAAAAAAAAAAAAAAAAAAAAAAAAAAAAAAAAAAAAAAAAAAAAAAAAAAAAAAAAAAAAAAAAAAAAAAAAAAAAAAAAAAAAAAAAAAAAAAAAAAAAAAAAAAAAAAAAAAAAAAAAAAAAAAAAAAAAAAAAAAAAAAAAAAAAAAAAAAAAAAAAAAAAAAAAAAAAAAAAAAAAAAAAAAAAAAAAAAAAAAAAAAAAAAAAAAAAAAAAAAAAAAAAAAAAAAAAAAAAAAAAAAAAAAAAAAAAAAAAAAAAAAAAAAAAAAAAAAAAAAAAAAAAAAAAAAAAAAAAAAAAAAAAAAAAAAAAAAAAAAAAAAAAAAAAAAAAAAAAAAAAAAAAAAAAAAAAAAAAAAAAAAAAAAAAAAAAAAAAAAAAAAAAAAAAAAAAAAAAAAAAAAAAAAAAAAAAAAAAAAAAAAAAAAAAAAAAAAAAAAAAAAAAAAAAAAAAAAAAAAAAAAAAAAAAAAAAAAAAAAAAAAAAAAAAAAAAAAAAAAAAAAAAAAAAAAAAAAAAAAAAAAAAAAAAAAAAAAAAAAAAAAAAAAAAAAAAAAAAAAAAAAAAAAAAAAAAAAAAAAAAAAAAAAAAAAAAAAAAAAAAAAAAAAAAAAAAAAAAAAAAAAAAAAAAAAAAAAAAAAAAAAAAAAAAAAAAAAAAAAAAAAAAAAAAAAAAAAAAAAAAAAAAAAAAAAAAAAAAAAAAAAAAAAAAAAAAAAAAAAAAAAAAAAAAAAAAAAAAAAAAAAAAAAAAAAAAAAAAAAAAAAAAAAAAAAAAAAAAAAAAAAAAAAAAAAAAAAAAAAAAAAAAAAAAAAAAAAAAAAAAAAAAAAAAAAAAAAAAAAAAAAAAAAAAAAAAAAAAAAAAAAAAAAAAAAAAAAAAAAAAAAAAAAAAAAAAAAAAAAAAAAAAAAAAAAAAAAAAAAAAAAAAAAAAAAAAAAAAAAAAAAAAAAAAAAAAAAAAAAAAAAAAAAAAAAAAAAAAAAAAAAAAAAAAAAAAAAAAAAAAAAAAAAAAAAAAAAAAAAAAAAAAAAAAAAAAAAAAAAAAAAAAAAAAAAAAAAAAAAAAAAAAAAAAAAAAAAAAAAAAAAAAAAAAAAAAAAAAAAAAAAAAAAAAAAAAAAAAAAAAAAAAAAAAAAAAAAAAAAAAAAAAAAAAAAAAAAAAAAAAAAAAAAAAAAAAAAAAAAAAAAAAAAAAAAAAAAAAAAAAAAAAAAAAAAAAAAAAAAAAAAAAAAAAAAAAAAAAAAAAAAAAATGAACACATAACAAATTCTAGCAAAATAATGATCAAAATCTAAAACCGAAAAGTTTGAATCCACAAACATGAAGTTACCTTCGACTTAACCACCAAATCCATAAGAATATGTTACATAATCTGTAAATAAAGGTAAAAGTATGAAAATATAATGATTCATGGTGGTCATGGGTAAGAGTAAAAGTAAGAACTAGCCAATAGAACAAAAGATGCTTTGAAGTTACCAAGAAAGGTTGGACAGGACCTGTAATCGGTTTTGTGAAGAGTAAAAGTGGTATAAAATGGACGAACTAGGTGAAGTTCATAAAAGATAAAATGAAGTGTTATGAGTCTAGGTTTACCTCCCTTTGGAATCAGTCAAAAATACCAAATAAAACTCAAGTTATGAATTTTTAAGTGCACAGTGGTCAAACTGATTTTTTTTCTTTAAAATGGGTCATGTTCATGGATTTTTAGTTTTCAATCCGTTAAGGTTCAGGACTTTTCACTTTATGGGGATCATTTCCAATGTGTTGAGAAGTTAAAATAAAATCAAGGGATTTTTCAAAGCTTGTTTCAACCTTGAACTTTTATAAAACATTTGGTTGCGCAAACAGCTATGATATTGTGTAGTCAAGTTCATGAAAGTTTTATAAATAGTAAACGATGTCTAAAAATTTACCAAAAACTCATAAAAATCTCTAACATACTGAAGTTTAAGTAGTAAAAGTATCACGATCTAAATAAATCACCTTGACCACAATCCACTAGTCAACATTTCATGAAAATAAGTGTTAAAACAGAAAAATTCCAAGTAAAAGCTCTTTACAACTAAACAAGCTAAAAATCACTAGATTGCAACTCTAATCAACTCCAACAATATTGTAACAAAATATATGTCAAACTTATCGTGAATATGTCAAATAGAAGTTATAAAACTTAACTTGGTTGTTAAATAGCAAAGACAAGTCTAAAAACCACTATTTCGGTTCATTTGAGCACAAACCAAAAGCCACAAATTGCACAAATCACACCACCACCAATATCACGAATTTGAACACTAAACTAGAGTATACATTCTGAATTGAGGATGAAAATCCATTTGGAAGTACTCAATATGCCTAAGAAATGAGACTAAAATCTCTATTTGGGTTTACAATTTTAACACTAGAAGCCTCTAAATGATAAAACACAAGAGAGGTTGAATTGATATGAATTATGGGTATTATAAGATACCCAAGAAGGCATGTACTTACAACCCAAGAATAACTAAAAGGTAATTCCAAAGTTATTTTAAATACAACCGATTAAACGGTAAATAAAAATAATAAATTAAATAAATGAATTCAAGTTATTTTATACTTATAAACACCAAATATACGGGGGTAATAAACACCATAATGATCGAGTGATACAAAAGATACAATCGAAACCACAACAAATGTAAACCAAGAATTAAACGTATAAATAAAGGTGGCATTTCTAAGTATTGGCTTAAGATATGAACTTATGTATATTAGTCCTATCGTAGGGACAGTCTTGGCTTGAAATATGATTGAGAAACATGACGAATATATGATCAAGGAAGCTATAGATGGGAAGTACCCATTTTGGATAAATAGATGTAATGCTTGGCATATCAAGGTGAGTCATAGCCCCCTTTCAAACTCTTTTATGTGTTTTACTTACGGGGTGAAAAGCATGATTAATTAAAATTGCTTTCTTTAGATGAAATGATACTTTGAAAGAATGTTTATGATATGGGAATTATATCGTATGTTCAACGTGTTATATGTTATATGATGAGCTTGAGTACTGTCAAACGGTGGTCCCATGTACACTACTATTAACTCATTGAGGCCTGTAGTTAGAGGGTTGCGCAACTAGGATTCGTCCCCTCACTCACATTAGTGGCGACAGGTTGATTGGCCGCCTACGTGGCCGCCTTCAACGGTGTCGGTCATGGGATGCTCTAATCTACTTTATATATTATTGGTCGTCTCCATGGCACGACCCCTTTATTATTATTATTATTATTATTATTATTATTATTATTATTATTATTATTATTATTATTATTATTATTATTATCATTATTATTATTTGGACGTGAAAGGGTCTTAGTAGTGGCTCAAGACAAACTCATCAAATTATTCCTTTGACCAAGTGTTATTGATATTATTGATGGTTGGTTATTATTGATTGAACATACGGTTTGGGTATTGGACTATATATGAAATCTTGGAAGTTGTGGAACTTGGCGATAACAAATTATTGATGACCGCATGGTTTGGGTGTGATATATGATTAATCGATTGATATATTTTTCTCTCACGATGATTTTGACAAATGAGAACTTTATAATTACCATGGATTCTCAACGCTTTGGAATGACATTATGGTATTTGGAAAACTTGATAGTTTGATATGGGAATTTTGTCGGTCATGTGGTTTGGGTGAATTGATATGAAATAATATGTTTTCTAGGTTTTAAAATGGATATGTAACGAGATTTACTTGCAAACCTATGCACTCACCAACTACGTTTTCGTAGTTGACACTTTTTCTTCATGCTTTTCAGGATTTACCATTAGCTTTGAGGAATTGTATGCATCATGATTGTTTGCATTGCACTATGGAGTCAAAGATCAAACCTTGTGATGGGCAATGGAATCCACCTTGATCATTGTAGAATACCGTTTCATGTATTTGTTATTTGTCTCGTCGACTTATTGTCCAAGTACGGTGGACGCATTGTACTTGGGGATTGGTTCACATGCTTGTGCATTGTAAATTCTTATATCAAATAAAGCTATGGTGAGTGTTTATCTATTATCCTTTGTTTTGAATACTCGACTTTCTGTACATCTCATTGTTCCGCCTTAGTTGGGGAGTTACACAAGGATATATTAAAAAAGGTTTAGGATGTTACACTTTGGGGGTCTAAGGATGAAATTGATGAACGAAGCCCATAAGTCGGCATACTCGGTTCACCCGGGGTCCGACAAGATGTACTTTGGTATGAGAGATTTGTATTGGTGGCCGGGGATGATATATCTAGGATGTTATTATTATTATTATTATTATTATTATTATTATTATTATTATTATTTTGTTGTTGTTATTATTATATTATTATTATTATTATTATTATTATTATTATTATTATTATTATTATTATTATTATTATTATTATTATTATTATTATTATTATTATTATTATTATTATTATTATTATTATTATTATTATTATTATTATTATTATTATTATTATTATTATTATTATTATTATTATTATTATTATTATTATTATTATTATTATTATTATTATTATTATTATTATTATTATTATTATTATTATTATTATTATTATTATTATTATTATTATTATTATTATTATTATTATTATTATTATTATTATTATTATTATTATTATTATTATTATTATTATTATTATTATTATTATTATTATTATTATTATTATTATTATTATTATTATTATTATTATTATTATTATTATTATTATTATTATTATTATTATTATTATTATTATTATTATTATTATTATTATTATTATTATTATTATTATTATTATTATTATTATTATTATTATTATTATTATTATTATTATTATTATTATTATTATTATTATTATTATTATTATTATTATTATTATTATTATTATTATTATTATTATTATTATTATTATTATTATTATTATTATTATTATTATTATTATTATTATTATTATTATTATTATTATTATTATTATTATTATTATTATTATTATTATTATTATTATTATTATTATTATTATTATTATTATTATTATTATTATTATTATTATTATTATTATTATTATTATTATTATTATTATTATTATTATTATTATTATTATTATTATTATTATTATTATTATTATTATTATTATTATTATTATTATTATTATTATTATTATTATTATTATTATTATTATTATTATTATTATTATTATTATTATTATTATTATTATTATTATTATTATTATTATTATTATTATTATTATTATTATTATTATTATTATTATTATTATTATTATTATTATTATTATTATTATTATTATTATTATTATTATTATTATTATTATTATTATTATTATTATTATTATTATTATTATTATTATTATTATTATTATTATTATTATTATTATTATTATTATTATTATTATTATTATTATTATTATTATTATTATTATTATTATTATTATTATTATTATTATTATTATTATTATTATTATTATTATTATTATTATTATTATTATTATTATTATTATTATTATTATTATTATTATTATTATTATTATTATTATTATTATTATTATTATTATTATTATTATTATTATTATTATTATTATTATTATTATTATTATTATTATTATTATTATTATTATTATTATTATTATTATTATTATTATTATTATTATTATTATTATTATTATTATTATTATTATTATTATTATTATTATTATTATTATTATTATTATTATTATTATTATTATTATTATTATTATTATTATTATTATTATTATTATTATTATTATTATTATTATTATTATTATTATTATTATTATTATTATTATTATTATTATTATTATTATTATTATTATTATTATTATTATTATTATTATTATTATTATTATTATTATTATTATTATTATTATTATTATTATTATTATTATTATTATTATTATTATTATTATTATTATTATTATTATTATTATTATTATTATTATTATTATTATTATTATTATTATTATTATTATTATTATTATTATTATTATTATTATTATTATTATTATTATTATTATTATTATTATTATTATTATTATTATTATTATTATTATTATTATTATTATTATTATTATTATTATTATTATTATTATTATTATTATTATTATTATTATTATTATTATTATTATTATTATTATTATTATTATTATTATTATTATTATTATTATTATTATTATTATTATTATTATTATTATTATTATTATTATTATTATTATTATTATTATTATTATTATTATTATTATTATTATTATTATTATTATTATTATTATTATTATTAATATTATTATTAATATTATTATTATTATTATTATTATTATTATTATTATTATTATTATTATTATTATTGTTATTATTATTATTATTATTATTAATATTATTATTATTATTATTATTATTATTATTATTATTATTATTATTATTATTATTATCCATGTTATTATTATTATTATTATTATTATTATTATTATTATTATTATTATTATTAGGTATGTGAGTGAATGCATTACGTGCTTGCAAGTAAAAGCCGACTACAAGAAACCACCCGGTTTACTAGTTCAACCGGTAACACCGGAGTGGAAATGGGAACACATCTCTATGGACTTCATCACGAAGTTACCAAGGACAAGTAGTGGTCGTGACACCATTTGGGTGATTGTTGATCGATTGACCAAATTGGCACACTTTTTAGCTATCTGGGAAGATGATAAGTTTGACACCATGGCACGCTTATATATCAAAGAAGTAGTATCCAAACATGGGGTGCCGGTTTCCATAATAACCGATCGGGATGCCCGATTTACTTCAAAGTTTTGGAAGGCGTTCCAGAAAGCAATGGGTACTCAACTTGATATGAGTACGGCGTTCCATCCACAAACTGACGGTCAAAGTGAAAGAACGATCTAAACACTTGAGGATATGTTGAGAGCTTGTGCCATCGAGTATGGTGGCAATTGCGATGTACATCTCCCTTTGGTCGAATTCTCATACAATAATAGTTACCATGCTAGTATTCAAATGGCGTCGTTTAGAGCCTTGTATGGGAGAGTATGTAGGTCACCATTAGCTTGGGCGGAGATTGGTGAAAGTCAACTCATTGGGCCCGAGATTGTCATTGAAACGACTAAAGTGATCTCACAAATCAAGGAGAAATTGAGGGTAGCACGGGAACGACAATTGAAGTATGAAAATGTAAGACGAAGACCCCTCCAGTTTGAGGTCGGCGATTTTGTTTTGTTAAAGGTGTCTCCTTGGAAGGGTGTAGTTCGTTTTGTTAAGCGTGGCAAGTTAGGGCCAAGGTATATTGGCCCATTCAAGATCTTGGAGCGTATCGGTCCGGTTGCTTATCGCTTGAAGCTCCCTCAAGAATTGAGTGGAGTTCATAATGTGTTTCATGTTTGTAATCTTAGGAAGTGTTTGGCGGATCCAACACTCCATGTGCCTATTGAAGAAATCCGGGTAGATAAAACGTTAAAGTTTGTAGAAGAACCGATAGAAATACTTGATCGACAAACTAGGAAGTTAAAGAATACTCGATACACGATCGTCAAGGTGAGATGGAAAGCTAGGCGCGGACCCGAGTTCACTTGGGAACGTGAAGATTCTATGAAGGCCAAGTACCCTCATTTGTTTAGTGACTAGGGTTTTGATCGAATTTCGGGACGAAATTCCTTTAACGGGGGAATAATGTAACATTTGCAAATTTTGACTTAATTTGACCCGTTAACTATATGTACATTTGACTAAGTATTATTAATAAATGGTACATGATCAAGTTATTTGTGATTCAATTGTGTTCAAGGTGTTTATGTGATGTGGTGATCGTTGTGACTGAATTATGTTCGTGTGCTAGTGGAAGTTATTTGGTCGATTTAATTGGTTGTTTAATGAAATGTTCAAGGTTAGTTATGGTGGAATTTAGTTGGTTAAGTGTATGGACTACCCATGGGTTAACCCATACCCATGACCCAACCCTATCCCCTTGCATTCAATCACCTCCCATCCACCAATCCCACTTCTCTTATCTTCTTTGTCTCACTACACTTATTGCAAGAGTTTTCTTACATTCTTACACTCTCTCTCTAAATTTAATACCTCAAATTGAATGTTTCAAGTAAGATCTTGTTAGGGTTTTCATCATCATCATCATTCTAACAACATATCAAAAGTTTGGATTTCAAAGTGCAAGAAATACCTCAAATCGGGTCAATTTCGGGTCAAACACCTTGGTGGAAGTTTCGGTAAGCTAAACTCATCTCAAATTCGTCATTTATTTTCCATAAACATGTTTTATAATCAAATCTAAGGATCTTGGGTCAAAATTCGGGTCAAAGGTCAAGATTTAGTCAAATTAGGGTTTCAAGTTATCAAATGGGCCAAATTCAATTTTTAAGCTTGATTTATGTTATGGAAGGAAATGGTGTTATGGGTCATACTCATTTATGTCAAAATTTGTTGATGACACTTCAATTGAGTCTCAAATCCCTTCAAAACGAGTTCTAGGTCGAATTAGGGTTTCAAAATGATGAAATGGGTCAAATAGATTCTTGGGTAAGAATTTGATGTAATGGAATGATTTTCATGTTAGAGATTATATTAAAATGTGTTATGTAAGCATAATTATGTGTCAAAATGAGCTTTGAACCTAAGTAAACCGAATTGGGGCTTTAAATTAGGGTTTTGAGACATTTTGAGTCGGGTTTCCATCCAAAGCTGCTGCTGCTCGTAATTTTCCAGAACCCACAGTCCAGCATGCTACCTTGGGCGTCTGGTACGCTGTCTCCCTGCTTGTAGCGTCTCACACGGTAAAACCACCGTGTGAGACGGTGGCCTGCGTATGTTAAAAGGGTTTTACGCCAACCAGACGCCAGATTTGTCTGACCCACGGTGACTTAGACGTTGAAAACTCTTTATGTAGGTCACCGTGTGGGACGGTGAAACCCACCGTCTGGGACGGCAAACAAATTTAAGCCCACCGTCTGCCACGCTAGGACCACCGTGCCTTACGCTCGCCCATCTTCTGCCCACTGTATAAGTCGGTGCACTGCAACGTCTGAGACGCTGCTGTGCATCTGTGACTTTTCTGTTTTTCTAGCTTTGTCTCCCACGTTCTTGGATCGGGCTGTGCTTTCTTTTAAGTCTTGGTTTGGGTTCCTTGGATCGGTATTCTAGTCACACGAGTCAATTAAAGTTCAGCAAGCAGCCTAGGGTTTTGCCTTATAAACAAAAGGAAAACTTATTGATTAAGAATATTAATATATGTATATATTAATAAGTATACAAATATAATAATAGGTCGTGGGCACGTGATTATCATTTGACGTTTGTGGATCATTATTAACTTATCGTAGCCGAGCCAAGGTGAGTTCGTAGCCCCTTTTCTTTACATGATTTTGGGGTGAAAAGTGTACAACGTGTTTCTTGGTTTGTTGATTGTCATGTGTTCGTTTATTTAAGTAGTCAAGGTTATATGATCGATTTACTATTTTATCAAGCTTATATATTCGTTTATGTAAGTAATCATGGTTATGTGATTATTTGGCTATTTTACCGAGGTTATATGTTCATTCAATTGGTGAATCAAGTTTGTATGATTGTTATATGTTCGTATCAAGGTTATGAGGTTCATTAAATGATCCAATCAAGGTTTCAAGGTTTTGTGATCGTTTATCGATCCAAATTATGAGATCATTTAATGACCCAATCAAGGTTTCAAGGTTATGGGATCGTTTATCGATCCAAATCAAGGTTTCAAGGTTATATGATCATTAATGATCTAATCAAGGTTATATGTTCGTATCAAAGTTATGTGATCGTTATGATGTTAATCAAGATTAAACGGTTGTTATCCAGACACTTGTTTCTTATAGTCAAAACCTACGAACTCACCAACTTTATGTTGACGCATTTTAGTACACTTTTCAGGTAACCAAGTGAACCAAAGACGTGATGGATGATTGCATTGCATGTGATAGGATTGAGCTTGGACTTTTGTGGATCCGTGATTCATTGCACCCGTTTATGGGTTATGCTTAGGATCGTTAGCCATCATTTGATCTATTTTTGTAAACTATTGATGGTGTTGTGCTCCTTGTGCATTTATTGATCTGATACTTGTAATATTATTTGAATTATGTATGGATTGCTCTAATCCTTGAATGCATTTAGTTGCCTCTACTTAATTTCCATGTCACGCTGAGCTTTTCTTTTAATGCCCCTTATTTCCGCCTTGTTGGGGTGTTACAACCACCGTCCCAGACGGTGGTGCAGTTCTTCAGGTTATCCTTTACGCCCATTAAACGTTCCAGACGGTGACCACAAATGGCCCAGCGTCCCAGACGCTGGGTCTTGGCGTCTTGGACGGTGATCCAAAATTCCTGATTTCCAGTTTGACTTTCCTTGACTCATATCTTTATCCAAATAGCTCCATTTCGTCACATATGACCTGAAATCACTTAACAAACATAAACGCACCCTAATCGTCTATTAACCTTCACAAAACATGTCAGTTTCACACATTAAGGTCATGCAAATTAGGCGTTTATCAATATCTTCAACATGAACCAACGTGGTCTTCTTTTCATCTAAAAAAAATAAAAAAATATATGTCATATTTTAAATTTAAAAAAAAGATGTAAATAGTGAGCAAAATAAATTAATGAGCAAACATGAACAAAATAAATTTAAAAGAATAAAACCTTTTTAATATAAAGGAAGAAGCCATAACCAACCTAAAATTGACAACAAAATAAATTAAATCTATTTATAAACAAAAAAAAAATCTAGAAAAAAAAGAGCTCTAGAGTAATTAGGAGGAAGTTTTAGCCAAAAAAAGCTTTAAGGGGTGTCAAGTGTACCCTCAACCTTCTTTTAGTTATAAGATAGATTCCACCATCAAGTTGGGTTAAGATCTCTACTTATTATGTATGTTTATTACTTTATATTATTATTATTATTATTATTATTATTATTATTATTATTATTATATTATTATTATTATATTATTATTTTAAGTTTAATTTGTTTTTTAATATATTAATAATTTAGTGTATTATTATTATTATTATTATATTATTATTATTATATTATGATTATTATTATTATTAGATATTAGATTAGTATTTTTCTATTTTCTATTCTATTATATTAGTATTTTCTATTCTATTTAATTCATATTATATTATTAGATTAGTTATTTCTTATTAATTCATATTAGATATTAGACTATTAGTTATATTATTATTATTATTATTATATTATTATTATTATATTATTATTATTATTATATTATTATTATTATATTATTATTATTATTATATTATTATATTATTATTATTATATTATTATTATATTATTATTATTATTATATTATATTATTATTATTATTATTATTATTATAACTTAATTAATATCATTCGAAACAAACTATTCTTCTTCTTTATGTATATTATTATTATTATTATTATTATTATTATATTATTATTATTATATTATTATTATTATTATTATATTATTATTATTATATTATTATTATTATTATATTATTATTATTATTATTATTATATTATTATTATTATATTATTTTATTATTATATTATATTATTATTATTATATTATTATTATAATTAATTATATTATATTTATTATAGATATATTATATTATTATTATTATTATTATATTATTATTATTATATTATTATTTTATATTATTATTATTATATTATTATTATTATTATTATTATGATTATTATTATTATTAGATATTAGATTAGTATTTTTCTATTTTCTATTCTATTATATTAGTATTTTCTATTCTATTTAATTCATATTAGATATTAGATTAGTCTTAGTTATATTAATTCATATTAGATATTATATTATTATTATAACTTAACTTTTATATTATATAGATATATAGATATATTATTTAGGGCATTGATTCAGAGCCTAACTTTTATATTATTATTATTATTATATTATTATATTATTATTATTATATTATTATTATTAGTATTATTATTTGTTTTTATTTGTAATATTAAAATGTTTTATATTATTATTATTATTATTATTATATTATTATTATTATATATTATTTTTTATATTATTATTATTTATTATTATTATTAGATATTATATTAGTATTTTTCTATTTTCTATTCTATTATATTAGTATTTTCTATTCTATTTAATTCATATTAGATATTAGATTAGTATTTTTATTAATTCATATTAGATATTATATTAGTTATTATTATTATTATATTATTATTATTATTATTATATTATTATTATTATTATATTATTATTATTATATTATTATTATTATATGGTATTTAGGGCATTGATTATATTATTATTATTATTATATTATTATTATTATTATATATTATTATTATATTATTATTATTATATTATTATTATATATTAACTTTTATTATTATATAGATATTATATATTAGTATTATTATTTGTTTTTATTTGGTAATATTAAAATGTTTATTATATTATTATTATTATTATTATTATATTATTTATTATATGTGTGTGATAATCAAGGTTATTTGTGGTTTAATTTGAGCTCAAGGTGCCTATGTGATTTGATGGTCGTTTTGACTTAAATGTCGATGCTAATCGAGAAATGAATGAACTAGAAATATGAAATTTGGACTATCCATGGGTAAGATCCTTGACCCATGACCCACTAGTTGACCCAACCCTATCCCCCACCTAAACCCTTACACATTTTTATCCATCCATTCATTATCTTCTACCCCTACCTCCCTCTTCTTGAACGCAAGACTCACACACACATATATCTCTCTTGGCTGCTGCTGGTCGTTCAGCTCCTGGCTGGGCGTAGCTTACGCCATTCTGGGCGTAGCTTACGCCCCTCCCCATTTTGCATTTTCATCCTACCTTCTGTTTACGCTACTTTCTTACCTTTCAGACGCCAAAAGCAAGCTTTCTAGGCCACCGTAAGTTACGGTGGCCATGACCGTACCTTACGCCCCTAGCTCCTGGACCAGCGTCCCTTACGTTTGTGTTGGGCGTAGCTTACACTTGATGAAGACTAAACCACCGTAAGTTACGGCAGTGAGCACCGTAGCTTACGGTGTCCCCCATTTGTCACTTTTCAGTTTCACTTCCTAGCTTCCTTTCTAGTTCTCTTGGGTCGTTGTGAGCTTTCTTGTGAACCTTTCCTCGACCTTTCTAGTGTTGTATCCAGGTCTCAGTGGTCGTTCTAGGTCAAGGGTCTAACCTTAGGGTTAAAAATGTAAAGTATGGGAAAGTGTGATGAAGTATATTGATATGTATATATGTATGTATAATGATAGGTCGTGATCTCGTGACGCTCATCGAACACATATAACTTGTTTATAACTCGACGCTCAAGGCCAAGGTGAGTTTCGTAACCTTCCCCTACTCAATTGAGATTCGGGCTGAAAAGTGTACATATTTGTTTGATCGTTGATTTATTTGATTGATTGATTGTTCGATTGACGTATAGACTTATTGCTCGATTGATTATGCTTGCGATTATGAATATTGGTTGTGATTAGGATAGTTGTACATACATGGAAGACGATGATGCATTTAAAGAGTTGTAGATGTGGTGGGAAGGCTGTGGGTGACCCTATATATAAGCATCTATGGTTCTTTAAATGCAAAGTCGTACGAAGTGTAGGTACATTGTGTTTCTTCGGTTGTTGATTGTTATGTGTTCGTATCAAGGTTAAATGATCAATTATTGATCAAAGCATGGTTATGGGATCGTTTATCGATCCAAATCAAGGTTTCAGGTTTTATGATCGTTTATCGATCCAAATCAAGGTTTCAAGGTTATGATCATTTAATGATCCAAATCAAGGTTCAAGGTTTTATGATCGTTTATCGATCTAATTTATGAGATCATTTAATGACCCAAATCAAGGTTCAAGGTTTTATGATCGTTTATCGATCTAATTTATGAGATCATTTAATGACCCAAATCAAGGTTCAAGGTTTTATGATCGTTTATCGATCTAATTTATGAGATCATTTAATGACCCAAATCAAGGTTCAAGGTTTTATGATCGTTTATCGATCTAATTTATGAGATCATTTAATGACCCAAATCAAGGTTCAAGGTTTTATGATCGTTTATCGATCTAATTTATGAGATCATTTAATGACCCAAATCAAGGTTCAAGGTTTTATGATCGTTTATCGATCTAATTTATGAGATCATTTAATGACCCAAATCAAGGTTCAAGGTTTTATGATCGTTTATCGATCTAATTTATGAGATCATTTAATGACCCAAATCAAGGTTCAAGGTTTTATGATCGTTTATCGATCTAATTTATGAGATCATTTAATGACCCAAATCAAGGTTCAAGGTTTTATGATCGTTTATCGATCTAATTTATGAGATCATTTAATGACCCAAATCAAGGTTCAAGGTTTTATGATCGTTTATCGATCTAATTTATGAGATCATTTAATGACCCAAATCAAGGTTCAAGGTTTTATGATCGTTTATCGATCTAATTTATGAGATCATTTAATGACCCAAATCAAGGTTCAAGGTTTTATGATCGTTTATCGATCTAATTTATGAGATCATTTAATGACCCAAATCAAGGTTCAAGGTTTTATGATCGTTTATCGATCTAATTTATGAGATCATTTAATGACCCAAATCAAGGTTCAAGGTTTTATGATCGTTTATCGATCTAATTTATGAGATCATTTAATGACCCAAATCAAGGTTCAAGGTTTTATGATCGTTTATCGATCTAATTTATGAGATCATTTAATGACCCAAATCAAGGTTCAAGGTTTTATGATCGTTTATCGATCTAATTTATGAGATCATTTAATGACCCAAATCAAGGTTCAAGGTTTTATGATCGTTTATCGATCTAATTTATGAGATCATTTAATGACCCAAATCAAGGTTCAAGGTTTTATGATCGTTTATCGATCTAATTTATGAGATCATTTAATGACCCAAATCAAGGTTCAAGGTTTTATGATCGTTTATCGATCTAATTTATGAGATCATTTAATGACCCAAATCAAGGTTCAAGGTTTTATGATCGTTTATCGATCTAATTTATGAGATCATTTAATGACCCAAATCAAGGTTCAAGGTTTTATGATCGTTTATCGATCTAATTTATGAGATCATTTAATGACCCAAATCAAGGTTCAAGGTTTTATGATCGTTTATCGATCTAATTTATGAGATCATTTAATGACCCAAATCAAGGTTCAAGGTTTAATGGAAGTTTCATTGCATGCTAGGATTGGATTTGGACCTTTTCATGGATCCGTGATTCATCATCCCCGTTTAAGGGTTATGTTTATGTATGAGCTGATACTTGTATTTGTGTTTGTTTTGTATGGATTATTTAATCCTATTTATGCATTTAGTTTTGCTCTACATAACTTCCATGTCGTGTTGTGCTATTGGTGTAACCCTCATGATTCCGCCTTATTGGGGTGTTATAGAATGGTATCAGAGCCGTGGTTGTAGAGAATTAGGTGGATTGACTAGTCTATAGCCATTGCACCCACATTTCATATTAGCATGCATGATAGGAAATTTATGTGTGCAACGTGAATTGTATGAGACATAAGACTTGTTTAAGCGGAGTTCGTAGGGTTTGCATGACTTGATGACTTGATTGTTACGTGATGGCTTGATTGACATATATGATAGTGTCGGGATACACCGCGAATTGTTGAATCGTTGTGATGGATGTTGATGTGTGGAATTTTGGAACCATTTATTGTTTGTCTCTAGCAAAGTGAAATGATGGCATTAACGAAGTATGACATCCGGTAATCCTAGAGGAGCCTGATCAACAAATCTATGATTACCCTATGTCATATGGAAATTAATGATCTCATGGATTGCGCATTGCGGCTGAAGTATAGTAGGTAACCCGGTGTGTTTAATAAGTGTTGGTTGGGTGGAGGGTTAGCCGCTGGTACACCCTGTATACATACCTGACCAATACTTAGAGAACATAACGGAACCGAATCCCGACATCCGTTCAATATATTAACGGTGTGGAGGGTTAGCCGCTGGTACACCCTGTATACATACACCTTTAATGTATTGAATGTTGAAGTTAAGATTCGGACTATGCTTTACCCGCCTTGTTATGACTTGACCCCTTTATATTTGTATGAATTGGTTTGAAACGGTGGAATTGATTGAGAATGGAATGAAACGATGATGTTCTGCCTTGTTATATTTGAATTGGTACGTTGATTTGAATGATTTGGTTATGGTTGAATTGTAATTGTGTAATTAGTTAGAATGTAAATGAAATGATGATGACATAGTTATTGCCATGATAATATCCCCGTAGAGATACATGTTCTTGTAATGGCTTAGGATAGTCAAATATCGAATGGTTTACTATGTGACGGTTAATTGTGAATGTTCGCATGTGAATTGTGAGAATTAACTTAGTAACCAAACACGTGTGTTCAAGGAAAGATGGTTAGGCTACGGAGAGCTAACGTGAATTATAGGCGTCAAAACGAGTGAGAGGATCCAGTTGAATCAGGGAAATCAGAGGAGTAGAGGCGGTAGAGGTGGTCGTAGAGGTCGTGGTAATCGTGAAGGACGTTAGAGAATCGAGTGGACTAAATATCAAAATGTGTTGCACCATATGTCGTGCCTCTCTTCGAATGTCATCCCGATCAATGCTCGAAATCCCCCGATAGCTCGTGAAAGAACTTTTGCCGTGATGGTGATCGAGACTCGTGTTGATCCTAACTTCATTGTGGGCATATTCCTCCACAAAAATCGATATGCCAACGTATTATTTGACTCCGGAATCGATTATAGTTTTGTTTCCAACGATTTTGTACCGTTGATTGGTGCTAGCCTTAGTCCGTCATCTTATCACTTTGAACTTGAAACGGTAATGGCGGGCTAACAAAAATTGACCATGTTGTTCGTGATCGTACTTTAGAATCATGTAACCATCCGTTCCTCAAAAATCTAGTTCCTATTAATATCGGTAGTTTGTCGTGATTGTGGAAATGGATTGGATGTCGGCAATGAATGCGGTTATAGATTACAGTAGTAAGGTAGTGAGAATTCCGTTAGATGTGTCATATTCTATACCATTTCCCACGTGAATTTAGAACCATTTATTCGTCGTTTTTACAGTTTTATTTCCAACTTTCGATGCTTGAGGTATGTTTAGTGTTTTCAGGTTGGAAAATGATTATGCGGATGAATTGGTCGATTTTGATGACTTATGGAGGACTCGGGAGAAGGATTCGGTTGAAATCAAGTGAAAGATGAAGAAGACGGAATCTGGAAGGCATAACGGCCGTCACAAATGTGACGGGCGTTATATAGTCAATGTTGGTTCTTACTGTTACTGGTTCATAACGGGCGTAAAGTGAAGGTGTAACGGCCGTCACTAGTGTGACGGGCGTTAGGCACCTAGGTCAACGTAACGGGCGTTCAACATGTGACGGCCGTTATGAATCAAATTTGGTGAGTTACTGTAACGGGCTCCTTACACCCGTATGATTTTCAAAGGAAATGTTACGGGCGTCACAAGGGTGACGGCCGTCATGGGTTTCGATGGATGGTAACGGCCGTTACCATATGTAACGGGCGTTACGCGACCAATTCATATAAATAGCTGCCAAGTTTCTGAATAGAGGACGGACTTTTGGGGGATTTGCCTAAGGGTTTTTGATCAAAATATCTTTCCAGGAGCTGCTCTATTCGGGTTCTATCAGGTTTCCAAGCAAGATTTCTTAGGCGGATCCACTGAAGATTCACGAGCACCCATCTGGATCGTATCTACTTATTGTCTTGCAATTTTCTATTTACTCAAACGATTGGTACAATATGTTTTATTATTATTTCTTTTATCAATTTCAATTTAGCATGATTGGCTAATTCTATTATCATCCACCTTGATGTAATTAGACGAATGATGTGATTGCTATATTTTAATTCAAGGGTTGATTTAAATTACCGTTGTGTCGTTGGCACCACGCCATACCGGTTGCTCTATGGTAAAACTTGCCATCTTCCTATTGAGATAGAGCATAAGGCGTATTGGGCATTAAGGAATCTGAATTTGGATATGATGG
>CM067170.1:128855071-128865322 GCA_034093135.1 Erigeron breviscapus | reverse complement strand
TAGGAATCACAATAGATAGGGATATGATCATATTTCAGACCATAATCAGTTAGTTGTGTCTTCATCCATAAAACTTGAGCACAACAACTAGCCGCATCCACATATTCAGCTTCAGCCGTTGATAGAGACACACAATTCTGTTTCCTTGGACTTTATGAATCAAGGATTCATCGACCTCCTTTTGCATTATGCTTAGGATCGACCTGCCATCATCGAAATGTTATTTTGTAAACTTTGATGGTTATTTGCTCCTCATGTAATTTGGTACTTGTTTCGTTTTGTAAGGGATTCACTGAATCTTTAATTGCATTTAGTTCTTGTTCTACATTAATTCCCTTGTGCTATATGATTTCCGTAATATTTCAAGCCCTGGGCTTGGGGTGTTATAGAATTACACCATACGTGCTTGTTTGATTGTTTGGTTGATTTGATTGACGGCTTATTGATTGATGATTGATTGTTTGAATTGTTCTGATTGATTAATGGTTTTGATTGATTGTATGATGGTTTACGCATATGATTGTGATATTGTGATTATTTAGGATAGTCGTACATACATGGAAGTCGGTTATGCCTTCATAGGGTTTTAGATGTGGTGGGAAGGTTGCGGGTGACCCTATATATAAGCATCTAGGACTCGTTGAAAGTAGAATCCTCCTAAGTGTATGTACGTATAGTGTTGGTTGGTTTGATGGGTGATGATTGATGGATTTGTAATTAGGGTAAACACGCATAAGTAATGATATGTATATTGATGAGACGTACGCACCCCGATGTATGGGAAACGTGAGCGGAAATGTACGCACCCCGTTGTGTGGGAAACGTGTGCGAGGACGTTCGCTCCCCGATGTATGGGAAACGTGTGCGGTGTTGATGATATGTACATGACTCCGGGTATATAGACGTATATACACCGATGATTTTGATATGCCACAACGGTCATTGGGATGACACGTGGACACTCTATTTGTGCGGGACGCACACAGACCCCAAGTATGTAGTCACACATACTTGCATTTGATGATTGTTGAGAGAAACACGTGATATACACTCATACATTGCTTGGTCATGTCTTGTGCACTTATACTTTATGCATCCTTATTGTTTCGCATACTCATTGATGTTGACATTACTTATTCATACATGTGACACGCGTCTCTCGTCATTGTCGATTCATTATGGCTTGTTATGTAACGAGGTTTACTCTCGGTTTACCTATCTTGGTTGACTTTGTGCCTTATAAAGGCTACTTGTAAGCCATTACTTACCTTATTTATACTTACTGTGATTATTGACGATGGTTCTTTCTGGACCATTACTACAAACTCACCAACCTTGTGTTGACTATGCTTAGTACACTTTTCAGGTAACCAGGTTATCCAGGGCGTGGAGTTGATTGTTTGCTTGCTGTTGAACCCGGACTGGACTTATATGGATCAAGGATCCATTTGCCTTCTTTTGCATTGTACTTAGAACCGTTAGCCATCTTATGTTGTTCTGTTGTAATCTTTGATGATGACAGGCTCTTTATGTATTTTGATACTTGTTTATCTTACTGTATGGATTCACTGAATCCTTTATTTGCATTTAGTTCATGTTCTACATTAATCCCACCTTGTGCTATATGATTTCCGTGATATTCTGAGCTTGGCTTGGGGTGTTACAAATATTGAACTATTACTTGTTTATACTTAAAGAATTGACAAAAGACTTATTTCTTTGACTGGACTTTTTGACTAAAACCTACGAACTCACCAACCTTTATGTTGACACGTTTTAGTATACTTTTCAGGTACTCAGGCTAATCAGGGATAAAGATTTGAATTCTAGGCTGGACTTCGGAGATTAGTGCTCCTTTACTTATATCGGACTTTAAGGCTGCATGCCTTGGTTTATTTTCTGTTATGGACGTACTAGTAATAAGCTCTCCTAGCATTGTGTGACTTGGAACTCTTGTATTAAGACTTATGTTTTGGGAATATATCATTATATTCTATTTCATTTAGCAGTATCTATGTAATTCCATGTCGTGCTGTATTTTCATGACACCTCATGTTTCCGCCAACGGTGGGGTGTTACATAAAACAATAGTTTGACCTGTATGCATCTTAACACAAATCTTGACAAATATTTACAAAATTATATGAAAATAAAAGAAAGGAAGAAAAAGTTGAAAAACCGTCAAACCGGCCAAACCGGACCGACTTACATGGTTTGGTCTGGTTCGGTTAGACAATACACGTGGTCTTGTTTGGTTTAATACATGTTGAAACCGGAATTGCTGGTTTGGTTTGAGATTTAGTCAAAACCAGACCAAACCGGTCCATGAACACCCCTAGTTTTAAATAATATCTTATTACAAAAGAGGCATTTACTGGATTACAAAAGATGAATTACATCAAAAACTACTATCAATCTTTAAATAAATATTTAAAAAAATTAAGATATTTTAAAGTTTTTATCAATATCGTAGAGAATTTCTTAAAAGAAGATTCTTTTAATCGGCTAATTTGCCATGTCTGATTAAATATCATCAAATGACAAGCTATTAACATAACATTAAGACTAATAATAGTATACTTTATCGAAGCCCATACTGAACAAACCTACAAGTTTTCTGCATGTTCCTCATAATCCTATCTATCTTCAATGAATTTAGATCAAATAATCGAAGAAGGATGGCTAAAGATCAGGACAGACGTTGGCTGTTCAAATGGATCCTTCATATTTACCAAAACCAGTTGGTTTAACACTACCGTCTTTGGAGTTGATGAACCTACGAACAAAATAAAAGAAAATTATTTCTAAAGATATCAACTTTACTAGATTACAATAATCAAACAGATTGCTTACCTTGATTTTAGAAAAGAAGGAATTAATCGATAAAATCTTGTATACACAAATTGAACCTATAATTTATTTGAAATCATTAGTAATAACTAATATAAAATATAAAAAGAATTATATATTGAAAGTTTACATTCTTAGAAAAAAAGAAATTAATATATTAAATTACAATACAAATCAAAGAAAAACATACCAAAAGACTTACATAGTTTAAACGGTGAAATCATGGTTGAACAATTCATTTAAATACAAATGATATAATAAAATCAGATTCCATTTTCACAATATTTAGAATATTAAAAATAATGTAACTTCATGGGATTGAATTCTAGAAATGATGCTGCCTTTATAATGGAATGAGTATAATATCCTTCTATAGAATATTTATTTATATAGGACAAAAATAGAAAATGTATAATAACAATTCATAGTGATTTCTAAAAATTAAATACTATATACAGTAAAACTCAAAGACTCTTGAAATAAGTATAGAATTAGTGGATACCACATGTCACCCTTTTTAATGTATTAAGAGGATTATTAGGCTATTTGGTTAGGAAGATTTATCATTTTCCTTTTCCTTAATACAACTCGACAATTGAAACTGTCAATTATCAATCAAATTTATCGTTTAAACTTTTCATTTCATAATTACGATATTATTATAGTTTTATTTCAAAATATCTGTTAGATACTTAAAGAAAATATGAATAAATATATATATTATATATAATTATAAAAAATTAAAAAAATATATAAAAATATTAATAATAATTTGTTATTCTAATTTTTTTAACAGGTTTTTGTTATTCTAATAGTTATAACAGATGTTCTGTATTTATTTTTAACAGAAACGATGGGAAATGTGTATGAACGTTTCTATGAAACTTCTTAGTCAGATTACAATTTTATACTTTTAAATAATAATAATATTTTTTCTCTAAAATAAATTGTGTATGACTTTATCAATATCATTGAAAAGCTCTAAAGGAAAGTGTATAGTAAATCATACGATTGAGCTTCTTCTTAGATCAACCATCTTTCAAAGACAATGCTTGCCCAAAAAGTATGCACTATTTATCCCAAATAAACTGTTTTACAGTACTATTTAGGAACCAAATAACCTAAAAAAATAAAAAAGGAAATTACGACTTTTTATAATGATTTCAAGATATATATAATTTATTGAAATACAAAAATTAATAAATTTGTTTTCGTTGATTTTAGAAAATAATAATCAATGAAATAACCTTTGTATTCCAAAATATAATCTATAATTATTTTTGATTTGATTACTTAATAATAATAATTGAAATTTTTATATAAACAATAATAGAAATCAGACAATAACATAAATGATACTTACATGTTTCAAACGATGAAATCATGGTTGAAGTTTTATTAATACAACTGATATAATAAAATCAGTATCTATTTATAACTACAAATTTTTTTTGTAAAAAAATCGATATAAGATCAATTATTTTACAAAGCGTGTTAGTTTATTAAATAATGTCAGGTAAACAAGTAAAGAAGCAAATATATATAGGAGAAAAAAGTAGATTAAATAACATCAAGTCAATTGATTTTAATAAAATTAGATAACAATGTACCCATTAATAAAGTTGCCTTACTTTTTTTACACCTCGATACTTATCATTAACAAATGTTGTTTGTTTAATTTAATATGTAAAACCTTTGTTTGTTAAACTTTTTACTAATCATTTAATAAAATGTTGTAGCTTTTATTTGTACATATAGTATGTTATATGTTATTAATCTTATTGTTTTTATAAAAGATAATATGTGATGCTTTATAGAATCAACTATTAAAGCGATAATCCCTCTTATTGTTTTTATAATAGATAAAATAAGGTAAATGCTTATGCCTCTCTGAGAAAAGTCGAGAGTTTAAATCCTGGCAATGGAGTATTATGGGGTTTCTACATTAGGGTAGGGGTAGAGTAGGATTTGCTGTTCAATAAAAAAAAAGCTTCATAAATATGTAAGTATTATTTTATCTTATCTTTAATAACCATTATTAGTATATAATATACAATTAATTATTGTTTATAGAGTCAAATATTCGAATTGTTTGTCACAAAAATCAAGTGGCTCTACAGATGATATTTTTCATTCTGTTACAGTATTAGAAATGAAGCTGGTCTTGGTGAAAAGGACGGTGATCGCCTTCCTTTAAAATTCAGATTTGAAGATAGTGAGGATGGATCTATGACTCAAAAGACTGATAAATACTTGAAGATGTTCTGTAGTCAAATGCATTACGTTTTTATTAAGTTTGATTAACGTGGTTTTTAAATTTATTACTCCGTATTTTAGTACATGAAGGACAGCATTGAAATGTAGTTAAATTTTATTGTAAATGACATAATGCAGTTGGATTAAATTTTGCATAAAAAAAAAGTTAAAATTTTTAAACTTTGCTTAAAGCAATCCGAAAAGAACTGCATGTATAATATTGAATTAGATTTGTTTTACACATATTGACTTCAAATTTTGCAACCTACATGCTAAACTTACCTTTATGTTGAATAATGTTACTGAATTAAGTTTAGGATATTGAGATCTTCAACCAGAAGTGCTGCAAAATATTTTAAGTAGTCCTGTATTAACTTCTCTGAAATTTGATTCTTGTGATGGTTCTGTACTACATATCAATTCGGAAAGTGTGAAAAATTTGGTAAGTCGAACTCAGATTACATTGTATTATATTGTTTTTAATAGAATCTGATTAGACTATTATCAAGATCTGATTGAATTAGATTCAACCTTAATCAATTTAAATACTTAAATCAGTTTTCCAACATAAAATGTCAACTAACATCATATTATAGTGTATTTTTACCAAACTAAATTTCACTACATCTTATTTGATAATTTACTAAAGGAACAGTATTGAGTTTTACTAAACTAAATTTCCCTACATCATACGAGTATTATAATACTTATATATTGGAGAAAGAGTAAAGATTATGTTATACGTTTTAAAATTTATGTTACTATGTAATGTATGGGATTGTAGGTATAATATGCCAATAAATAGACTTGTTAAGATCTAAGTTAATAAAAATTGAAACTGGTGTCTAAGTCAATAAAAGTTTTATAACCATAATGATAATATTCTAGATATATATTTGTAGAAGGGTACATTAAAATGATATTTATCCAAACATTTCAAACTTTTATATTTAAGAAAAATTAATTAACTTATGTCATGGTATTTGAACCGGTTTTTTTAGTTACTGGTGACTGGTCAGTGTGAACTGGTGACTGGTCAGTGTGAACTGGTGACTGGTCACCAGTTTACTGGTGACTGGTCAGTGTGCAACTGGTGACTGGTCAGTGTGAACTGGTGATTGGTCAGTTTACTGGGTCACCAGATGCAACTGGTGACTGGTCAGTGTGAACTGGTGACTGGCCAGTTCCAGGTGACTGGTCAGTTGAACTGGTGACTGGTCAGTGTGAACTGGTGACTGGTCAGTGTGAACTGGTGACTGGCCAGTTCCAGGTGAACTGGTCCTAACACCTATGTGTGAGATGGTACTTGGTCACCAGTTTACTGGTGACTCAGATGCAACTGGTGACTGGTCAGTGTGAACTGGTGACTGGTCACCAGATGCAACTGGTGACTGGTCAGTGTGAACTGGTGACTGGCCAGTTCCAGGTGAACTGGTCCTAACAAGCTTGGAAAAACCATCGAACAAATGAGGCAAAGGAGTTGGTGAGGGTTCTCAGGGGTAGATTTGATCCATATGTAATGACATTGGATGATTTATCCAAGAAGGTTGTGGCGTGGATGTGGATGCCAACTCCGCATATGGAAACAGGGCATGTGAAGATATTTTGGGGGGATGGTAAACATCGATGGTTTCCAGCAAAGAAGTTATTGGATTCAACTGACATCGAATTTCTGCAGCAGATAACTCCCAAGTCCCAACTGTTTTGTAACAATACCCAAGAAAAAGGAGCAGCGTTGCAAGTTCTTAGTCCAGTTTGAGCATGACTTGGGGGTCAGGGTTGGGGATTTGAAAGAAGCAGAGGAGCGAGCAGGAGATCGAGGATATGCATCGGAGGAAATGACTGAGGAGGAGCTGTGGTGTAACACCCCAACAAGGCGGAATCATGAGGGTTACACCAATAGCACAGCACGACATGGAAATTATGTAGAGCAAAACTAAATGCATAAATAGGATTCAATAATCCATAAAACAATGAATATGAAGAGACAATAGATTAAGAAGAGGTACACCATTTTCCGATTTAGATATAAGTGAGCAGTTATATTAATGATGGGGATAGGGAAAAACATTTTACTTATACTATATAAACCGATACATTGGCTTCAATCCATCACCAAAATACTTTCAAACCTCATTAGCGTTAAATACATTTCAATTAATTTTAAAAAGTTTGGAAAACAATGGCTCGGTTGTACGGCTGGACTGTGTCACCAAATGATCGTAGCTATGTGTTCAGAAAGAGGGATATGCGAAAGATGAAGATTGAGAAGATGAAAAAGGTGTTGAAACTGGATGAGGATTTTCTAAGCGAGGTATATCGAATGGGAGCTTGGAAAAACCATCGAACAGATGAGGCAAAGGAGTTGGTGAGGGTTCTCAGGGGTAGATTTGATCCATATGTAATGACATTGGATGATTTATCCAAGAAGGTTGTGGCGTGGATGTGGATGCCAACTCCGCATATGGAAACAGGGCATGTGAAGATATTTTGGGGGGATGGTAAACATCGATGGTTTCCAGCAAAGAAGTTATTGGATTCAACTGACATCGAATTTCTGCAGCAGATAACTCCCAAGTCCCAACTGTTTTGTAACAATACCCAAGAAAAAGGAGCAGCGTTGCAAGTTCTTAGTCCAGTTTGAGCATGACTTGGGGGTCAGGGTTGGGGATTTGAAAGAAGCAGAGGAGCGAGCAGGAGATCGAGGATATGCATCGGAGGAAATGACTGAGGAGGAGCTGTGGTGTAACACCCCAACAAGGCGGAATCATGAGGGTTACACCAATAGCACAGCACGACATGGAAGTTTTGTAGAGCAAAACTAAATGCATAAATAGGATTCAATAATCCATACAAAACAAACACAAATACAAGTATCAGCTCATACATAAACATAACCCTTAAACGGGGATGATGAATCACGGATCCATGAAAAGGTCCAAATCCAATCCTAGCATGCAATGAAACTTCCATTACATCTTTAATCCACATGCTTACCTGAAAAGTGTACTAAAATGCGTCAACATAAAGTTGGTGAGTTCGTAGGGACAAGTAATAGGAAACAAGTGTCGGGATAACAACCACCTAACCTGGATTCGATCAATAAACGACCATATAACGAACGTAACGATCATACAACGAACATAACGATCATATAACGAACATATAACCTTATCAGGTTATAACGATCATGTAACGAACTTATAACCCTGGTTTAATAACCAAATGATCATATATAACGAGCATAACAAAACATAACCGACCGTAACGAACATAACGAACATAACAGTCATAACGAACAAGTAACGAACATAACGACCATAACGAACAAGTAACCTTGAAACCTTGATTTGGATCATTAAATGATCACATAAATTAGATCGATAAACGATCATAAAACCTTGAACCTTGATTTGGGTCATTAAATGATCTCATAAATTAGATCGATAAACGATCATAAAACCTTGAACCTTGATTTGGGTCATTAAATGATCTCATAATTGAGTCGCTAAACGAGCACCAAACCTTGAAACCTTGATTTGATCATTTAATGACCCTCACAACCTTGATACAAACATATACAACCATATATCCTTGATTTGGATCGATAAACGATCCCATAACCATGATTTGATCAATAATTGATCATTTAACCTTGATACGAACACATAACAATCAACAACCGAAGAAACACAATGTACCTACACTTCATACGACTTTGCATTTAAAGAACCATAGATGCTTATATATAGGGTCATTCGCAGCCTTCCCACCACATCTACAACTCTTTAAATGCATCATCGTCTTCCATGTATGTACAACTATCCTAATCACAACCAATATTCATAATCGCAAGCATAATCAATCGAGCAATAAGTCTATACGTCAATCGAACAATCAATCAATCAAATAAATCAACGATCAAACAAATATGTACACTTTTCAGCCCGAATCTCAATTGAGTAGGGGAAGGTTACGAAACTCACCTTGTCCTTGAGCGTCGAGTTATAAACAAGTTATATGTGTTTGATAAGCGTCACGCGATCACGACCTATCATTATACATACATACATACATACATATCAATATACTTCATCACACTTTCCCATACTTTACATTTTTAACCCTAAGGTAAGACCCTTGACCTAGAACAACCACTGAGACCTGGATACAACACTAGCAAGGTCGAGGAAAGGTTCACAAGAAAGCTCACAACGACCCAAGAGAACTAGAAAGGAAGCTAGGAATTGAAACTAAAAAGTGACAAATAGGGGACACCGTAAGCTACGGTGCTCACTGCCGTAACTTACGGTGGTTTAGTCTTCATCAAGCGTAAGCTACGCCCAACACAAACGTAAGGGACGCTGGTCCAGGAGCTAGGGGCGTAAGGTACGGTCATGGCCACCATAACTTACGGTGGCCTAGAAAGCTTGCTTTTGGCGTCTGAAAGGTAACAAAGTAGCGTAAACAGAAGGTAGGATGACAATGCAAAATGGGGAGAGGCATAAGCTACGCCCAGATTGGCGTAAGCTACGCCCAGCCAGGAGTTGAACGACCAACAGCAGCCAAGAGAGACAAACACGACCCATTTTGGTTTTTAATTCTAATTTATGACTCAAAAAGACTTGGGAGGGTTTGTACTCAGTTTTGAAACATGATTTAACATTATCTATCATGATTAAACGTAATTCTTCCTAAAATTTCGATTCCAAACACGAAAATCTTACTAAATTATCCAATTGACCCATTTCGACATTTGGAAACCCTAGTTTGGTCTAAAACTCAGTTTGGAAGGATTTCGTGACTCAATAGAGGTATGAACAATCCATCTTGGTGTCCAAGAACATAACCCATAACACAAATCACTTCAAAACATGAATCAAGCTTAACAATTGATTTTTGACTCATTAAATGCCAAGAACCCTAATTTGACCTAGATGCTCATAAGAATCTGATTTTTGACCAAGACATGAGAGGGTTGACCTAAAAATAAATTTAATAACATTAAATGATAGCTTGAGATGCATTTACTTACCAAAACCTTCCACTAAAGTGATTGAACCCGAAATTGACCCAAAATGAGGAGATTCTTGCACTTTGATGAAACCCACTTTTGATGTGTTGATGAGATAATGATGTTGATGA
>CM067170.1:128832571-128850071 GCA_034093135.1 Erigeron breviscapus | reverse complement strand
GCAACAAAAGATTTCTGAGCTTAACCATGAGTTGCGAAACAAGTCCACCATTTTTGAGAGCAAAGTTGAAGAAGGAAGAACAAAGTTTTGTGCTCAAATCAAGTGTCTTGAAGACAAGTGTTTGCAACTTCAGTCAAACGAAGCATCTTTGACAAAGAAAATTTCCGACCTTGAGATTGAATTGCAAACACAAACCAAATCTTTTCAGCATCAAACTCATTGTTCTGTCTCTCTTGACCTTCCTAAAGAAGTTGTTGAAGGTTGCACTGAACCTGGTTGTCCTGTATGTGAAGTTGTGGATTCTTCTGTAACAAGTGAATGTGATGTTGTTAAGATCGTTGAGAACTCAACTAAGACTGATTGTACTCAAACTAATTGTCATATTTTTGTGAACTCTTATGTGCAGACTGATTGTGATAAGGTTGAGACTGTTGAAACTTCTATTCCGACTGATCCTGATGTTCCAAAGAAGGTTTACACGGGTAAATTTTCTAAACCTTTTGGAAGAAAGGTGTCTCAGTTTACTAATTACTCCTTACAAAAGGGTAAGAAGTACTCTAAGAAACCTATTTTTGCTGGAACAACTACTTTTGTCTCTTTTCTATTTTTTGATGGAACAACTACTTTTGTCTCTTTTCTATCATTCGAGGATAATTCTGAACACATTTTTCAAGCAAAATCTCAATTGACTAAATCTAAATGGAAACCGATTTCAAAAGATAAGTCAGTTGAGTCAAAATCATTCAAATATTCATTTTCGGAACTTTTTGATCTTGCACCAAAACCTGTGAAAACAGTTGTGCAAAAAGTGAATGATTTTGCTTCGAAAAATCATTCTTCAACTCAATCTACCAAGATTGGAAGCTTTTCAAAGAAATCAAATGATTTTTCACCGTTGGTTCCACGAAAACTCTTTTCAACTAAACCACCGGGTTTTAGTTCTCCGTGGAATGCAACCTCTATTCATCAAATCGATGAGACTTACATTTGGACATTCAAGAATTCAAAAACCATTGGACCCAATCTCAAATGGGTTCCAAAAGTGATTTCCAAGTGATTTGATGAATAGTGGCTTATGCACACATCAGTGTATAACCCGTGCTAAAACCGTTTTCGTAATTTCATTACTTTTAGAAAAATCCAAAAAGATTTTCTTTTTCTTATTTTTGAAAAATCCAAAAAGATTTTCTCTTTTAATCATTTTGTTTATTTACTTTGTCTTTGAGTTTCTCACAATGTTTTGGATGAGATGCAAGGCATCGAACGCCTTTGTGTACTGCCTTTGTTGTCTCATTTTTAATGTTTGTGAGCAACTTTTAAACCTATTACTCACCCTTTATATGCAAAACCTTTGTTTATATCATGCATATATTTAGGGGGAGTTTGTTTATAAAACCAAAACTTTCAAGTGTTTAAACTCATTTTCCATTTTAAAACACTTTGGAAGATTTTCAAACCATTTTCGATCAAATTCATAGAAGTTCGGTGTTAGATTTGCACATGAGAGTTTAGGCCACTCATAAATACTCCATGATCTTGTCATCGCCGATGAGATCTAACCCCGGAGTTAAATTCTCAATTTAGATTGTGAGGGTTTATGAGCGTGGTGATGATGTTTGTGCAAATAGGACATGAGGGAGTAGTCGAAAAGTGAGAGGTTACGGTGAAATGATGTGAGAAAGGGCTAAAAGAAATAAAAGCCTCCCCAAAATTATTAAAAAGCCGGGTCAACACGTTTCTATCGGATTTCATTTGTTGATTTCTCGATATTGAAGAAGACTTCATGGACCCAGTGAAGAAATGCACATCTTTACCTAACCACTCAAGTGTTTCTTAACAAATACTTGTTTTATTCTCACGGAGATTTTCACATTTCTATTGACTCTTCTTTTGGAAGATGTTGATATTGAAAAAGGGAGACACTCTGCTCCGGTCCCCGACTTCAGTTGATCACTATCGAGTCTAGAGCGTACTTGATATATCTTTCATTTGACTAGGACACATAGAGTCTTTATATGTCTTTGTGACATTGCATATCTTTGTGATATTGCCGGAACATTCGTAGTGATATCATATTTTGATATTCCACGATGATCGAATGGAAATCCTACCAATGCTAACATCTTTTCCAACGTTGAACGTAGGTCTCACATTTTCATTTTATGAATTTGTTGAGTAAACGAGAAGTCTATGTGACCTCGGAGTTATTTTCCCAAAAGTCTTTGAGGATAGTAAGACATGGTTATTGAACGCCTTTGTGACACTGACCATGAATTACATTCTTTAAAGCAATCTATCGGTTGAAAAGCCATAGACCGAACCATTTAGAGATAAGCTTTGTGCAATTCTTGATGATAATGGGAAGTCCTGAAAATAGTAATCGTATTTTTAGGCCACACCATTAATCCTTTTGATTTTTGGTTGTGTTAACGGATCATTTTTATCCGGTTTTCATTTCTCTTCACACAAACACAAAGAACACAAACACCATTATTAAAATCTTTTTCCAAAAACGCAACCTCACATTCTAGTTCACCAATAGGTTCATTGGGAATTGGGAATTGGGTTGGGTTAATTTGCGTGCTTGTTGTTTGTTGACATCTACCGTTTATGCTATCAATCATTATTGTATGATGAACACGTTTCACATATTCATCATAAGGGGGAGAAATGATTAAATGATTGATAGATAGAATTCAAGGTTTTAGGTAGAATTTGATTGATAGATATTGATTGAGGATAATTCATAGTGTTTGGTTGTTTAAAGGATCGTTAGTTTAGGTGAAGAGAGTGAATAATTATTGTGCTAAGTTGAAAGATTGTTTTGAGAAAGTTAAAGAAAGATTGATTCGAGATCGAGTATATTCAATATGATGTACATGGTCGATAAT
Organism: Erigeron breviscapus; assembly: GCA_034093135.1. Lineage (NCBI taxonomy): Eukaryota > Viridiplantae > Streptophyta > Magnoliopsida > Asterales > Asteraceae > Erigeron > Erigeron breviscapus. The sequence continues at coordinate 128,847,180 of CM067170.1, read as the reverse complement.
TGAAAGATTTATTGGATAATTGACCAGTGGTTGATGATCACAAGAGTTTGAGATTGAATAATGTTTGAGAAGAAATGAAAAGTTTGAGATTGAATAGAGATTGTCGTTTGTTGATGCTACAAAGAAAATTAAGTTGGATAGTTAAGTTTGTTCTTTAATTGAAGAGATTGTTCATTTGAGGGGGAGCAAGAGTAATCTCATGAAATGTTAAATATGCTCCGAAATGATTGTTTGTTCGAGGGGGAGCAAGAGATTAAAGATTTGTTATTGAATAATTTGCTCCGAGATAGTTGTTTGATTGAGGGGGAGCAAAAGTTAATTGATCAAAGAATCAAGTGCTCCAAGATGTTTATTGATTTAGAGACAAGTTCGATCAAGAATTGAAGTTTTAAAGTCAAATCAAATTTCCGCATTCCAAAACCAAGCTTCCGAAATGCCAAGAGGTTTCAAAGTCAAAACCAAGCTTCCGCAAAGCCAAAAGAATTCAAAGTCAAATCCAAGCTTCCGCATGCTACTCAAAGTTCAACTTACTTCTCAAAGCAACATCAAGTTGAAATCAACATTCAAAGGTTCAAGTTGTGAAAGCTCAAAAGCTACAAAGATTTCAAAGGTGCTTCCAAAGTATTCAAAGTTGCAAGAGAAGATCAAGATTTAATAAGTCATCATCAAATATAGTTGTCTGTTGAGAAGATTCAAAGTCAAGGTTGATACAAGACATTGAAGACAATGAGAAAGCTTCAAAGTCCATTCAACATTGAATATTTTCAACAAATGGGCTCATCATGTTATTTAAAGACCGAAGACGATGCAACATTTACAATTCAACACCAAGGGGGAGATTGTTAGAAATATAAAATGGTGTTAAATTGTAATATGTCTAGTTATATAAGGGGTATTAGTGTTAATTAGATGATAGGTATAAATACCCCTTCCTTAATCATTTGTAACTAAGCCTTAGACAATTAATCCACACTTACTTCTCTCTAATTTACTTTCTCTCTCTAAGATCATCTTCAACCTCCCATTCACACACTTACACACATTTCACACACTACCTTAAATCCACCATTAAAGCTTCAATTAAGCTCTAGTTTCTTTATAACAATTGAATATCTCATCACGCGTCATATCCATGAGCTCCAGTTACGAGTAGATCTCGTTCTCTGAATAAACACGTTGACTAGAGGTTCTTATAGCTTCAGCGACATTATTAATGGAATTCATAAGGTGACCCTCAAAATCCTTCTCTTCTTCCAACTTCCTTTTCTTTTTTTTCCCTTTAGTTATAGTTGGAAGTTTTGACTGAGAAAGTAATGGGGTTGATGCACCTGGAGTATCATCAACATTGATCGGATTTTCCAAAGTAACCACATTAGTTTCAAGCAGTTGATCGACCGCTTCAATCGTGTCTATCCTCGGCTGATTTTCCATTTGCTGTCTTCTCTCTTTTGCGGTCATAGCAGATGTACCAGATGCTCTATCTTTTGCAAACAACTGTAGCAATTCATCATAATGACAAATTTCTTTTGTTTTCCACTTAGCAGCTTCAGGCTTCTCCTATATATAATCAAATAAACCTCATATTATAATTATAAAAGCTCTCCTTGAATTGGAGGCCATTGTCAAAGAGATATATAATCAAGCTCATGAATATGAAGTATAATTTGAAGAATTAATTTTTGCAAAAAGTAGCTTACTTTGATTAATTGTTCCCATACTTCTTCTTCAGCTTCAATTAGCTTTGTTGCAGGGTTCCATGCAAATCCGCTCAGGGAAACCCCCCTAAAAACATCGTAACATTGGGAAAAGTGTTCTTTTAATGTTTTTAATCTGTTTTTCAGGTGATCTTTCTTGAATTCCTTGTTCAACTTTTCTGTTAGGTTGTTCACCATGTTAGTGTATGCTTTTGGTGTGAAAGAGCCATCGATTCTGTTGCCGTCGTCTTGTTCTTTGATCATAGCTTCAATGAACACATCATCCATCTTTGCGGTCCATTGAAACCTCTCTTCTTTTCCAGTGTGTCCCTCATTTTGCATCCTCACTCATGCGAATATGTGTACGGTATGAGCCACTAATGGAGAGGTGCTGAAATAATTCTTCCCGAACTTTTTTTCCATTTAACACCATGTCTCGATTACGTAAACGGTATTTGCTACGGAATCTACGATATGCAATAAAAGCAGCTACCACACAAACCAAGTGAATTGCGGCTAAATGTCGAGTTCCCCTCATTAGATATATGACATTGATCACTGTACATCTATTCACATAACTCAATTATCCTTATAATCATTATTGAAAGAAAATTAGCCATCATATTTGAACTCTCTATATGTATAACAAATTGTTGTTATGGAAAAATTAGAGATAGAACTAAGATATGCAAATTCAAAAGATAACATTTATGATCAGTATATCATGCATCAGGTCTAACTTTATACTCGACACATTTTACAAATTCCAAGTCTGCATATCATTTTGATACACGAAGGCCCAACTAGTACTATGTCAATGTAACCAATTTCTAACATGAACTTCATACTATCAAAACATTGTACAAATTATTTAGCCTGATGAAATGCTATCAAAATACATAACTAAACGGCAACCTTTTAGTGTCATCAGTATTGCATTTATGGATTCTATATCGAGTGTAATCGTTATCTTCGTATACTAGTTACTAGATTCAATCATGGTATATGTAACAAATAGATCATAGAAAATATCGATACATATATAATCTGTTTTAAGATAAATATAGATAAACTAACTTTGCACAAGAAACATGTCAGCAAACTAATCATGATAGTTTGTACCCAAAACAACTAATATACAACTCGAAATAAAAACTTACATGTAAAATATCTAGTTACATACGAAGCAACAAATGATAAAGACAATCTCACAAAATACAGGGGAGGGCTATAAAGCATAAATAAATAATATTAATTTTATGTAAATTAGACATATTAGTGGAGAAGATGAGAATAATACCTGATAAAAATACTATTGCTAGTGTTGTTATGCCAGTTGTAGAACAGGACGTGGAGTCATGGATATATAATATAATAAGGATAAAGATGTAATTGTAGATAAAATTTGGTTGTTAGGAGTTGGAGTCCTTCTCAATCACCTCATTTTTGGACGGAAAAAGAGGAAACAAAAAACCATACAACTTCCCACTCTTCCCCTCTCTTCTCATTTCCTTTCCATAATTTAAAAAAAACTTAACAATGCTTTTTTAATATTTTCCCTCACTAATCCTTTCCTTTCTCTCTAAAAAAAACTAAAGAATATAGCGTTACTAATCTCAAATATCTTTTTTTTTAGTGAAGTATCTGTCATATCATTGCAGCATTATAATAGTTCTCATGAGCGTGTAGTTTTAGATGCAAACAAGGTAATTTATTTGACAAAAGCATAAATCTTTAACTAAGTCTATAAAAAAGATCATTGATCTTGAACTTTTATTAAAGAGCACAGTGATGGTGTTATAAAATCCAAAGTTGGCAACAAGGTATCCTTGATATTGAACTTTCATTTGAATTAATGCAGCTTTTAGAGTAAGGTTTGCTTGTTTAGCGATCAGTGATGTTGCTAAGAACGTTAGGTATGATCTTGGTTGTGTAATGAATCATCAAATTTGTTGGTTTACTTGGGTCTTATAGGTTTTTAGCTTTACTTATTAACCAGTTTTTTATAGACTATAACCAGGAAAATAAAATTAGTGCTTATACTAATTTTTCATGGACAGGCCCCTTGCAAATTGTGTTATAATAACACCAATACTTGGTGGTCAGTTAATATACGGATCCTTTTTGTCTTCAAGTGTTCTATAATCAAGTGTCCTATCTCAAATATGTTGCAACTTTGTTCCTTTTTGTTATTCTAATTTTTTTAACAGATTTGACTTAGTTTTTTTATACACATAAAAATATATCGAATATGTGATTTCTTCAAATTGTTATTGTTGAAGGTGTAGCAAGTAAACAAGATCTGTGCAGGTTATCATTGAAATGCATATTGATGAATGCATATTGTAATGCATTACTCATTTGTTTTATTATCTTCAATTGGCCTTATAGGATCGAATTATAATCCTAGCAGCAAAGAGTACACACACGCTGTAGTGATACAATTTTTACATGTTTCAAGCTGATCGTTCATCAAAGCTTATTCGTGTCGAAGCTGATGCTTCAGTCAACTGGTCTAACTCCAAGCTGATTCTTTATTCAAGCTGATCCTTTATTAAAGTTGTTGTAACACCCCAAGCCGAGGCTCGAAATATCACGGAAATCATATAGCGCAAGGTGGAATTACAATAGAACAAACTAAATGCAAATAAGGATTCAGTGAATCCATAACAATACGAAACAAGTGCCAAAATACATAAGGAGCAAATAACCATCAAAGTTAACAAAAGAACATCCGGATGATGGCAAAACGATCCTAAGTATAATGCAAAAGAGACGGTCTATGAATCCTTGATTCATCAAGTCCAAAGCCCGGGTTAAACAGCAAGCAAGCAACTATACTCCACGCCCAGGGATAACCTGATTTCCTGAAAAGTGTACTAAGCATGGTCAACACAAGGTTGGTGAGTTCGTAGTAATGGTCCATAAGGAACCATAGACAATAATCATAATGTACAAGTGGAGGCTAAACATGACTTACAGTGAGCCTCTAAGAAACACAATAATGTCCAACAACAAGATTACACAAGTACAAAAAGCGTGTAATAAGAAATGCATAAATGATATGAATATCAATGCAATGCCATATGCGTAAGTAAGCCAAAATGCCTATCTTATGCGTGATCTCCGGTCACCTATGCAACGATACTTGCTTGTCATCACCATGAACAAAGCGGCATCTCAAAAACATCGAGATATATATGTCTATATACTCGGGGTCAAGATCTACATCCAAAATGGGTGCATACATCTATACACCAGGATGTCGGCAATCCCCTGCCGAGGGCTCATCAGCAATGTATGCAATGCTTACAATCAATTGTAAATGCATCAATCATAAACCAACAATCAACATATAATGAACCTGAGCCAACAATCAATATTCGTCAAACATAAGCCAACAATCCATATATTCGACAAACATAAGCCACTAACCACAATTTTAACCAACTATACGTACATACACTTAAGAGGATTCTACTTCCTTCGGGTCCCAGATGCTTTTATATAGGGTCACCCGCAGCCTTCCCACCACATCTAAAACCCAATGAATGTATAACCGACTTTCATGTATGTACGTCTATCCTAATATTAACGAAATACTTACAAATATAAACTAAGTCATTCAAACGTGATAATCGTCTCAACAATTCAATATTTAAACCAAATTAACCAATCAATCAACAACGTAAGTAAACACGCAAGTTTACACTTTTCAGCCCGAATCTCAAGCGAGTAGGGAGATACGAAACTCACCTTGTCCGGCAAAGAAGCTAGTATAAGATTACAAACGAGTAATAGGATCTACACGTCCACAACCTATAATTATATGTCATAATACCGTAATGTCAACTCTACAATCATAAACAAGTTGGTTTAGCACAATTTAGTCAAGTCACAAACCCTCAACACCTTTACAACTTTAACGAGTAGGAACAAGATGCATTCGACTCGACCTTTTTAGAAATGAGAAGAGATTCATACAAAAAGAGTGTTACTACTAGAAACTAGACTCTCTTATGATTCCAACGATAGGTCATAAGACTTGTTTGGAGTTATGGATCAAAAGTTATTAACGTTTAAAAATCAACGCGCATATTTTCACAGAACCTATCCACTGCGCCGCAGTGAGCCAGAACCATGCTCACTGCGCCACAGTGGCTAAGTCGAACCCAGACCAGAGCCTAGGCACTGCGCCGCAGTGGGCTAAGGCTATGCCACTGCGCCACAGTGGCCTCTTTCTGCAGTCAGTACCTGCAGTTTATGCAGGAAACACGAACCAAAACCCCCAATTTCGACCCAAACCATACCAAAACGATTTGTAAAGACTTGTAACTTGTTTTGAAGCATAACTAAGCATCATTAACCATAAATACACATAATCCAAACCATAATTTCGACCAAAACATCAAATTCACTCCCAAATCCTTCAAACCCTAATTTAACCCAAATTTGACCTAAAACAAGATTTAAGCCGATTTAAGACTTGCAAACGCTCAAGATGACTAGAAATGCATAAACAAACATAAGTAGGTACAAATGAGATGAATTAGACTTACCAAAATTCCTCCTTGAGCTAGAACCCGAAATTAGGTCAAAATGGGTAAAATGCTTGCACTTGACTTTTGATTCTTCAATATGACGATAATGAGATGAAAGTGACTATGATTCTAATGTTATTTCAGTTCTAACACTAAATTGATGCAAGAATAGGTGAAGAGAAGGAAGGGTTTTCTTTTGCTTTCTTTACTTGAGAGAATAAGAGAAAGGGAGATAGAGAGAAATGAGAGGATAAGGGGGGAATGGGTCACTAGTAGGCTCATGGGTCATGGACAACCCATGGGTCGACCCGTTTCCCTCTATAAGCCAATCTACAATCGTTAGGCATTTAAACACCAGTCAAAACATATTATCGATCCAAAAATAGCACGTTGTCATTTAATTCACAAAACGACCCAAATAATTTATTAACTTAAATTTTTAGTCATATTACACGTAAAGTCAATGGGTCAAAATTCACGGATGTTACATTATTCCCCCGTCGAAAGAATTTCGTCCCGAAATTCAACAAAACACTAATTACTAAATAAATGCGGATACTTAGACTTCATATGATCCTCTCGCTCCCAAGTGAACTCGGCTCCACGTCTAGCATTCCATCTAATCTTAACAATCGTGTAGCGTTTGTTCTTGAGTTTCTTTTCTTGACGATCCAAGATCTCCACCGGCTCTTCAACAAAGTTTAAGTTCGAATCAACCCTAATTTCGTCCATAGGCACATGATGTGTAGGATCCGCCAAACACTTGCGCAAGTTACAAATATGAAACACATCATGCACACCGTAAGCTCTTGAGGCAATTCTAGCCGATAAGCAACTTTCCCAACCCGTTCAAGAATCTTGAAAGGACCAATATACCTTGGTGCAAGTTTTCCCCGCTTCACAAAACGTACAACACCTTTCCAAGGCGACACTTTCAAAAGCACATAATTACCGATTTCAAACTCCAACGGTCTCCGCCTCACATCGGCATACTTCTTTTGACGTTGTTTCAATCACAATTTCTGGCCTGATAAGTTGACTCTCTCCAATTTCCGCCCAAGCTAGGGGAGAACGACATATCCTACCATACAATGCCTTAAAGGGTGCCATTTGAATGGTAGCATGATAACTATTGTTGTATGAAAACTCGACTAGCGGCAAATGGTCTTCCCAACTCCCACCAAAATCAATTACACATGCCCTCAACATGTCTTCAAGTGTTTGAATGGTTCTCTCGGTTTGCCCATCCGTTTGAGGGTGAAACGCCGTGCTCATGTCAAGTCGAGTACCCATGGCTTTTTGAAAGGCTTCCCAAAATTTTGATTTGAAACGGGCATCTCTATTAATGATAGAAATCGGCACTCCATGCTTAGATATCACTTCCTTGATGTACAAACGAGCCAATGTGTCAAATTTATCGGTTTCACGAATGGCTAAAAAGTGAGCCGACTTCGTTAACCGATCTACTATCACCCAAATCGTGTCACGACCGCTTCTCGTCTTCGGTAGTTTGGTAATGAAATCTATTGAAATATGTTCCCACTTCCATTCGGGCATCACCGGTTGTACCAACAATCCGGGTGGCTTCTTGTGATCGGCTTTGACTTGTAAGCAAGTAAGACACTCACTCACATACCTAGCCACATCACGCTTCATGCTCCGGCCACCAATACAAGTCTTTCAAGTCAAAGTACATCTTATCCGACCCGGGATGGACCGAATAAGGCGATAGGTGAGCTTCATTCATAATAAGCGTTCTTAAGTCACCGAAAATAGGAACCCAAAGTCTTTCAACCATGTATAGCCCATTATCATTCTTTCGGTCAAATTGTTGTTCCATGCCATCTAGGTTCTCGTCTCCAAAGTTTTCCGGTAGGGTGGCTTGAATTTGGGCTTCAATGATCCGGTCACGAATACTTGGCCCCACCGTGAAGTTCATAGCTCTAGCCCGTCTTGGTTTCACTCTCTCCTTTCGGCTCAAGGCATCGGCTACTACATTTGCCTTGCCCGGGTGATATCGGATGTCACAATCATAATCACTAAATAGTTCAAGCCAACGCCTTTGCCTCATATTCAATTCACTTTGGTTGAAGATGTGTTGAAGACTTTTGTGATCGGTATAAATCACACATTTGGTGCCATAGAGATAATGTCTCCAACACTTCAAAGCAAACACAACCGCTCCCAATTCCAAATCATGTGTCGGGTAGTTCTTCTCATGCACTTTCAATTGACGAGAGGCATAAGCAATAACTTTACCCCTTTGCATAAGAACACAACCCAACCCTTGCCCCGAAGCATCACAATAAACAACAAAATCTTCGATCCCATCCGGTAGCGTTAAAATAGGAGCGTCACATAACATATCTTTAAGAGTTTGGAAGGCGTTTTCTTGTCTTTCGCCCCATTCAAAGTTTCTATCTTTTTGAGTCAAGAGGGTGAGTGGTTGTGCAATACGGGAGAAGTTTTCAATGAATCTTCTATAGTAACCTGCCAATCCAAGGAATTGACGGATCTCGGATGGCGTTTCGGGTCTTCTCCAATTCTTGACCGCTTCAATCTTGCTTGGGTCCACATGAATACCATCCTTGCTCACTACATGACCAAGAAAGTGGACCTCTTCCAACCAAAACTCACACTTGGAGAATTTGGCATACAACTTTTCTTTTCTTAGTAACTCAAGCACTTCACGCAAGTGCTCAACATGATCCTCCTTTGTCTTCGAGTATACAAGTATGTCATCAATGAACACAATGGCAGACTTGTCTAAGTATGGTTGACACACCCGGTTCATCAAGTCCATGAACACCGCCGGTGCATTAGTCAACCCAAAAGGCATCACGGTGAATTCAAAGTGACCATACCTTGTGCGAAAAGCCGTTTTGGGGATGTCATCTTCATGTACCCGGAGTTGATGATAACCCGAGCGAAGATCGATTTTTGAGAAGTGTTTAGCACCTTGAAGTTGATCAAATAAGTCATCGATTCTTGGGAGGGATACCGGTTCTTCACTGTGAGCTTGTTTAATTCCCGGTAGTCGATACACATTCTGAAGGACCCATCTTTCTTTTTGACGAAGAGAACAGGAGCACCCCAAGGAGATTGACTAGGGCGAATGAAACCCTTCTCTTGGAGTTCCTTGAGTTGAGTTTGTAGCTCTTGCATTTCGGTTAGAGCTAGTCTATAAGGAGCTTTTGCTACGGGCGCGACTTCGGGGATAAGATTAATACGAAAGTCTAGTTCACGAGTTGGAGGTAACCCCGGCAAGTCATCCGGAAAAACATCGGGAAATTCACAAACAATAGGAACGGTCTTCAATTCTACCCTTGTGACGGTAGCACTAAAGACCTTAGAATTAGAGGAATCGGAGATTTCACCTTGAACCCTAAGAATTCTACCGTTAGTCAAAGGTATCTTAACAACTCTCTCGCCACAATCAATGGTTTCATTTACCGCCATCAACCAATCCATACCCACAATAACATCAAAACTCCCAATATCCAAAGGCATAAGGTCTATGAAGAAATCGACATCTTCCAAAGTCAAGACACAATCGCGAAGTATTTGACTAATTTTAGTTAGTGACCCGTTTACCATTTCAATGTCAAGCACATAGTTTAAAGCACAAGGATTCACATCAATCAAAGGAACAAATTTAGAAGACACGAGGCTATAATCGGCCCCGGAATCAAATAGGACGGTTGCATAGAGACCATTAAGGAGAAAAGTACCTGCTACTACGTTAGGATCATTGCGGGCTTCATTTGCATTGGCCGCAAAGGCTCAGCCGCGTGGTTGCACTTGGTGGCCTTGTTGTCCCTGGTTTTGGTTAGGCCCGACCATTTGGAGTTGATTGGGGTGAACGGCTACTTGAACTTGTTGTCCCCCCCATCGAGGACAATTATTACGGTAGTGGTCACGACTACCACATTCAAAACATTCACCTCTTCGTTGGTTGCCTTGAGGAGGAACGGCCCGAATAGGAGCCACATTCACTGGGCCCGCTCTTGGAACCCTACACTCCCTGGCGAAGTGCCCCGCTTGGTTACAATTAAAGCATGCTCTGCATTGGGCATTGGCGGGGTGGTGTTGGTTGCATCTCCCACAGTAAGGATGGGGTCCCGTATAAGCCTTCCTAGCCGGTTCCGCCGCCGCCATCACCCTACCCCTATTTGCATTCTTGGGGTCAAACCTCCCACTTTCTTTACCCCGCTCGACTCTCCCACTTCTTTCCTCTTGTTTGATGAGGATTTGCTCAAAACACCACTTCTCAGTAAATCTTCAGTCACACTCCCGGCTTGGTTAACCGCATTAGCCAAAGAAGTAGGCATGTTGGAGTTTACATAAGATCGGACTTGAGGATTCAAGCCCAATACGAACTTCTGGATGGCTTGAGGCTCGGTACCCACCAAGTGAGGAATGAGGGTAGACAACTCTTGAAATCGTCTAACATAGCCCTTGTAATCGGCTCCCTCCATGTTGAGATTTACAAACTCAATGGTTAAGTTTTGTAGTTCATACGGAGGACAAAACTTTGCTTTCACTTTGTTCTTGAAGTCAATCCACTCCAAATTATGAGTCCGCCCCAACGTTATTTCTTGGTTCCACCAACTCAAGGCGTCATGCCTAAACATGCCGGATGCATAGGAAATCCGGTCATCATAGGTGCAATGACTCCTTTCAATCACCGCCTCTATCTCCTCAAACCACCTTATACATTCCGTGGGACCCCCTTTCCCATCGAACTCCGGTGCCCCACAACTTTTAAAGTCTTTAAATATACACCCTTGACGGTATCCTCCATGTCGATTATACATGGGCATACCGTTACCAACTCCCACTGGTCCCTCTTCTTCATTTTCTTCGGCATGAGGTTGAGCATTTTCGTTATTTTCATTTTCTGGAGCTTCGTTGTTTTGAGCCACATTATTTTGCCCAAGATTTGCCGTGACTTGAGCAATGATGGTTGGCATGATATTGGCGATCGTTTGAGCGATCACCTCAGCCATATTTGGCTCAGGAACTTCACCACGACCCCTTCCTTGGCCCCTACCACGACCTCTACCACGGCCCCTACCACGGCCCCTACCTCCTTGTACTTTCGGTTGAGCTTCCGGTTGAGGTTCTTCCTCTTCAGCCCTATAGTTCGTTCCGACTCTCCTTGGTCTCACCATTTCTATAAAACAAGTGACACGTTGACCCGAGAGTTAGTCTCAAATGCTCGCATGTTAGTCACACAAGTAGTCAATGCTCTCATACCGATACCACATACTCATTTCATACTATTATGCTAAGGCAACAGTGTTAGAATCATAAGGGATTTTTACATATCATAACATCAAGTTGAATTTATTACAATACTTCATCATTACTTCAAGTAATCATGCTCATTTCATCATGCCATCAAACAACTAACACGAATGATTCAAAGTATAATCCTAATTCGATATGCTCTCTAGTTATTGACCGGGTATGTATACAGGGTGTACCAACGGCTAACCCTCCACCCAATCAACTTCCATTAAGCATATCGGTTCCTTATTATACTTTTAAGCCACACGTGCGCAATCCACGATGTCATGAACTTGCTATAATATCGGGTAACCATAAAAGAGTTGATCGGGTTCTTTTAGGGTTGCCACAATATTATACTAAGTTAATGGCATCCCTTCATTTTGCCCTAAATCATCAAATTAGCCCCAACAATAACAACCACAAATCATAATAACCATAATTCAACACATTGAATTTAAGCTATCACACAAGGGGTCTTAACTACGAACTCACACGGGATTCACATAATTCACATTGCACACGAATTTCCTAACCATGCATGCTATATGAAGAGTTTTAACTTAAGCCGTAGTCTAGGTCAAACCGCCTAATTCTATACGACCACGCATGGGCCACCATTCTGTAACACCCCAAGCCGAGGCTCGAATATCACGGAAATCATATAGCGTAAGGTGGAATTACAATAGAACAAACTAAATGCAAATAAAGGATTCAGTGAATCCATACAATACGAAACAAGTACCAAAATACATAAGGAGCAAATAACCATCAAAGTTTACAAAAGAACATCCAGAAGATGGCAAAACGATCCTAAGCATAATGCAAAAGAGAAGGTCGATGAATCCTTGATTCATAAAGTCCAAAGCCCGGGTTAACAGCAAGCAAGACAACTAAACTCCACGTCCGGGGATAACCTGATTTCTGAAAAGTGTACTAAGCATAGTCAACACAAGGTTGGTGAGTTCGTAGTAATGGTCCATAAGGAACCATAGACAATAATCATAAGTACGAGTGGAGGCTAAACATGACTTACAGTGAGCCTCTAAGAAACACAATAATGTCCAACAACAAGATTACACAAGTACAAAAGCGTGTAATAAGAAATGCATAAATGATATGAGTATCAATGCAATGCCATATGCGTAAGTAAGCCAAAATGCCTATCTTATGCGTGATCTCCGGTCACCTATGCAACGATACTCGCTTGTCATCACCATGAACAAAGCGGCATCTCAAAAACATCGAGATATATATGTCTATATACTCGGGGTCAAGATCTACATCCAAAATGGGTGCATACATCTATACACCAGGATGTCGGCAATCCCCTGCCGAGGGCTCATCAGTAATGTATGCAATGCTTACAATCAATTGTAAATGCATCAATCATAAACCAACAATCAACATATAATGAACCTGAGCCAACAATAAATATTCTTCAAACATAAGCCAACAATCAATATTCGACAAACATAAGCCACTAACCATAATTTTAACCAACTATACGTACATACACTTAAGAGGATTCTACTTCCTTCGGGTCCAGATGCTTATATATAGGGTCACCCGCAGCCTTCCCACCACATCTAAAACCCAATGAAGGCATAACCGACTTCCATGTATGTACGTCTATCCTAATATTAACGAAATACTTAACAAAACATAAATCAAGTCATTCAAACGTGATAACCGTCTCATCAATCCAACATTTAAACCAAATCAATCAAACAATCAACAACGTAAGTACACACGCAAGTTTACACTTTTCAGCCCGAATCTCAAGCGAGTAGGGAGATACGAAACTCACCTTGTCCGCAAAGAAGCTAGTATAAGATTACAAACGAGTAATAGGATCCACACGTCCACAACCTATAATTATACATCATAATACCATAATGTCAACTCTACAATCATAAACAAGTTGGTTTAGCACAATTAAGTCAAGTCACAAACCCTAAACACCTTTACAACTTTAACGAGTAGGAACAAGACGCATTCGACTCGACCTTTTTAGAAATGAGAAGAGATTCATACAAAAGAGTGTTACTACTAGAAACTAGACTCTCTTAAGATTCCAACGATAGGTCATAAGACTTGTTTGGAGTTATGGATCAAAAGTTATTAACGTTTAAAAATCAACGCGCATATTTTCACAGAACCTATCCACTGCGCCGCAGTGAGCCAGAACCATGCTCACTGCGCCGCAGTGGCTAAGTCGAACCCAGACCAGAGCCTAGGCACTGCGCCGTAGTGGGCTAAGGCCATGCCACTGCGCCACAGTGGCCTCTTTCTGCAGTCAGTACCTGCAGTTTATGCAGGAAACACGAACCAAAACCCCCAATTTCGACCCAAACCATACCAAAACGATTTGTAAAGACTTGTAACTTGTTTTTAAGCATAACTAAGCATCATTAACCATAAATACACATAACCCAAGCCACAAATTCGACCAAAACATCACAAATCACTCCCAAATCCTTCAAACCCTAATTTAACCCAAATTTAACCTAAAACATTTAAGCCGATTTAGGACTTGCAAACGCTCAAGATGACTAGAAGTGCATAAACAAACATAAGTAGGTACAAATGAGATGAATTAGACTTACCAAAACTCCTCCTTGAGCTAGAACCCGAAATTAGGTCAAAATGGGTAAAAATGCTTGCACTTGACTTTTGATTCTTCAATATGACGATAATGAGATGAAAATGAATTTGTGTTATTTCAGTTCTAACACTAAATCGATGCAAGAATAGGTGAAGAGAAGGAAGGGTTTTCTTTTGCTTTCTTTACTTGAGAGAATAAGAGAAAGGGAGATAGAGAGAAATGAGAGGATAAGGGGGGGAATGGGTCACTAGTAGGCTCATGGGTCATGGACAACCCATGGGTCGACCCGTTTCCCTCTAAGTCAATCTACAATCTTTAGGCATTTAAACACCAATCAAAACATATTATCGACCCGAACATAACACGTTGTCATTTAATTCACAAAACGACCCAAATACTTCATTAACTTATATTGTTAGTCATATTACACGTAAAGTCAACGGGTCAAAATTCACGGATGTTACAATTGTGTGT
>CM067170.1:128816081-128831571 GCA_034093135.1 Erigeron breviscapus | reverse complement strand
TCAGCAAGTTGGTAGTCTGTTGGGACAAAATAGAGTTCGATGTTACCTTTTTCGACATGATCTTTAAGAAAATGGTACCGAACATCTATGTGCTTGGTCTTTGTGTGTTGTACAGGATTGCAAGAAATAGCAATAGCACTCTTTGAGTCACAGTAAATGGGAATTCTGTTGAATTGAAATCCATAATCAGTCAACTGTGTCTTCATCCAAAGAACTTGTGAACAACAGCTTGCTGCAGCTACGTATTCAGCTTCTGCAGTAGATGTGGATACACAATTCTGTTTCTTTGAAGACCAACTGACCAATCTGTCCCCTAGAAACTGTACACTCCCAGAAGTACTCTTTCGATCAAGCTTACAACCTGCATGGTCAGCATCCGAATATGCAATTAACTGAAACCCGGTATCCTTGGATACCAGAGACCAAGGTTCACTGTGCCTTTCAGGTATCGGAAGATCCGTTTAACGGCCTGGAAATGACTTTCCTTGGGATTGGCCTGGTACTGGCACACATGCATGTGGCGAACATAATATCCGGGAGACTTGCAGTCAAATACATGAGTGACCCTATCATACTGCGATATTTCTTTTGATCAAAAGATTTTCCATTTAAGTCAGCATTAATCTTGTTCGAGCTTCCATGGGTGTCCCAATTGTTTGACAATCCATCATATCAAACTTTTTCAACATGTCAAGAATGTACTTAGATTGACAAATAAAAGTACCATTTGACAACTGTTTTACTTGAAGACCAAGAAAAAAGTTTAATTCACCCATCATGCTCATTTCAAATTTCTTGATCATTAAAGCAGAGAAATTCTTGCAGTATTTAGGATTAGTTGACCCGAAAATTATGTCGTCAACATAAATCTGGATTAGTATGATGTCACTCCCTTGTCGTTTGATAAACAAGGTAGTGTCAATCGAACCTTTACTAAAACCAGATTTCACAAGATAAGAGGATAGAGCATCATACCATGCACGAGGCGCTTGTTTCAGTCCATATAAAGCCTTATCTAACCTGTAAACATAGTTTGGATGTTTTGAATTCACAAAACCTTCTGGTTGTTCAACATACACTTCTTCTTTGAGTATTCCATTTAAGAAGGCAGTTTTGACATCCATTTGGTAGACTGTGAATTTCTTGTAGGCAGCATAGGCAAGAAACATCCGAATAGCCTCAATTCGTGCAACTGGTGCGAATGTCTCATCGTAGTCAATTCCATTTTGTTGGCAGTATCCCTTCGCAACCAATCGTGCTTTGTTGCGTACAACAACTCCAGTTTCATCCTTTTTGTTTTTGAAGATCCATTTGGTTTTAATTGGCTCCTTGTTCTTGTAAGGATTTGGAACCAATTTCCACACCTCAAGACGTTCGAACTGATTAAGTTCTTCTTGCATTGCTTTCACCCAATCTGGACAACTTAGAGCTTCATTCACTGTCTTTGGTTCAACAATACTCAGAAAATTCACAAACAGACATTCATTCGCGGATGCGGATCTTGTCTGAACTCCAGTTGTTGGATTACCAATGACTTGAGAAATTGGATGAGCTCTTGTCCATTTGGTTGTGTGAGGAATTGGATCAAGTGGATCACCAGATTCTTCAGAATCAACAAAATCAGGAGAATGTTGTTCTGTTAATTGTTCAAACGAGGTTGCAATAGGTTCAACAAAGTCGTCGTGATCATAATCCTCAGGATTGGTTGTAGGATTTGTCACTTGTGAGATATTATGAGGTTGAGTATGCAACTCTGACATATCAGTAGGTGGAGGAGAATCAGATGATGAAGTAGCATCTGATGATTGTGATGGTGAAGACTCATTGGGATCCATTTCTTCTGAATTTGAACTGGTTGGTTCATTGTCATTTCCATCAGATTCAGGAACTTTCTTCGAAACATGGAAAAATTCTTCGAACAAGATGTCCAAATCTTGTGTTGTTGGAGTAGAGATTGATTTGACATTTGATGCAGTCTTAGTTGCGGAAGCTTGTGGACTTTGAAGTTCGGGTCTTGAACTGTGTTGTTCAAGAACCATTCCTGAGAGTTCATCAAATTTGACATTCATACTCTCTTCGATTCTCTTGGTTCTTCGGTTATATACACGATATGCAATGGATTCTCTTGAATAACCGATGAAATATGCCTCATCGCCTTTTGGTTCAAATTTGCCCAGATTATCTCGATCATTGAGAACATAACAAACACATCCAAAAATGTGCAAGAAGTTCACATTGGGCTTTCTATTGTTTATCACCTCATATGGAGTTTTATCAAACCTCTTGTTTATAATTGATCTATTTTGAGTGAAGCAGGCAGTAGCAACAGCTTCAGCCCAAAGATTCGGTGGCAACTTAGAATAAGCAAGCATTGTTCTAGCTGCTTCAACAAGAGTTCGATTTCGACGTTCAACTACTCCATTCTGTTGAGGTGTTCTGGCAGCGGAAAATTGGTGTGAAATACCCATGGACTTGAAGAAAGAATCAATTGTTGAATTCTTGAATTCAGTGCCATTGTCTGAGCGAACAATTCTAACTGATGATTTGAGATTAACTTGGGTCTTCTTGATGAAAGCAATAATCACATGCGGAGTATCACTCTTTGCGTGAAGAAAGAATACCCAAGTGTAACGAGAATAATCATCTACAATCACTAGAATGTATCGCTTTCCATGGATACTTTGAACTTTCATTGGGCCACACAAATCCATATGAATAAGGTGCAAAGGACCTTCTGTACTTAAGTGCTTCTTTGGTTTGTGTGAAGCTTTCTTCATCTTTCCAATTGCACAAGCTGGACAAACATGTTCACTTTCATACTTGTAGTCCGGAAGACCTTCAACAAGTTGTTTATCCACGAGTGTATTAATCGTTTGAAAGTTAAGATGAGAAAGACGGCGATGCCATAACCAAGAGTTTTGTGCAGTTGCTTTTGAAAGTAAACAAATCTCTGAAGAATTGGATGGAATGTTGTTGAGATCAATTGTGAACAAATTATTGTCTCTTGTTCCAGTCAGAATATCCACACCATCTTCAGTCTGCACTTTGCATTCATATCTCCTGAATAATACTTGAAGATCATTGTCACAAAATTGTCCAACACTGAAAAGATTGTGTCCTAATCCTTCGACATAGGAAACTCTCTTTATAGTGACACCATTTTTAACAATGTCTCCGTAACCGAGAATAGGAGCAATATGATCATTTCCGAATCTGACGGTTCCCATAAACTTTTCAATAAAGTTCGAAAGAATGGACTTGTTTCCAGTCATATGACGTGAGCATCCCGAGTCAACATACCATACACAAATGAGATATTCCTGCAAGGACAAGGAATATGGTTTAGGTACCCATGTAGATTGGGTCCTTGCAGGTTAGATGGATAATCATGCAAGTACACATTAAAATTAAACAACAGGCAAAATGACACACAAAGAAACTATTTATTCAAATAACAAACAAACACACAGAATTGTTCAAAAGCACAAATACAAATTACAAGCACAGAAATGTAATTGGTTATACACAAGTTTTGATACAAGCGGGACTAGTCCTAGATGAATTAGCATTATCTAATGTATTTGATCTACGGACAATCCACACTTGTTTGACATGGGTAGTGTTTCCATCAAGTTTAACTTTTCTAGTAGCATGCAAGAATCTATCTTTTGGAATCCATTTACTGCTACTTTTCATGCACAAGTGACCTGAAACACGAACATTCTTAGAGTTAGAAACTAATTTAGCATTTATGTTCTGAACAGGTTGCTTCTTGATGGGTTCTGTGATCTTATTCACTTTCTTTATGTAATTAGGTGACAACCAACCATACTGGTCTTTGTATTTAGTCATGCCTGTAAAAGTATCTCTAACCCTCTGTAAAGTGCACTTAGGATTCTTCTGAGAATACCTAGGGAAACTAGAATACCTAACCTGCTGAGGTTGTTTGTTACCTAATGAGAAAGTTTCAATCTTAACAATCTTCGGACCACTGCTTGTTTTGACTTCTTTTTGTGACTGAGATTCAGATTTGACCTTGTACATCTTTGTTTGCCTAGAAGTCTTTTGAACTGTGGGACCATTCATTGAATTATGACTTGAATCCTTAACACTCTTTGGAGATTGATTGAACTTTGGTTTTGAAACTTTCTTTGGTAATGGTTTGGTCTTTGGTTTTGGATCAGTCTTGGGTGATGGGTTGGTCTTTGATTGTTGGGTGGTCTTTTGTCTTTGGAACTTATCGGATGAGGAAGGTTGTGAAGAGTGTGACTTTGGAATCTTCTTTAGATTAAAATCAAGTTTTTCCTCCTTTTGAACAAAAAGTTTTTCAAATTCAGCCTCATAATCACTATTAGTCGGTCTCACAAATTGGTCTGTCATCCCACATCTCAAATAAGATTCGTTGTATAATGATGGGACTTCTTCTTGTGCTTCGAGCAAACATTTTGGATTGTTATAACCCAACCCTGATGTGAATATTGTTTCTGAATTTCTTGGCCTATTTAAAAAGACTTGTTGATATGAACGATTGATCTTATACAACTTTTCTTGATAAGACTTGATTTCAGCTTTCAGTTCATCATTTTCTTTATCAAGTTTTTGTTTAAGAGAATCTTTTATACAACATTCATATTTTAGGTCAGAAATTTTGTTTTCAAATTCCGTCACATCAGGGATTGATTCTTTCATCTTGACATTCAAAGACTCAATGTCTTCAGCCAAAGCATTTGCTCGAAACATCTCATTGGTCTTTTCAACTTGAAGTTGTCTGACAGTCTTGCTCAGTTCAAGAACTTTGGTCTCAAGTTCTTGTTTCTCAAGATGCAGTTTGGAGTTCGGAGTAAAAGAGACTGCTGCTTTTTCAGATTTCAAATTTTCAACATCTTTTTGAAGTGAATCAATTTTAATTTGAAAATCTTTTTCTTTGTCCTCCAAATCTTTCTTTAATTTTAAATTCTTTTTACTCAACTCCCTGCAATCTTTCCTTGCTGTATCAGACATATCCATATAATGTTTTAACACTGATTTGGGAAAAGAGATTACCTCATCCTCGACTTCAGAAGAACTTTCATCATTTTCCTCCAACTCCTTTGACTTCTTGATCTTTGTCATGAAGCACACATTTGCTGCAAGTTCGTCTGTCTCCTCATCAGAAAGATGTAATCACTTGTCATCCTCAGCAAGAAGAGCAATTCCGCTTTCCTCTTGTCTTGCCAGCAAAAGTTTGTACTTGTAGTACTCGGAGTTCTTTTGTCGAGGTTTAGTACAATTTATGGCAAAATGTCCAGTGATACCACAGTTGTAGCATTTACTGTCTTCAGTTCTCTTATCTATGACCTTCTTCTCAAACTTCTTCTGATTGTCATACTTCTTCTCACCACCAGCAAAATCTTTCTTCTGATCATACTTAGGAGCATTCGCATTTTTAGCATACGAAGAGACTGATGAAGTCCTAAGCTGATTGTTTGTTGGTTTCTTCTTGAAAGTCTTAGTGAAATAAGCGAGTTCTTTGTACATCTCTTTTTGTTTCTCATCCAGATCAGAATCACTCATCTCACTCGAATCAGAATCAGTTTGAACTTCAACAAAACTGTGTCTTGACAATCTTGAAGTCTTCTTTTCAGCAACCAAGGCCAATGGATCTGAATGTACATTCTCTTCTTTCTTCTTCTGAATTCTCTGAACATCCTCAACATTAAGTTGTAGCTTTTCAAACAGAGTGTGAATGGTGAGTTTTCCAAAGTCTGATTGTTGGTTGAGTTGGGTTCCATACACTTGCCATTCCTCTTCCAGATTTTTGATGAATTTGATGTTCAGTTCCATATTAGTTCTCTTCACATCATTCTTTCTCAGCTCATTGATGACATTGCAGAATCTGATGTATACCTCATTCAATGGTTCACCTTTTTGTTGTTTGAATGTTTCATACATGTTCAGAACAGTCGACAACCTTATGGTGTTTGATACATCAGATCCTTCCATCTGCTTCTCCACTTCATCCCATATGTCTTTTCCTGTTTCATAGGAATCAACATTGCAGTAAATGTCATCTGGAAGTGCTTGGTAAAGATAGGCAATTGCACTTTGATCAGCCTCAACTCTACTCTTCTGTTCTGCATTCCAACTCTCTTCAGGTAAAACTTCTCCATTAACTGGGTTCTTTGGAATTTCAGGACCATCTTTGTAAGATTTTCTCAGCAGTTTTCCATTCTTCTGCCTGTCTATCCAGTTCAGAAACCTTTTCTTCCATTGAGGATAAGATCCTCTAAACAAGACAGGTGGTTTTCCTTCAGAACCAAGTGCTAAAGCTTCCCTTGAAGCCATTTCAAGCAATTAACAAACTTAGAAAAATTTGAGAATTTTCAATTTCAACTAAATGCAGAGCTTAATCCTCTGCAAATAGAACAAGTAAGAAATTTCAAAATTTCAAAAATTTTGATTTTTCAACCCACTGAATAAAAAAAAAATTTTGATTTTTCAACCCACTTGAAGAATATTGATAAAAAATGGTTTTGAGAAATTTTCTTGAAAAATTTTGATTTGAGAATCTTAAAAACAACTAAGTGCCGAGCTTAATTCTCTGCAAATGGTGTAAGTGACCAAGTCGCAACCCAAGTACTTAGATCAACACACAAAAACAACTGAATGCCGAGCTTAAATCTCTGCAAACAGTACAACTTATAAAGTCACTTGGTCGAAGAATCAATTTCAACTATTTGCCGAGCAAATATCTCTGCAAACAGCACAAATAGAACTTGTACTTAGTCACACCAACCAAAAACACTTGTTTGCCGAGCTTAAACCTCTGCAAACAATGCAAGTAGCACCAGTCTCAAATCAAGAATTCTCAAAAACAACTATTTGCCGAGCAAGGAGCTCTGCAAATAGAATAAGTAACCAGAACACTTAACCAAATTTCTTGAAAAATTTTGATTTGAGAATCTTAAAAACAACTAAGTGCCGAGCTTAATTCTCTGCAAATGGTGTAAGTGACCAAGTCGCAACCCAAGTACTTAGATCAACACACAAAACAACTGAATGCCGAGCTTAAATCTCTGCAAACAGTACAACTTATAAAGTCACTTGGTCGAAGAATCAATTTCAACTATTTGCCGAGCAAATATCTCTGCAAACAGCACAAATAGAACTTGTACTTAGTCACACCAACCAAAAACACTTGTTTGCCGAGCTTAAACCTCTGCAAACAATGCAAGTAGCACCAGTCTCAAATCAAGAATTCTCAAAAACAACTATTTGCCGAGCAAGGAGCTCTGCAAATAGAATAAGTAACCAGAACACTTAACCAAATTTCTTGAAAAATTTTGATTTGAGAATCTTAAAAACAACTAAGTGCCGAGCTTAATTCTCTGCAAATGGTGTAAGTGACCAAGTCGCAACCCAAGTACTTAGATCAACACACAAAAACAACTGAATGCCGAGCTTAAATCTCTGCAAACAGTACAACTTATAAAGTCACTTGGTCGAAGAATCAATTTCAACTATTTGCCGAGCAAATATCTCTGCAAACAGCACAAATAGAACTTGTACTTAGTCACACCAACCAAAAACACTTGTTTGCCGAGCTTAAACCTCTGCAAACAATGCAAGTAGCACCAGTCTCAAATCAAGAATTCTCAAAAACAACTATTTGCCGAGCAAGGAGCTCTGCAAATAGAATAAGTAACCAGAACACTTAACCAAATTTCTTGAAATAACTATTTGCCGAGCAATAAGCTCTGCAAATAGAATAAGTAACCAGAACACTTAACCAAATTTCTTGAAATAACTATTTGCCGAGCAATAAGCTCTGCAAATAGTACAAGTAAGAACACCACTTAGCCAACGACCTCTGCAAATACGAGTAACCACAACACGACAAAATAGTCGGTTAGGTTATCTTCTTCGTTTAGCCAAACCCTTATTTGCAGAGAAGACTGAAAATCTTCGATATCTTCTTCATTTTTGCGAATTAGAACTCGAATTTTATATTAAAATGTTCAGAAAATCAATGCGCACAAATCCTCAAACAAATTAGATGCTAATTTCAACTGGAAATCAAACCCTCACGAACATGCGATTTGTAGAGCTCGATCAAAAACAACTCAAATGATGAAATTAGCTTCTGAAAATGATAGCGAAGGAAGATATACTGATATTAAATCAATCGGTGAACAAAATTCGAACAAAAACACACTTAATTTGCAGGAATCACTGAAACAGTGAGCTCTACAAATGAACCTTTCAGAAAATCAACTCAAATTCTAAAATTAAGCACAAATTAAGCTTGTAATAAGCTTGTGGATCGTTCAGCAACTCTGATTGTGCTCTGATACCAATTGTTATTAATAGAATTCGAGCTTTTGTGTGTGTAAGTGTGTGTGTTAATGGTGGTTTCTAGAGAGAGAAAGTAGAGAGAGAGTAGAGAGATGTCAGGGAAAGATTGGATTGTATTATAGGTTTAAAGGTTACAATTAACATAATGGAGGGGGTTTATATACATATGAGCTATTTACACTATGCCCCTTCCATTGTAACAAGTTTACAATATAAGTACAAATTAACATAAGGTACACAAATCAACTACTACATTTATATTTCTAACACAACCCTACAGGTAATATCATATATTGATTGTTAATTAAGTTTTCAATTAGGTTTTGTCTCTGTAGATTCGGCCATGGGGGTTGGGGATGCTTAATGATGATGTTTTCGGTTAAAAACGACGTTTTCGTGAGTAAAATCGTTAATTGAGTGGGTTGACAACATCAAGTTGCAAACTTTAATGATGAATTGTGTTGTTTAGATCTATATGAGTGAATCCCAGGTGGTTAATTAGATCCATAAGTGTTTAATTAGGTTTTTGTATTAAACGTTGCGGTTTCGAGTCGTTTTGATGATCAAAAAGGGGATTCATGTTTGCAATTGATTCAAGGATCAATTGATGTTTTCAAAGGTTCAATTAAGTCCTATTCAATGTTAATTTGATGGATAAAAGTCGTGGTTGGGGGTTGGGATTCATTTGGAAGGAGTTTGAAGTGAAATGGAAAAGTCGTTGGCTGATCGCCCAGTTAGTGAGGCCCACTGGAATACTGGTGCGCCCCACTTATGGCCACGTTTGTGGACAGAATGGTTTTAGTGCTGCCCACTGACTTTTTGGTGAGGCCCACTACCTGCACTTCACTAGTTTTGATCTGTTTGACTTATGTAATGGGTATATAAGTGTCCCGAAGTTAATGGATGGTTTTATAATCTAGTTATGGTGGGTTTATACAAGTTTATTGACTATGAACTCGATATAGGTCACTCGGGATAATTGTGAAGCTTGTTAACTTGTGTTTGGTGTATCGTTGCGCGTTCGTGAGGTAAGATACATGACTTTTATCACGCTGGAGGCACAACAAAAGTAGTTTTCTTTAATTAACCTCTTAATCGGATTATCTTATGTGTGTTGGGTTATCTGGGTTATGCGGGAGGTTATATGGGAACATATGCATGTTGAAGTAGTTAATTATGTTGTGATGACGTTTAAAGTTGAAGTAATTATATGCATGTGTAGTATAATGCTTACGTTGATGTTGCTATGAATATGATATGTGTTATTGATTCATTTCGTTGATATGACTTAATGTTGATATGTGATGACTTATATGTGGCTCTTAAGCATGAAATGTCTAGTTCACTAGATACACGAAAGAAATGTTATGAGTCGTGCACGTTAGTGAGATTAAGCGTTGAAGTAGATGTGAAACTAATTAGGTAAGGAATATACCTAAATCTAAAGTAAAGAAAGATGTATGTGATTAGTTTAGGTGAAAGTGTAGCCTAAGCTAATATAAAGGTAAAGTAAAGATGTTGATAAGTGATTAGTTTAGGTGAAAGTGTAGCCTAAGCTAATAAAGATAAGAAGTCTCGAGCATAAGTTGTGTTAAGCTTAACCCGTGCTAGCTGAAAAGCTAGTGCGTACGTGGTCGCTTGAGTGGCTCCTTTAAGAGATGTTGATTATGTTGAAAGTATATGATGATATGATATGAGATGTTGACTAAGTTGTAAGATATGTTGATATGTTAAGAGATGTTCATTAAGTTGTATGTACTCGTTGATGTGATATGAAATGTGATGGAATGTGGGAAAAAGGGAAGTATGGGTTGATCTATGATAACTGTGGATGAAGTGTAATGTGATCATGTTTTAATAAGTAAAATATGAAGAACTTTTATGAAAGTAAAATGAAGAACGTTTTATCAAATTGTGTGTATCTTACTTAGCTAATTTATTAGCTAACACTTGCTTTTATGAAAATGTTGTGTCCTTCAGGATAAGCAGGTTTGAGCTAGAGAAAGGTTTAGCTCGTGAGATGGGTAGATGAAATAAAGAAGACTAGCATAGATTGTTGAATGCTTAGACTTCCCATAGCCTATGTTTCGGCTACATTATCTACGTTTATGATACATGTAATAATGAATGACATTTATGTTGGTGCCAAGACTTGGATTTCATTTATATTGTTTTGATGATGCACTTTAGTAACACCAAACTTTAATGAATGGTACCATCCGTTACGGATGGTCAGTTTTTAAGTGATCCTTTTCCGCTTCGTTTAAACGCCGTTTGGCAAAGTTTTTGAAAATCCAGGTTTTAAAATGACGGGTGTTACAATAAAACTGTGCAATCCTTACATATTGTCTCACTTCATCAAGATGGATGATGAAATGATTAGCTACTCATTATTGAAACGAAATAACAAATCATAACAGAAGAATTCATCGTTACCGAATACAAGGAATTGAAAGAAAATAACGTAAATGATTCAATCGTATTCTTGATCTTCAAAGATGATTAATCTCATGAAAAACCCCTTTAAAAGATGCTAAAATCGGCTGGAAAGTCTAAGATAGGTCTAGGGTTATGTATGACTAAGTATTTATACTCTAAGCAAAAGTCAACATTTTCCCGTCCAGTAGGTGCGGCACACCTATGGATCAGGTGCGGCGCACCATCTGATCTTCCTGCATCTTTAACAATGAGTGTGGCGCACTCCTAAGCAGCACCTCTTCTCGGCATCCTTGAGTGCGGCGCACCCATTTATGAGGTGCGGCGCACCATCTGCAAATGTTCACTAAAGCCTTCATTTTTGCTTCCAAGTCTCAACTGAGCCATCCGTAAGCACACTTTAGGCCTTCAATTATGATCTATCGCGATAATCCAACAATGAGAAACAAGAATCCAGTGAGTGTGATCAAGGAGGCATTGGCTAAGGTTCTAGTCTTTTCTTTTCATTAAGTATTTATATTTTTATCTTGTTTTTTTATTTATTTATTTGGAACATGAGATTACCCATACACCGGTCATGTTTTATTATACCATTGCTAACTGCGGACACCTCAGTCCTATTCTACAAATTGAATACTAAATGGATGGAAACTCTTTAACTAATGTACCGTTTTGGTATCTTGAACACACACCAGTACAGTTTAAGTATACGTTCCTCGATCAACCTTCAAATTGTGGGAACATATGAATATAATCTAACTCACGAATAACTATATGATAGTCTTTAATTTCATCTCCAAAATAATCTAGTATTAGTTCAATGGATTTGGCTTACATCATATAATGTTTTTATCACTAAAATCATTAAAAATTCTTTAATCTTTAGTTTTTCATTGCTCCAAAACTAACAGTACACGTGATTTAAAC
The DNA here is from genome assembly GCA_034093135.1 of Erigeron breviscapus. Classification (NCBI taxonomy): domain Eukaryota; kingdom Viridiplantae; phylum Streptophyta; class Magnoliopsida; order Asterales; family Asteraceae; genus Erigeron; species Erigeron breviscapus. The sequence goes on along the minus strand of CM067170.1, from coordinate 128,819,874 downwards.
AAAACCCCGGAGTACGTTAGATTATTTAATCAGGCTTTTGTTAATCAGCAAGTACCTTTTTTTATTTGATAATCAACAAGTAGTTTAATATATAGATGTCAAACAAAGTTTAAGCAAATGCAAACATATTTTGTATATTTTTTCTAAATGGCCTACAATAATGACAATAGAATGATATTTCTTATTAATTCTTATTCAAATATAATCAAATGGCAATTAAGTATTAGTATATGTCCACTACAATTCATGACACACGGTGTTAAAATATATGAAGCCAACTAGGAGTTAGTTACAAAGTCAATCAGAATATGTAATTTAAGGTATGTCATATATTTTTTTAAAGTATAGGTACATGATATGCAAGCATGTGGATTTTAGTTATTATGTTCATATAGAAAAACCTTGACCAGGCCAAAAAAGCACGAACAAGAACAGGTCTGAAAAATGACACAGATCAGGACTCCCGTCACCTTCACAGTCAAGAGACGTGCACCGGAGCTGATTCGTCCGGCTAACCACACGCCACATGAACTAAAGCTATTATCTGACATTGATGATCAAGACGGGTTTCGGTTTCAAATACCAGTGATTATGATCTATCACGATAATCCAACAATGAGAAACAAGAATCCAGTGAGTGTGATCAAGGAGGCATTGGCGAAGGTTCTAGTCTTTTATTATCCATTTGCTGGCCGGCTCAAGGAAGGTCCTGCCAGAAAACTGATGGTGGATTGCACCGGCGAAGGTGTGTTATTTATTGAAGCCGATGCAGATGTAACGTTGAAGCAATTTGGAGAGGCACTTCTTCCACCGTTTCCTCAAAAAGCCCAATACTTCGACCTATTTTCTCGGTGACAAAAGCATTCTAGATGTGTGACGTATATTTACATATATTCAAGTCTTGTAATTTATCTTGTAATTACCGTTTGTCAATAATATTACCTTGACATATATTGTTGATCATATTGGGATCCATTTATGTTTATATGTTTGTTTATTATTTGTATTTTGCAGGTTCTAGACATAACATGTAAAGAGTCATTAAGTTAATATTGTTTGTGCGTTTAACAGCAGTTGAATTATTAACTTAATGTACTTCCAAAGGGAAGTTAAGTTAACTGTGTTTCTGCGTATTAACAGCAGGAGAAACATTAACTTAGTGAATACTTCCAATAGGTAATATAGACAATCTTGTTTCTGCGTATCTACAGCAGTAGAAACATTGTCGTAGCTAATGTTGGTTCTGCGTATATTTACAGCAGTTTAAACATTGGCTGAGTTAATGTTGGTTCTGCGTCTTGACAGCAGTTGAAACATTAACTCAAATATTCCTAAGTGTTATTTGAGTGTTCTCGGGAACTTGCAATTAGTTGCTTGTGGAGAGAACACTCAAAAGGTCATTTGAGGGTACTTGAGAACGAGCAAAAGTTTGCTTGTGGAAAGAACACTCAAATGGTCATTTGAGAGTTTCTGAGGAACAAGCAAAAGTTTGCTTGTTCATAAGAACTCTCAAATGGTACCAGGCGAAAACCCTTATGGGCCTGACATGAGAACACTCAAACCCATTGGATTTGAGAGTTCTTGTCACTGGCCTATAAATAGAGGTGTGTGTTTGCGTGGTTCTCAACAAGAGTGTAGAGAGAGAAACGAGCAAAACCTAGAGAGAGAAAACCAAGAACACGCACGGTTTGATCTTGTGGTACTCGACTCACGCACGAACCGCAAACACACACCCGGTTTGGACGACTCGTAGACTTAGATTACCACGTTGGTTGGTAAAGTTTGTCCGGAGAGCCGTTTCACTATAGTAACCAAATACGGGTGTTTATATTCACGCAAAAAGATATATATATATATATATATATATATATATATATATATATATAGATAGATATAGATAAACCTGTTATTATATATATATATATCATAAAAGGTAGATATAGAAACCGTGGATTATCTCGAGGAATTCCACCTCGACATATCCTTAAGTCAATCTCGGTTCGGTAAGACCCGGGGGACTTACAACTGGTATCAGAGCCATAGGTTATCAACAACCTTGGTTCGAGATTGATCACGGTTTGGGTATCCCATTTTTGCGTGTTCTTAGGTGGAGAAGTGTTTTCGGCGTGTTTTGGAATAAAGGTTCAAACTTGACGCCAAAATAAGACATATCTCATTCCTAAGATCATTTTCTCAAGTTTTCATTGATCAAGGAACAATATCGGGTTCAGGATCTAAGAAATTGTGAGAATTTTGTGTTTTGCGTGTTCATAGGTACGTACTTTGCGTGTACAGTACCATTTGCGTGTTTTCGATACAACCAAGGCAGTTTGCGTGTTTCTGTGGTTTGCTTGTTCTATTTGAGAGTTCTTGAGGTTTTGAGAGTTCTTGAGGACTTGCGTGTTCTAGTGTTTTGCGTGTTCCTACACTTTTGCTCGTTTCATTTGCGTGTTCTTGTGATTTGCGTGTTCTTTTATTGGACATAATACACAATGGCCGTAAATTATCTTAACCAAGTAATACTTATGGACCATGAGACTGGTAAGGGTAATTCACCACCCAAGCTAATGATCATTGAGCAATACTTTTCTTGGAAAGGTCGATTCGAATCCTTTATGCAATTCACGGACATTAGGATGTGGACTTGTATGACTGAAGGATATAGTGCCCAACATATGAGGACAGTGGTGTTAACAAAGTATATGCTTACCAAGATATGACTGAATCTAATAAAAAATTGTATGAGGCAGAGAAAAAGGCACTTTCATGTTTAAAAATGTCATTGCCACAAGAAATATTACATTTATTTAATGGATTCAATACATCAAAAGAACTTTGGTTAGCATTAAAAAATCTGTTAGGACCAGTTCACCTGGTAAGCTGGCCAGTCTCCAGTTGCATCTGGAGACCCAGTGAAACTGTCCAGTAAAACTGGAGACCTAGATGATTTGTCGAGAAATATATTGAAGTCCAGTTGCACCGTACAGTCAACGCAACTGAAGACTTCCTCCAGTTGAGAACTGACCAAGTTGAAGAATCATTCCAGTTAAAGTCGAAGACAACAAATGGAAGATAGAGAATGGAAATGGCAGCGAAGCCCAGTTGACATTCTAGTCAGTTACAAACTGGAGACCATCAGTGGAAAGCTCTTATAAAGCTTTACACTGATTACGAGGAATTGACTTTTATGCTTTATGTACCTTTACCCGGATAATAAGATTTATCTTATTATTTAATTGCAAAAAAGTACATAAAGGTGGTTGAGTAAAGTTGCTTTATCATGCGACTTTACACTGTTTTTTAAGGAATTAAATGTTATTCCTTAAATGATCTCAACCACATTTGTACGGCCAAAGTTAACATCCCAATGTTAACTTTGCCTATAAATACAAGTCATTGCACAACAAGAATATCAAGTGAATTCACAAAGTTGAATAACTTCACACTTTGCATACCTGCAATATTCTTGGTGAACTTGTGCAATATTCTCTCAATCGCTAAAAGGAACATTTCACAACTTTAATTGTTTCGATTGTCTTGAGAAATTCCGAGTGTAGATCAATTGTATTTCATAGGTTGTTAGGATATTTACATTCTTGTATTATCTTGGTTCCGCAACAACCTTGTAATTTATTTAACATCAATAAATAAATTACACTTGAAAATTACATATTGTCTCATCAAATTTATTTTACAAGTTATTTGTATTATTGCATTGTTCTTTACTTATTGTCATTTAAATAAGTAATCTATCTAGAACTTGGTATATACTCACTGCAACTGGTCGTCTCCA
>CM067170.1:128799177-128815081 GCA_034093135.1 Erigeron breviscapus | reverse complement strand
ATAATATACATTCACATCAACATACATAAACACATATACGAGTTATCAATTACTCGGCAAAACCCTAATTAGGTTTCCAAAGTGGTTCTCAACGTTAAGTGACTTCTAAGACTCTTAATCATTGTTAAATAAGTTAAGAAGTGATTTAGATCGAAGCCCGATACGTTATTAGGGTTCTGGAAGTCAACTAGGTCAAACAAGAAAATCAGAAAAATTACAACTGGCGTAAGCTACGCCCCTATGGGCCGTAACTTACGCCCATACAAAGTTCAAGTGCAAGGGGGCGTAAACAGAAGCAATTTGGCGTAATGAAAATGGAGAGCACCGTAAGGTACGCCCACATTTGACGTAAGGTACGCCCAAAGAAAATATAACTGGCGTAACTTACGCCCCATAGGGCCGTAGGTTACGCCCCTTACTGGGCAGCAATACGACCAGGAGCATTTTATGCAGAAAAACAAGAACCCAAAACCCTAAATCGCATTGCAAGATTAAAGGACTCATTTTGATGTTACATTTGACCTTCAAACACCTAAATACACTTGCCCAAACCCATATTTCCATCCATAACATCATCAAATTCTCCAAATCGATCAAACCCTAATTAAACCCTAATTAAGCCAAAACTCATTTTAAGGCGATTTAGAACTTGTAAATGTACGAGATGACTAGAAACGAGTAAACTAACATAAATAGAAGTAAATGGGATGAATTAGACTTACCAAACTTCCTCCTGAGCTCAAACCCGAAATTAGGTCAAAATGGGTTAAAATCTTGCACTATGAACTTCAATCTTTAGGTATGATGAAGATGAGAAGGAGATGATGATTCTTATATTAAACAAATTGCACAACACCAATTAATTCAAGAGTTCAAGAGAGAAAGATTGGAAGAGAGAGTTCTTGCTTTTGTTAGAGAGAAAAGAAAGAGATTAGGTTGTGTGGTGGAAACAAAGAGATAAGGGAAAGGGTTGGGTCTTGGAAGGCTCATGGGTCATGGGTAACCCATGGGCCCGTTTCCCTTACAAGCTAATTCACAAGTCGTTTTACATTTAATCACCGAATAAGTCATACAATCGACCCGACGAACATACCACATTATCATTTAATCACCAAAACGACCCGAATACTTCATTAACCTATATTGTTAGTCAAATTGCACGTAAAGTCAAACGGTCAAAACTCATGGATGTTACAGTTATAATTCATCATCCTCCTTAAAACAATAACACATCCAAGTTATAGGGTTGTAAACGGTTTGGTTCGGTTCGGTTAGCTAGAAATTTCAAACCATTTTTCGGGTTTCATTTTGGTTCGGTTAGTTAGGAATTTTAAACCGTTGATTTCAATTACCCGCAAATCGGTTACTCGAAAAAGCTGGTTAATTTCGGTTTTATTTTCGGTTAACCATTTATTAAAGTTATGCTAATATAAAGTTTAAGTTTTCAATTATAATAGTCAATTTACATTGTATTAGTTAATTTTTCTATGTATAATAGTTATTAACTACATTAATATTTTGTTTCATAAATAAATATACATTACAACTAACTTTTTTTATTCTTTTTTCTAACGTTATATTTATACAATGCAAGTTTCTATTTAACAGTATCATGATTTACTACTTAAAATGTCTTCTATATGATATTACTAACATTTTTGATAAATATTTAAACAAAGTTAACAACTTTTTTTAAAAAGAAATATATATAAGAGAATTACTGTAACACCCCAAGCCGGAGCTCGAAATGTCACGGAAATCATACAGCACCCGGTGGAATTACAATAGAACAACTAAATGCAATTAATGATTCGGTGAATCCAAAACATAGCAATACAAGTAACAAATACAACAGGAGCAAATAGCCATCAATGTTAACATAACACATCCAAGGATGGCAAACAATCCTAGGAATAATGCAAAGGAGGGTCAATGAATCCTTGATCCATGAGTCCAAGTCCGGGTTAGACAGCAAGCAAGCAACTAAACACCACGTCCGGGGAGTACCTGATTACCTGAAAAGTGTACTAAGCATAGTCAACACAAGGTTGGTGAGTTCGTAGTAATGGTTCATAACGAACCAATCAATAATCACAATATAAGAATAGAGGCCAGACATGACTTACAGCGAGCCTCTAAGCAACACAATATCGTCCAACAACAAGGTTACACAAAGGAAATGAGAGTGTAATGAGGATGCATAAATGATGTATGTATCAATGCAAATGCCGAATGAATGAATAAGCAAATATGCCTATCCCAAGCGTGACCTTCAATCACGTATGCAACGATACCCCTCTGCCATCGCCATGGTCAGGGCTGTATCTCAAAAACATCGAGATATATATGTCTATATACTCGGGGTCAGGACTACATCCAAAATGGGTGCATACATCTATGCACCAGGATGTCGGCAATCCCCTGCCGAGGTCATCAACAATGTATGCAATGCTTACAATCAAATGTAAATGCATGCTCATGAACCAACAATCAATGTACAATGAACCTGTGCCAACAATCAATATCCTCAACATAACCCAGAAATCACTGTGCGATAACCAAAAGCCAACGATCAATAATCAACAAAACATGAGCCACTAATCACAATATAACCAACTATACGTACATATACTTCAGAGGATTCTACTTTCTTCAAGTCCCAGATGCTTATGTATAGGGTCACCCGCAGCCTTCCCACCACATCTAAAACTCAAGAAGGCATAACCGACTTCCATGTATGTACGTCTATCCTAATGTATAAGTAACACTTAACGAAAACACAATCCAAGTCAAACAAACGAAAAGACACGTCACATCAATCCAACAATCATGTCAAACAATCAATACATCAATAAATACAAGTAAACACGCCAGGTTTACACTTTTCAGCCCGAATCCCAAGCGGGTAGGGAGGTACGAAACTCACCTTGATTGGCAAAGAAGCTAGTAAAGGATTACAAACGAGTAACGGGTTCCACACGTCCACAACCTATAATTATTCATCGCAATACCGCCACGTCAACTATACAATCTCAAACAAGTTGAAAAGCGACACACATAAAAATACAGCGACTATCCACTGCGCCGCAGTGGACCAGAACTATGTCCACTGCGCCGCAGTGGCCCAGATGAACGCGATTCCCAGAATATATCCACTGCGCCGCAGTTAGGCAAAGCCATGCCAATGCGCCGCAGTGGGCCAAAACGATGGAAGGTCAGAGTATATCCACTGCGCCGCAGTGAGCCAAAACCATGCCCACTGCGCCGCAGTGGCCTAAGAAGCAAGGAAGGCCGAGAGAATCCACTGCGCCGCAGTGGGGGCTATGCCCTCCCACTGCGCCGCAGTGGGACAACCTGCACACCAGAAGCAGCAGCTGCAAGTGCAGCAACACGAACCCAAACACCCCAATTTCAACCCAAACCACACCAAAACGATTGGTAACCCATTTTGAAGCATAACTAAACATCAATGACCATAAATACACATAACCCAACCCACAAATTCGACCAAAACACCAAAATCATCCACAAATTCATCAAACCCTAACCCTAACCCTAATTTAACCCAAAACTCCATTTTACCATTTTAAAGACTCGAAATCGTATCAAATCAACTAGAAACACATGAACAAACATAAATAGAAGTAAATGGGTTGATTTAGACTTACCAAAACTCTTCCTAGTGCTAAATTCCGAATTTAGGTCAAAATGGGTAAAATGGTAAGAACTTGGCCTTTGATTCTTCAAAGATGGCGACAATGAGAAGATGATTCTTGTGTTAAAATCGATTCACTACTAGTTGATGCAAGAAGGGTGAAGAGATTGAAAGAGTTCTTTTGCTTTTGAGAGAAAGAGAGAAAAAGATAGTAATGAGAAATGAGAGGGAGGAAAAGGATGAGGGGGGAAAAGATGGGTCCTGGGGGCTTGGTGGGTCATGGACTACCCACGGGCCGACCCGTTTCTCCCACAAGCCATATAAACAATCACTTACACTACTAAACGCCAAACGACATATTTACGACTCGACTAATATACCACATAGTCATAAAATCACAAAACGACCCAATTAATTCATTACTTAAATTGTTAGTCATATTACATGAAAAAGTCAACGGGTCAAAATTCGCGGATGTTACATTATTCCCCCGTTAAAAGAATTTCGTCCCGAAATTCAACAAAACCCTAATTTACAAATAAATGCGGATACTTGGACTTCATATGGTCTTCTCTCTCCCAAGTGAACTCGGCTCCACGTCTAGCATTCCATCTTACCTTCACAATGGTGTAGCGCTTCTTCTTGAGTTTCTTTTCTTGACGGTCCAAAATCTCTACCGGTTCTTCAACAAAGTTTAGGCTCGAATCAACCCTAATTTCGTCCATAGGCACATGATGTGTAGGATCCGCCAAACACTTGCGTAAGTTACAAATATGGAACACATCATGTACGCCGCTAAGCTCTTGGGGCAATTCTAGCCGATAAGCAACTTTCCCAACCCGTTCAAGAATCTTGAAAGGACCAACATACCTTGGTGCAAGTTTTCCCCGCTTCACAAATCGTACAACGCCCTTCCAAGGTGACACTTTCAAAAGTACAAATTCACCAACTTCAAACTCCAACGGTCTTCGCCTCACATCGGCATACTTCTTTTGACGCTCACGGGCCAATTGCAACTTCTCCTTAATTTGAGATATTACCTTAGTCGTTTCAATCACAATTTCTGGACCGATAAGTTGACTCTCTCCAATTTCCGCCCAAGCTAGAGGAGAACGACATATCCTACCATATAATGCTTTAAAGGGTGCCATTTGAATGGTAGCATGGTAGCTATTGTTGTAGGAGAACTCTACTAGCGGTAAATGGTCTTCCCAACTTCCACCAAAATCGATTGCACACGCCCTTAACATGTCTTCAAGTGTTTGAATGGTCCTCTCGGTTTGCCCATCCGTTTGAGGGGGAAACGCCGTGCTCATGTCAAGTCGAGTACCCATGGCTTTTTGAAAGGCTTCCCAAAATTTTGATTTAAAACGGGCATCCCTATCCGAAATGATAGAAATCGGCACTCCATGCTTAGATATTATTTCCTTGATGTACAAACGAGTTAAAGTGTCAAATTTATCGGTTTCACGAATGGCTAAAAAGTGAGCCGATTTCGTTAACCGATCTACTATCACCCAATTCGTGTCACGGCCGCTTCTCGTCTTCGGTAGTTTAGTAATGAAGTCCATTGAAATATGCTCCCACTTCCATTCGGGCATCACCGGTTGCACCAACAATCCGGGTGGCTTCTTGTGATCGGCCTTAACTTGTAAGCAAGTAAGGCACTCACTCACATACCTAGCCACATCACGCTTCATGCCCGGCCACCAATACAATTCCTTCAAGTCAAAGTACATCTTATCCGACCCGGGATGGACCGAATAAGGTGATAGGTGGGCTTCATTCATAATAAGCGTCCTTAAATCGCCGAATATAGGAATCCAAAGTCTTTCCACCATGTAAAGCCCGTTATCATTCTTTCGGTCAAAAAGTTGCTCCATGCCATCTAGGTTTTCGTTTCCAAAGTTTTCCGGTAGGGTGGCTTGAATTTGGGCTTCAATAATCCGATCACGAATATTTGGCCCTACCGTGAGGCTCATAGCTCTAGCCCGTCTTGGTTTCACTCTCTCCTTTCGGCTCAAGGCATCGGCTACTACATTTGCCTTGCCCGGGTGATAACGGATGTCACAATCATAATCACTAAATAGCTCTAACCAACGCCTTTGCCTCATGTTCAATTCACTTTGGTTGAAGATGTGTTGGAGACTTTTGTGATCGGTATAAATCACACATTTGGTGCCATAGAGGTAATGTCTCCAACACTTCAAAGCAAACACAACCGCTCCCAATTCCAAATCATGTGTCGGGTAGTTCTTCTCATGCACCTTCAATTGACGAGAGGCATAAGCAATGACTTTACCCCTTTGCATAAGAACGCAACCCAACCCTTGCCCCGAAGCATCACAATAAACCACAAAATCTTCTATCCCATCCGGTAGCGTCAAAATAGGAGCATCACATAACATATCCTTAAGGGTTTGGAAGGCGTTCTCTTGTCTTTCGCCCCATTCGAAGTTTCTATCTTTTTGAGTCAAGAGAGTGAGGGGTTGTGCGATACGGGAGAAATTTTCAATAAATCTTCTATAGTAACCCGCCAATCCAAGGAATTGGCGGATCTCGGATGGCGGTTCGGGTCTTCTCCAATTCTTAACCGCTTCAATCTTGCTTGGGTCCACATGAATACCATCCTTGCTCACTACGTGACCAAGGAAGTGGACCTCTTCCAACCAAAACTCACACTTGGAAAATTTTGCATACAACTTCTCCTTCCTTAGTAATTCAAGCACTTCGCGCAAGTGCTTAACATGCTCCTCATTTGTCTTCGAGTATACAAGTATGTCATCAATGAACACAATAACGGACTTGTCTAAATATGGTTGACACCCCCGGTTCATCAAGTCCATGAACACCGCCGGTGCATTAGTCAACCCAAATGGCATCACGGTGAATTCAAAATGGCCATACCGTGTGCGAAAGGCCGTCTTGGGAATGTCATCTTCATGTACCCGGAGTTGATGATAACCCGAGCGAAGATCGATCTTTGAGAAGTGCTTAGCTCCTTGAAGTTGATCAAACAAGTCATCAATTCTAGGGAGAGGATATCGGTTCTTCACGGTGAGCTTGTTCAATTCCCGATAATCAATACACATTCGGAAGGATCCGTCTTTCTTTTTGACGAAGAGAACAGGAGCACCCCAAGGAGATTGACTAGGGCGAATGAAACCCTTCTCTTGGAGTTCCTTGAGTTGAGTTTGTAGCTCTTGCATTTCGGTTAGAGCTAGTCTATAAGGAGCTTTTGCTACGGGCGCGGCTTCGGGAATAAGACTAATACGAAAATCAAGCGCACGAGTTGGAGGTAATCCCGGTAAGTCATCCGGAAAAACATCGGGGAAATCACAAACAATAGGAACGGTCTTCAATTCTACCTTTGTGGTGGTAGCACTAAAGACTTTAGAATTTGGGGAAATCGGAGATTTCGCCTTGAACCCTAAGAATGTTACCGTTGGCCAAAGGTATCTTAACAACTCTCTCACCACAATCAATGGTTGCATTCACCGCCGTCAACCAATCCATACCCACTATAATATCAAAACTACCAATGTCAAGAGGCATAAGGTCAATGAAGAAGTCAACGTCTTCCAAGGTCAAAACACAATCACGGAGTATTTGGCTAATTCTAGTTAGTGACCCATTTACCATTTCAATGTCAAGCACATAGTTTAGAGCACACGGATGCACATCAATCAAAGGAACAAAGTTAGAAGACACGAGGCTAAAATCGGCCCCGGAATCAAATAGAACGGTTGCATAGAGACCATTAAGGAGAAAAGTACCTGCCACTACGTTAGGATCATTTCGGGCTTCATTTACATTGGCCGCAAAAGCTCGGCCACGTGGTTGCACTTGGTGGCCTTGATGTCCCCGGTTTTGATTAGGCCCGACCATTTGTAGTTGATTGGGGTGGACGGCTACTTGGACTTGTTGTCCCACCCATCGAGGACAATCATTACGATAGTGGTCACGGCTACCACATTCAAAACATTCGCCTCTTCTTTGGTTACCTTGAGGAGGAACGGCCCGAATAGGAGCCGCATTCATTGGGCCCGTTCTTGGAGCCCTACAGTTCTTGGAGGCGTGCCCAACTTGGTGGCAATTGTAGCATGCACCACATGGAGTGGTGGCGGGATGGTGCCTGTTGCACCTCCCACAGAAAGGATGAGGCCGGTATAAGGCCTCCTAGCCGGTTCTACCGCCGCCATCACCCTACCCCTATAAGCATTCTTGGGATCAAACCTTCCCGCTTTCTTTACTCCGCTAGACTCACCCACCTCCTTCCTCTTGTTTGATGAGGACTTGCTCAAAACACCACTCCTCAACAAATCTTCCGTCACACTCCCGGCTTGGTTAACCGCATTAGCCAATGAAGTAGGCATGTTTGAGTTAACATAAGATCGGACTTGGGGATTCAAGCCCAATACAAACTTTTGGATGGCTTGTGGCTCGGTACCCACCAAGTGAGGAATGAGAGTAGACAACTCTTGGAATCGTCTCACATAGCCCTTGTAATCGGCTCCTTCCATGCTGAGATTTGCAAATTCGATTGTTAAATTTTGTAGCTCGTACGGAGGACAAAACTTAGCTTTTACTTTTTCTTTGAAGTCAATCCACTCCAAATTTCGAGTCCGCCCTAGAGTTATTTCCTGGTTCCACCAACTCAAGGCGTCATGTCTAAACATGCCGGATGCATAGGGAATTCGGTCTTCGTAGGTGCAATGGCTCCTTTCTATCACCGCCTCTATTGCCTCAAACCACCTTATACATTCCGTGGGACCACCCTTCCCATCAAACTCCGGTGCCCCACAACTTTTAAAATCCTTGAATATACACCCTTGGCGATATCCGCCATACTGATTGTTCATGGGCATACCGATACCAACTCCCACGGGTTCCTCTTCTTCATTATCTTCGGCATAATGTTGAGCATCTTCATTATTTTCATTTTCTGGGGCTTCATTGTTTTGGGGCCCATTATTTTGCCCAAGACTTGCAGTGACTTGAGCAATAATGGTTGGCATGATTCCGGCAACCGTTTGAGCGATTACCTCAGCCAAGTTCGGCTCAGGAGCTCTACCACGACCCCTACCACGGCCCCTACCACGGCCTCTACCACGGCCTCTACCACGGCCTCTACCTCCCTGTACTTCCGGTTGAGCTTCCGGTTGAGGCTCTTCTTCTTCAGTCCTATAGTTTGTTCGTACTCTCCTTGGTCTTTCCATTTCTATAAAACAAGTGACACGTTGACCCGAGAGTTAGTCTCAAATGCTCACATGTTAGTCACACAAGTAGTCATGCCCTCATACCGATACCACATACTCAATTCATAACATTATGCTAAGGCAATAGTGTTAGGATCATAAGGGGTTTTCACATATCATAACATCACGTTGCATCTATTACCATATTTTATCATTAAATTAAGTACTCATGTTCATTTCATCATGTCATTAAACAACTAACACAAATGATTCAAGGTATAATCCGAATTCGATATGCTCTCTAGTTATTGACCGGGTATGTATACAAGGTGTACCAACGGCTAACCTGCCACCTAATCAACTTCCATTAAGCATATCGGTTCCTTATTATACTTTAAGCCACACGTGCGCAATCCACGATGTCACGAACTTGCTATAGTATCGGGTAACCATAAAAGAGTTGATCGGGTTCTTTTAGGGTTGCCACAATATTATACTAAGTTAATGGCATCCCTTCATTTTGCCCTAAATCATCACATTAGTTCCAACAATTAGCAACAACAAATCATAGAACCATATTCATCACATTGAAATCAAGCTAACACACAAATGGTCTTAACTACGAACTCACACGGGGATTCACAAAATTCATGTTGCACACGAATTTCCTAACCATGCATGCTATATGAAGAGTTTTAACTTAAGCCGTAGTCTAGGTCAAACCGCCTAATTCTTTACGACCACGCATGGGCCACCATTCTGTAACACCCCAAGCCGGAGCTCAAAATGTCACGGAAATCATACAGCACCCGGTGGAATTACAATAGAACAACTAAATGCAATTAATGATTCGGTGAATCCAAAACATAGCAATACAAGTAACCGAATACAACAGGAGCAAATAGCCATCAATGTTAACATAACACATCCAAGGATGGCAAACAATCCTAGGAATAATGCAAAGGAGGGTCAATGAATCCTTGATCCATGAGTCCAAGTCCGGGTTAGACAGCAAGCAAGCAACTAAACACCACGTCCGGGGAGTACCTGATTACCTGAAAAGTGTACTAAGCATAGTCAACACAAGGTTGGTGAGTTCGTAGTAATGGTCCATAAAGAACCAGCATCAATAATCACAATATAAGAATAGAGGCCAGACATGACTTACAGCGAGCCTCTAAGCAACACAATATCGTCCAACAACAAGGTTACACAAAGGAAATGAGAGTGTAATGAGGATGCATAAATGATGTATGTATCAATGCAAATGCCGAATGAATGAATAAGCAAATATGCTTATCCCAAGCGTGACCTTCAATCACGTATGCAACGATACCCCTCTGCCATCGCCATGGTCAGGGCTGTATCTCAAAAACATCGAGATATATATGTCTATATACTCGGAGTCAGGACTACATCCAAAATGGGTGCATACATCTATGCACCAGGATGTCGGCAATCCCCTGCCGAGGGCTCATCAACAATGTATGCAATGCTTACAATCAAATGTAAATGCATGCTCATGAACCAACAATCAATGTACAATGAACCTGTGCCAACAATCAATATCCTCAACATAACCCAGAAATCACTGTGCGATAACCAAAAGCCAACGATCCATAATCAACAAAACATAAGCCACTAATCACAATATAAACCAACTATACGTACATATACTTCAGAGGATTCTACTTTCTTCAAGTCCCAGATGCTTATATATAGGGTCACCCGCAGCCTTCCCACCACATCTAAAACCCCATGAAGGCATAACCGACTTCCATGTATGTACGTCTATCCTAATGTATAAGTAATACTTAACGAAAACACAACCCAAGTCAATCAACCGAAAAGATACGTCACATCAATCCATCAATCATGTCAAACAATCAATACATCAACAAATACAAATAAACACGCCAGGTTTACACTTTTCAGCCCGAATCCCAAGCGGGTAGGGAGATACGAAACTCACCTTGATTGGCAAAGAAGCTAGTAAAGGATTACAAACGAGTAACGGGTTCCACACGTCCACAACCTATAATTATTCATCGCAATACCGCCACGTCAACTATACAATCTCAAACAAGTTGAAAAGCGACACACATAAAAATACAGTGACTATCCACTGCGCCGCAGTGGACCAGAACTATGTCCACTGCGCCGCAGTGGCCCAGACTGAACCAGGATCCGAGACCAAGCACTGCGCCGCAGTGAGCAAAGACTATGCCCACTGCGCCGCAGTGGGCTAAGAGGCAAAATGGCCGAGGAATTCCACTGCGCCGCAGTGAGCCAAACCATGCCCACTGCGCCGCAGTGGCCTAAGAAGCAAGGAAGGCCGAGAGAATCCACTGCGCCGCAGTGGGGACTATGCCCTCCCACTGCGCCGCAGTGGGACAACCTGCACTCCAGGACCAGCAGCTGCAAGTGCAGCAACGAACCCAAACACCCCAATTTCAACCCAAACCACACCAAAACGATTTGTAACCCATTTTGAAGCATAACCAAACATCAATGACCATAAATACACATAACCCAACCCACAAATTCGACCAAAACACCAAAATCATCAACAAATTCATCAAACCCTAACCCTAACCCTAATTTAACCCAAAACTCCATTTTACAATTTTAAAGACTCGAAATCATATCAAATCAACTAGAAACACATGAACAAACATAAATAGAAGTAAATGGGTTGATTTAGACTTACCAAAACTCTTCCTAGTGCTCAATTCCGAATTTAGGTCAAAAATGGGTAAAATGGTAAGAACTTGGCCTTTGATTCTTCAAAGATGGCGACAATGAGAAGATGATTCTTGTGTTAAAATCGATTCACTACTAGTTGATGCAAGAAGGGTGAAGAGATTGAAAGAGTTCTTTTGCTTTTGAGAGAAAGAGAGAAAAAGATAGTAATGAGAAATGAGAGGGAGGAAAAGGATAAGGGGGGGGAAAGATGGGTCTTGGGGGCTTGGTGGGTCATGGACTACCCACGGGCCGACCCGTTTCTCCCACAAGCCATATAAACAATCACTTACACTACTAAACGCCAAACGACATATTACGACTCGACTAATATACCACATAGTCATAAAATCACAAAACGACCCAATTAATTCATTACTTAAATTGTTAGTCATATTACATGAAAAGTCAACGGGTCAAAATTCGCGGATGTTACAAATACTCAAAATATCCAAAATTAATCATAGATTCTGAAAAAAAGTTAGTAAAATTGTTCATATATTAGACAACAAATACAAAAATTAGCTAAATAGGTATGTAAATGATGTATTCATGTAATACATATATGTGTAAATATACATATATATGATTATATGTAGGTATATATCAAAATTCGGTTCGGTTCGGTTAACCGCGGGTAATGAATATTGAAAACCGTAACCGAACCGTTACACATCGGGTTTTTTGTTTTCGGATTTTTCTGGTTTCGGTTATTTTGGTTTTAGATCACACGGTTCGGACCGATTTTCCGGTTCATTTCTTACGCCCCTACCATTCATTATTTACCATCGTTTGATAAAGAGAATGGGAAGCTGATAACGATTGAAATAAAAATTTTATTAGGACTTTATATAGGAACAAACGATACAATTCATTATATCGTATTATTATTATAACAAATAAAAAAGTAAATTATAATACAGTAAAGAATTAATATTATCTACTGTATAAGATTTGAATTAACACTGTCAATTTCTAAATTTTTCAAGAGAAAGGATATGATTTCTGGTCTAATAAAAATACAAACGATTTTATTTGATTTTTTTTTAATAACAAAAAGTATTATCGTTTTTGAAAGGTAGAATGCTTTTTTTTTAACAATATTCGTTATTTTTTTTCAAATGAAGTATAATATATTACTAACACAAATTATTTTACTCAATATAAAATTTCATTTCAAATTCCTATAATTTATTTATATATTTGTTTTGCACAATCTTTATTTATTCTTATTTACTTAATATTATTTTTGTATCTGCTGAGGGGTTTTCGTGTTTGCCGTAATTGGCACGAGTTATTTTTTTTTTTCAATTTTCGGAGTTCAAGAATGAATTGTATCTAATATCGTGTTTTGGAAATTGTATCTATAGTATTGAGTATTGTTTCAAGGGATGAAAAATTGTAACATCGTCACAATATTTAATGTTGTAAATTGTTGCAACTGCATCGCAAAGATACCAGGCTAGTAGAGTATAATGCGTATTGTTTCAAGGAATGAAAATTGCATATTTTGACAATTCTTAGGGGTTAAATGAAGGTGACTCTTTGTTCAGGGTAAACTTCGTAACATCCGCATTTCCCTAGACAAATTCTTATTTTTCCGAAGTAGAGTATAAGTCCGCCCGTATCTCAAGACGTGATATTTATGGCTAGCGTTTCGTGGTCTTGTTAATTTATCATATCACAATTTTATTTTATTTTTTGTCTTATTTGAACGCAATTATTGCCACTTATTTTTTAATTGCTCGTCTATTCAATTTATTATATCGGATAATTATTCAACTTCCTTTTTCACTCAGTATTCCATTACATTATTATTTAAACTTTTTTTCCGGCTGTAATTTTTTTTTTATGTATTATAATGTCATCGAAGAGGAAAGCTGCTGATGTCGGATCATCTGTTGTCCCAAACTTTATTGTTCATGATATGGAAAAGGATAAAGGATCTTTCTTGCCAATTTCTTTTTCTGGTTCAACTGCTCGCGTGTATATGGAAAAGGAAATGGCAATTGAAAAGCAAAATGGTTCAAAAAATCGTCTACTTCGTGGTTTATGTCGGGAATATGAGTATATTCGAGATATGCTGAAAGAATCTCAAGTTGTTGTTGGCAGTCTGTTTGATAGAATTGCAGATCTGGAGAAATGTTTATCGGAGCAGGACGTTGTTGTGAAAGCACTTCGCACTGGTTTAGAAAGACGACATGATGAACTTTTGAAGAAGGATCTGGAAAATATTGAACTGGGTGAGAAGATTCTGGCTTAATTGATAGAGTTATTCCATATGTGTGTGAGACCCTTGCTATCAGTCCGGTGGTTATGGATTTGCTTGATAATGTGGTGAATACGTCAAAGAGGAAGGGTATATCTTCTGTATTATATGATCAAAGTTCCGCCGAGTATATGAAGTCTAAGGAGTCTTTTGATCAGGCTAACTTGATGTTAGCCAGCTACCATAGTAATTTTATATATGATCTCACGAATATTCCTAACCCTGGTGTGGACGATCTGATGCGTGTAAAATCGCGATTTAATTAGAATTGCATTTGTTTTGTATGGGATGTTTTGTTGCTTTATGACTTTGAACATAATAATTGTTCGCTGCTATTAATGTTGGGAAACTGCTGGTGTACTCATAACATGATATATGCATTACTCGTATACGACATGAAATGATAAACAAAAAAATCGTAAATTATACTACATTTTCGACCTTTATTTACTTCAAACATGAATTAGTTTTTATAAATTTGTGATGGAAAATATATAATGGATTATTAATATTATAATAATTTAAAAGAACGTTAGAAACAAAGTATAATATCGGAAAATGATATGATGACTGTTTATACATGATACTACAAAAATTTTACTTTTTCCAACAAAAATGTAAATATTCATATAAAATTTATTACTTTTTTAAACAAATATTTGATCACTAATATATCTTTCAAGTTCTATTATTTTTGAATTGAATTAATATTTCAGTTTATATCCTACTTTATATATATAATTATTATATATCAGTTATATATGCCTATATTTGGATATAATGTTATATAATCATTTTTTTTAATAATTTGACAAGTGACAACTTATTAGTGATAAGACAAATCGTTTACATTAACTAAATCATCATTTAATATTTTATACAGTAACTAATAATTATTATTTACTAACATTTTATCAGTATTTAAATATGAATTATCTGTTTGTTTTATATAATATTTTTTTTAAATCAATTTTTTGATTAGAAACGATCATTTTTATAAAATAAAATTAAACAAATTTAATTTTTAGTTTATGTATTATTTTTATTAATATTATTGTTAAAAAATTATGCCTTTTAAAGACCTTGTTATTTATTTTTCTTGTAGTTTTATATGTATTGTTATTAAACTTGTTTCTCGAATCAAGCGTATGATGTGGATCGATTAATGATTTTGTAATATACAAATTATGATTTTACTTTCAGTGATTCAATGCATTAGTTTAAACGATGAAACACGGTTGTAGTATTAAACTGTTTTAATAAAAAACAGAAGAACACAGTTTAGATATTAAACAACCATGATTTCATCGTTTAATCAAATGATATAAACCAAATAGCTCTCTCTCGAATTACTTTATATTATTGTAATAGATTTTTTTATGATTGATTTTTTATGATTGATTCAAACAATAAATTTAAATAAAGAAACAGTGTCAAAAACCTTATAGAAAAATTACAAAAGTATTTATGTTTATCGACAATGATCTCTCTATTTAAAGAATTGTTATTAACCTTATATTTCACAACATTTTGAAAACATAGAGAAAGTTACGTTGTTGAAGATAGGAAGACAGAGAAAATATGAATTGTTGTTGGTATAGTTTTAGATTGATGAAGTTAGATTAAATAGGGGAGTTGTTGTTGGTTAGAAGTCCTAAAATATTTTATTTGTGTTGGGCTGCTGATACTACTTTGCTGTTGATATTATTTGGATGCTGGAATGCTGAGATTGATCTTGAACTGCTGACATTTATATGGTTATTTATAACTGTTGGGCTGCTTTATCCGATGGGTTGATTCTGTTGAGATTAGATACACTTGTTAGACAATAGGATTAAACATGTATTTATAAATAAAACTCGCTGACAATATATGTTATTATCAAAGTCAAATAATCCTCCATTTTATGTTTTATTTTTTGATGCATAAAATAAAGAACATAATAAGAAATACCCAGTCTATTTTTTTTTATATAAATTCTTCAAAAAATGTAGATATTTTTTAAAAATTTATTTAAAGATTTTATTATCAACTTTTGAA
>CM067170.1:128700312-128790326 GCA_034093135.1 Erigeron breviscapus | reverse complement strand
ATATAATCCCTCACCAGATGTCAAAGCGGCACCTGGTGCCCCTAGTAGTGCTTCGGTCATCAAACTAAATCCTAATAATCCGATGGCCAGCCTACGAGGATCTCAAGGGTCCGATACCCTTATTGGTAGAATTCAAAAGTTTTTGAAGAATTCTCCAATAGGACCCTCATTCTCTCTAACCCACGTAAGTTGTTTCACAACTACTTATGTGAGTTTTGGTACACTGCCGTTCTTTCTTCCGATTGTTCCTCCATCAGTTTCACATTAAAGGATGGAACAATCCAGTGTACCTTGTCAGCCGATGTATTGAGGGATGCCTTACGCCTCAATTACCGGAGAGAGGGTGAATCTCCAGTCGTCTTGCCCCCAAATATAAACTTTTGCCAAGTACTTCTTGAAATGGGACACAGGGAGTGTTTGGAGAATGGGGTGTTGAAGACAAAAGGTGCGATGACCATGAAGGGCCTTACACCTTCATGGAGGTATTTTTTCATCCACCTGGTGGAGAGCATGGGTGGGAGTTCTGGTGGACTTGACCAGATCAACTCCTCGCAAGCAGAAATGGCTTACTGCTTGTGGAACGGATTGAGAGTGGACTTTGCAGACATTCTGTATAGAAGCCTGGTTCAAAAGCTGAAGGGCACAAGGGGTGTTTGTATTCCCTTTTCAAGGTTCCTCTCTCTTTGTTTTAAGCATATTCTGGGCAGAGAAGCATATAATAGTACAAATTCACCGTACACTGCTCCAGATATGCTAAGGAATCTAGACTCACTGGTATCTGAAGCTGGTGAGGTTGAAATTCCTGAACGAATGCAACTGGCATTCGCTTCAACTGATGCACCTGTGGAAGGTGAGTCAGAAAGGCAACTGGGCGGGCCTCAAAATAATGAGGGACCCTCCAGTTCGCCTAATGTTATGATTGAGGATAGAGCAATCATAACTGAAGCAACACCAATCACATCTATCCCTGGTGAAGATACTTCGGTATCTGATCCACCAACAGATGTACCCATCCAGGAAACTGGGGAAGGTCATCTGGAGACTGACCAGGAAACTGGTCAGCCCTCAGTTACATTCATGGATCTGGACATGAATGTTAATGACGAGGAAATCCTTATAGAATCTTCGGATTCTGAAGGTACTGAATCAGACTTGGAGATTCTTGATGCTTCTGTACAAGCTCAAGACCCTTCATCTCCAGTCTCCCTTCCAGACGCATCAATTTCACTTTCACCCTCCCAAGAAAATGTGCCTATAGATATATCTTTACCAATATATTCCGCTCCTTCACCAACTGGGCAATTCTCACTTGCTCAAGAAATGCCCCCACCACCGTCGCCGTTGTTCACACCTGAGCATTCTCAGCATGAACAACACTTTGATTTTCCAGTCCTTTCTTCATCTACCACTCCAATTATATCTTCAACTGCTGGTTTGACAACTGGGGAGACTTCCTTAAGTTTGCCTCCTCCAGTTGCTCCAGTAGTAACTGCTAGTCGTCCAGTGACACCTTCTCCTTTGTCACTGGACAGTCAAGTTGTCTCCATTCAAGCCGATCTCCAAAACCTTCTAACCAGGGTGGAGGAGATTCAGAAGACACTTGACAAAAACACCAAGTCTTTCTCCAGGTACCACAAGGACTCTTTGACAAACATCAAAGTGGTTGATCTGGGGATTAACAAGTTTTCATCGAATGAAGACTTGGTGTTCCACAAATTAAATGAGTTGGTCACTGGCTGTAACAATCTGGCTGGTACTCTAAAAGAAGCCTTTGACCTAACTCACTCCAAGGTCACCAGTTCAATCTCCAACTTGCTAGGAAATACTGTCAGAACTTCAGAAGTTGATTTGCAAGAGATTGAAAGGCAGGTAAAGGAACTTATTGAAAGACCTGGCCTAGATATAACTGGACTTGGAGAGCAGTTGATGACTTCGGTTGGTCAGAAAATAGAGGATACGTTGGGTGCTAGAGAAGAGCATTTGATTGAAAGGGTGATGTCTGAGATCACCAAGCTGGCCACTCCTCAGGTTGATCTGGCCCCACTTACCAGTGAGATCAACCAGTTGAGAGGCAGCATAGAGAGTTTGAACACCCAGGTATCTCTACATGCTCAATCTATAGAGAAACTGACAACTGAAGTAGAGCATCTGAAGAGGAAAGATGAAGAGGTAAAAGAAAAGGTGGTTTCTGGTTTGGACGAAGACTCCAAGCTTTTAAATGAACTAAAAACTGGTCAAGAACAAGTTAGTGCAAATGTCTTGACCCAGTCTAAAGAAACCAACCACCTTTGGAGGTCCTTCAGGATGATGTGTGGCATCTTTAAAGAGTGTAAGGACATGCAGTCATGGCAGCCTCTTGACCGGTTGCCATCTCACCCCTCTGAATGGGAAGCAATTAGGGCAGGTCTAGATGCTGCCAAGGGGGAAAGAAGTTCAGTCCTTACACCAGTTGCACCTAGAAGGACTTCATCTGGAATAGAATTGGTTGTGGCTACCAGTACTGAAGCTGGTGAGCAAAGAGTGGGTGGATCTGGTGATGTGGGTGTTAGGGGAAATGTGATGGACAAAGGTAAAGGTTTAGCTGGTGATGCATCTGCCCAGCCGGCCACTGATGTAATGTTGGAAACTGGCAATGCTGATATACTCCCTCCAGTTTCAGATAGTGATAGTAGAAGACTGGCCAGACTTGGTGATGACATTAAAGAAAGAAAGAAAATGAAACAAAGAAACCAAGCTGAAGCCAGGGCACATCTTGCTCAGATTAAGTTGCTTGAAATGAGTGATGCCAATCTTTTGGGTATCACTAAGGAGGAGTATGTTAGGATCAAGAATGATCCCAGGATAGTTGACCAGTTGAAAGAAATACTGGATGTAGAACTGGATAGACACTATGCTGAGGATGAGGCTGAATTTGATGCCAGAAGTTTAAACATTTCAGTGGAGAAGGCTAAGGAGATAAGGGCCAGTGGGATTCTTAAACGAATTGAAAATGTTAAGAAGGTTGTGAAGAAGGTTTTGAATCCACCAAGAAGGATTCCACAACCAAGAAGACCACTGTCAAGAGATGCTGACCTTAGCACATTCGTTGAACCAACTGGCGAGGTATCCAATGAAGACATCAAGTTCGCTGTACTGGCTGCTGGTGCTGGGAGTATAAGAATTACAAATGAATCTGAAGCTAGAAGCTACTAATCCCAGATCATGTCAACCAGAAGACATAGTGGTACTATTAATGGTGTAAATGTAACAATCAAGTCAGGCACCAAAGTTTTTCAAGTCGAAGTCAGTTATACCAGGGGGCCACTGGTTAAAACTGACAATCCTGGTGCTATGCAATATGGGTTCAGCGAATGGGTGGAGATGGTGAATGTTTTGGATGCGAAGGCACAAAAGAATAGGTTTGAGAAAGCATGGGTAAACTTTCTAAGGGGAAAATTCAACATAAAGAAAATCTTGAGCAAAAGTTGAATATTGATCCTGAAGATACTCACCCTATCTCTTCAGTTGCCAAGAGAAGAAGAACTGGCGAAGGGCCATCTCATTAAGTTCTTTCTTCAGTTATCTACTTGTAATTTGTATTTACATTCTGTAACTTGTATAAATTCCATTTCCTTGTATAAATGAAGTTACCAGTTTGTAACCACAAGGTAGATAAAAGATTAAAATCTAACAAACCTAAAAGAAAAACCTAAGGCATTTATTGATCTATAAAAATGCCTTAGAAACTTAGATAGATTTTAAATCGAACAAGTCTCTATAGTTCACACTTGTATAGATACAAGAACCAGAAAAAGACTTAGACTATATTTCTAGACAAATAGGGGGAATTTGTTAGGACCAGTTCACCTGGTAAACTGGCCAGTCTCCAGTTGCACCTGGAGACCCAGTTAAACTGTCCAGTGAACTGTCCAGTCTCCAGTTGCATCTGGAGACCTTAATGATTTGTCGAGAAATATATTGAAGTCCAGTTGCACCGTACAGTTAACGCAACTGAAGACTTCCTCCAGTTGAGAACTGACCAAATTGAAGAAGCATTCCAGTTGAAGTCGAAGACAACAAATGGAAGATAGAGAATGGCAATGGCAGCGAAGCCCAGTTGGCATTCTAGTCAGTTACAAACTGGAGACCATCAGTGGAAAGCCCTTACAAAGCTTTACACTGATTACGAGGAATTGACTTGTATGCTTTATGTACCTTTACCCGGATAATAAGCCTTATCTTATTATTTAAGTATTAAAAGGTACATAAAGGTGGTTATGTAAAGTCACTTTAACATGCGACTTTACACTGCCTTTTAAGGAATTAAATGCTATTCCTTAAATGATCCCAACCACATTTGTACGGCTAAAGTTAACATCCCAATGTTAACTTTGCCTATAAATACAAGTCATTGCACCACCAAGAATATCAAGTTATTTCACAAAGTTGAATAAACTTCACACTTTGCAAACCTGCAATATTCTTGGTGAACTTGTGCAATATTCTCTCAATCGCTAAAAGGAACATTTCACAACTTTAAGTGTTTCGACTGTCTTGAGAAATTCCGAGTGTAGATCAATTGTATTTCATAGGTTGTTAGGATATTTACATTCTTGTATTATCTTGGTTCCGCATCAACCTTGTAATTTATTTAACATCAATAAATAAATTACACATTGAAAAATACATATTGTCTCATCAAGTTATCTTACAAGTTATTTGTATTATTGCATTGTTCTTTACTTATTGTCATTTATATAAGTAATCTATCTAGAACTTGGTATATACACACTGCAACTGGTCGTCTCCAGTTCAGTGCATATATTGCAAAGTAACTCCACCATCGACATAGAGGTGTCTTCAGTAGTACCATCTAACGAGTTGGGACTTACAGATTTCCATAATCATTCAAATCAAAATCCTCAAGTAACAATAATAATAATAATAACAATAATAATAGTTTCTAGTGTAATCAAATTGGAGGAGGTGGGTGTGTGTGTGTGTGTGTGTGTCGACACACATAAAGGAAAAGAGAAGAATTTGGAGCTTAAATTCTTGATAGTTGTTCTTGAATCATTGAGGTAATTATACTTCTAACCCTAGTTTTAATTTTTCTTTAAGAATTAGGGTTCATGCAATCAATTGTATTTGGTAAATTGGGGGTTTTATTGAATTGAGTTAAATTGCTTCTATACAAGTTAGGGTTCTTGTAATTTAATCAAATTTAGGGCTTTTAGTTGGGGTGCATGAAGATTTTGATGAATAATGGTGAGAACAAAACTGGACAGATTCTGTCCCTGTATTTGCAACGTGTAAAACACCCCTATAACAGAATTTTCACTTGTTTAGTCCTAAAAAGAAAATGTAGGTTATTGTGTTATCTCAAATTTGCCACTGGAATGCGTTGGCACAAAGGTGAGTATTATAGATATGGCACGACGGTGTCATAGTTTATATGCAACAGTCCTTTGTGCATTGCCCTCCTTCGTATGTATAAACGTATGCAAGATTATTCACTAAGCTTTGCTTACTGTTTAGTTGTTTACCCTTTTTATAGGTTGTCCCGGATGCGGAAGAAAGTTAAGTAATGTAAAGATTGAAGTTGAAGATGCTTTATGGATATTGATTGCTTTAGCTAAATGCGGATAATGGTATTGATAATAGGACCCTTAGTGACCCCCTTGGATCTATTGGCTCATGGTACACTTGTTAAATCATTTTGGTAAAGTCATTATGATGTCAAATGCTAGATTTGAGTTTTGGTTCTTGTAATGGGTCGTTTTGTAGTAGTAATGTAATGTTTATGGTTAAATGTGTTTTTGGAAAATCTAAATAATCCGTAACAGGTTTGGATGATGATTTTACGAATGGGTCATGCCGAAATTTCTAATTTTGTACGTCGTCATTTGTAATGTGTCAACTTGGGTAAAATGACCCGTTTGGTTGTAAAATGAATGCTTGGTCAAACGATACTTTTGTTATGCTTATTTCCGTGTCTAAAACTTGTTTGAACTTAGAAATGTTGTATTATGAAGTTTGGTTTTGAGTTGGGAAGTTACAAGTTGATTTTAAGTGTCAAGATGGAGTTTTGGAAAAACTGGGCAGCAGGTACCCACTGCGCCGCAGTGGGCAGGTTTAGCCCCACTGCGCCGCAGTGGGGATAATCTGGAGAAAAAAAAAATTCTCTTATTTCCTAAAATGAGTCTACAGTATTGTAATGTAGATTTATTATCTTTTCAATTGTATGGATTATTAAGAAGTGGTTTAGGTCATTGGAGGATCAATCGATGTCGTAATAACGTTTGTTTTTTATGAAGAAAATCATATGTTGTTTGATGGGGAAGTTTATTGCATTTGATTGGTCATAAAATGAATGATTTAATTCAGGTCTTAGGGTTTGGAGAAGGGTTTGGGTTGTTGGAAATCAATTGTGGTTAATTGATCGAGTTTTGATGTTAGGAATGGTTGTTTAATGTGACCTAATGATCCATTTTGTTAACAATTCGTTCATGGAGTAATTGATGGTGTCAAATCATCAATTAGGTTTTAAAAGAGTCTTTTTCTGGTGTAAAACCCGTTTTTGGAAAAACAGACCAAAAGAGACAAATACCTCGGGTAATAGTCTAAAAATGGACAAAAATTGAGAATAGCCGTAAAGAGACAAATACCTAGGGTAATAGTCAAAATGAGACTATTACTTGAAATGATGGTAAGTAAAGGGGTATGCGGCATGTATATAGACTGTAGGTCGGTTTAGTCTCGTTATACTCGTTAATTGGTCCTATGTTGATTATTAGGTAGTCGGGAATACTTGCAAAGCTCGGTAACTTGCGTTATCATTTGTTGGTAAGCCGTACCAAGGTAAGATACACTACTTTGACACGCTGGGGGATTCAACGAAAAGCTGGTTTCAAATCATAAATACTTCCATTTGGTATCTTTATATTGCATATGGGCATATGGGGTTACACGGGAGGTATTATGGGTTATGTAGTTGACCATGAGACCTGAAATGCAGTCCCTAATGTAGTGATATGAAGTATTGCTTAATGTAGTGTATGGTTATGCAGTTTATGTAGTATTACGAAGTATCTCATTATGCATGAAATGTAGAAATGAAGTTGATGTGTGATATATGCATGCTTACATGGCTTGTACACCTAGCTCACTAGACTTATTAGGTTGCCATGTCACTTACACGTTTAAGGATCCAAACGTAATGAAGATAAAGTGTGTGAATGTCTAGGAATGTGTGTTACCTAGACTATATGTGTGTGACGGTTTAGGAATGTGTGTTACCTAAACCATATGTGTGAAGCCGAGCTCGTAAATATAATGCAGGGAAAGTGTTAAGCTTAACCCGTACTGGTCTTAGCCGGAAGAGTGCGTTAACGTAGTTGTTGCTTGGGTGGCTCCTTGCAACATGGTCATTATAATGCAGGGCGAGTAATACGAGGGGTTTGACCAACTTCCACATACGGATTACTCTTGGATTGGCTTGCCATTCCTTAACGACGAAGTATGACTCGCCTTTTGGTGAAACATCTAGTCGGGTGTGACTTATGTTACACTTATATGCAGTTAACAAAGATATGTGTGATAATGTGTGAATAAAATGAAGGATAGGCACATTTAGGGGGATTCACCCTAATTGATATGAAGTTGATATGCAGTTATGTGTGAACGTGTGATGTGTGTTGTGCCTAAATAAACTTGTCTAATAATGAAGATTGTTTTAATTGGACGAATGTCTTAATAACATAGTGTTATCTTACTTAGCTAATTCGTTAGCTAACACTTGTTTCTTAAATGTGGTTGTTCCCTCAGGTTTAGCTTGAAGGACTAGTTGATGCAGGAAGAGTGAGAGTTGGGTAGATGCATGCAGGAGAACTTAGCTACCCATAGTCGATTGTCTCTTTAGACATTCATTTACATTTCATACTTGATGTCGAATTTATGTAGTATTGTTGAACGGTTGTTTTGTGTTGGGCAACCGTTGGGTTTTCATTTTAAACTATTTGATGGTATTGCGTGTAACACCAATAAATGCAGAAACCGAACAGTTTTTATCGGTTTTGAACATTTAAAGATTTCTTCCGCAATTTTGACACCGTTAAGTGAAAGTTTTTGAAAACCCATATTTTTAAATGTCGGGTGTTACATGTGTGCACCTATTAAAGCTTCTATCTTTTTCTTTCCAAGATTATCACTTTCCCTTTTTCAATCAATCTTTCGAAAAAAGTTCTGTAAAACCGCTCGAATATCTCTGAATCTCTAATGGCGCGCGCTAAAATGAGAAGAACTGTTGGTGGCAATCAACCTTCATCTTCCCATGCCGGCGTATCTGCCGGTGGAACTCCTGCTCCGACCTACTTTCAGGGTCGCCGGAAAAGATCTGCTGTAAAGACCAAACATCCAGTTGTCTTTACTGATTCTGATCCTGATTCAGAGGTAGATAAGGCATCATATCGTGAATTGAGATATGAGTGGGCCCGTCTCCGTCAAGAACTTGTGGAGGTGAAGGGTCGGGAGGCGCGTTTGAAAGGTGACGTCAAGTGGGCTGGCGATGAGATCCGCCGTTTGTCTCATGATGTTGAGAAGTCTATCCCTTTTGTTGCCCTACGTTGCTCCAATAGACGATATCAGGAGAAACTGAAGGAAGCCGAGGGGGTTTTTGATGATTTGGCCAAGAAACTTGATGATTCCGAGAAGCGCCTTTCGGAGAATAACATTTATGTTGATGGGGTCAGGAAGGTGTGGGGTGATAAGTGTGAGGAGTTGCAGACTGCTTATTTGAAGATTCAATTTTTGGAGGGGCAATTGGAGAAGTGGAGGAAGGAAGTTATTCCTCACGTTTATCAAACTGCTCTTGTCGATCCTGAGGCTGCAAGACGCTTGGTAGAAACGGCAGCTGCTTCGGAGAATGTTTCGATTTGTGTCCTTAAAAATAGATTGTATTTTTGGTTATTTGTTTGTTTGTTTGTTTTTATTATCACAAATGGATATGTGTATAAATGATTTATTTTCCTTCTTCCGAAGTGTGCATGTTCCATGTCTTATATGTAATATGTGTGTGTTTGCGAAGGGTCTCCCTTCGTTGTTCCACGTCTTTTTGTGTGGTGCGTATTATTATCCTAGGACTGTGTCCTTAGGCTTCTGGTTTTACGCTATGTGGGCGTCCCCTTGAACATGCGTTTTACTCAGAAAAACACGTCTTTTGTAAATTATTGGATAACGATCGTAGTAAAAGAAAATACGTAAGGGAGCGACCCTTCGTATAAGAAAAATGCATTGCATTTTTGTAATTGCTTTATTTATTCTAAAATGGATAGTTGTCACATTGTGAGTTCTATCTTATTTATTGTGTGCCGTAGCACGTAGGTACAAAAAATAATCAGTTCTACTGATAAAATCTTCGTAAGTTGGAGCTGTTCCAGGTGCGATCCACCGGTTCGCCGTCTAAGGTTGTTAACTTGTATGCTCCATTCCCGAAGGCTACTTGAATCTGATATGGGCCTTCCCATGTTGGTCCCATTTTTCCTGTGTACTTAACCTGGCTTGCGCTGTTTAGACGAAGGACGTAGTCACCAACTTTGAATGAAGTGGGGTTGGTTCGCTTGTTGTAGTATTTCTCAAGCCTCTTTTTATACGTTGCTTCTCTTATTGCCGCTATGTCCCTTCGTTCTTCTAGCAAATCCAAGTTTATCCTTAGTTCTTCTTCATTTTCGTCCATGTCAACCTTGGATGTTCGACAGGTTGATACCTGAATCTCTGCTGGTAGGACTGCTTCTGTTCCGAAGGCAAGGCTAAAGGGTGTTTCACCATTGCTGGTTTTGGGTGTCGTTCGTTGTGCCCATAAGACGAATGGCAATTCATCTACCCATCCAGTGTGTTTTTTACCTAGCCTTTTCTCCATCCCTTTCACTACTTCTCTGTTTATTGATTCAACCTGCCCGTTTGCCTGAGGGTGGTATACGGAGGTGAATTTTTGCTTTATTTTCAACCTTTCGCAGAACTTCGGGAATGTTCCTTGTGCAAATTGTTTTCCATTATCAGATACGATGGTTTGTGGCATCCCAAACCTGCACACTATGTGTTCCCAAACGAATTTCTCTATTGCTTTTCCTTTAATAGAGGCGAGGGGTTTGGCCTCGACCCATTTAGTGAAGTAATCAACTGCTACCACCAAGAATTTGACTTTTCCAGGGGCCTGTGGGAGTGGTCCCACTATGTCTATCGCCCATTGTACGAAGGGCCAGGTTGAGGTGACTGAGATCATATCTTGCTTCGGAGCCTTAGGTACATTCGAATGGATCTGGCAGGATTCACACTTTTGGATGTATGATGTGGCGTCCTGATGCATTGTTGGCCAGAAGTATCCTAGACGCATGGCTTTGGTTGCCACAGATCGTGCTCCCGAGTGAGTCCCGTATATTCCTTCGTGTATCTCTTCGAGTATAACCGAAGCTTGATTTCGGCCTACACACCTTAGCCAAGGTGTCACAAAGGATTTTCTGTATAACTGTCCGTCCGTGATCTTGTACTGAGGTGCTTTGATCCTAATTTTCCGAGCTTCGTTGGGATCTTCTGGTAGTATTCCGCTGATCAAGTATTCACATATCGGTGTCATACAGTTTTTCCCGTCTTCTTTTATGAGGTCAGCAACATACTTTTCATTGATTGACTTTTCTTTTAATACTTCAATGAGCACCTTCTTGCCGAAGTGTTCGAAAGTAAGACTTGCTAACTTGCTTAGTGCATCGGCTTTTTTATTCTGATTACGATGGACGTGCTCTATCTTGAAGCTACTGAAGCAATCGATCAATTCTTTAGTTTTTGCCAAATACTTCTTGATGGTTTCTTGCTTGGCTTCGAATTCTCCAGTAATTTGGCATGTTACCAGTTGGGCATCATATCGTGAATTGAGATATGAGTGGGCCCGTCTCCATCAAGAACTTGTGGAGGTGAAGTGTAACACCCCGACTAGGGCGGAAACACGAGATGCCACAGAACGACATGGTACAAAAAGATTAAGTAGAAAACATCAACATAAAGTTTCAAATGACATTCAACTCCCAAAAGATTACAAGTTCAAGTTGACATTTAACAATCATTACATAACCAAAAGATCAAATGTTTGCATTACATCCGTCAAGCATAAAGACAAATACAACATCCAAGAGGCGGTCAAGTACTAGCTTACTGCTCTACACCTGAAAAGCATGAAGATAAAGTGTCAACTACGAGAGTTGAGTGAGTTCATAGGTTTATGCTAACAACGTATATATATTTGCTCCAATACAAGAAGTAGTATGTCATAAAATTTCCAAGAGTTCCATCATAATATCCATACCCAAACCGTATGTCCAAACAATAATAGCCAACCATAAATAGTATCAATATCACTTGGCCAAAGGCATAATTCGATGAGTTTGTCTTGAGCCACTACTAAGACCCTTTCACGTCCAAATAATAATAATAATGATAATATGTCCCGAAGATATGATAATAGAAGCACATGCTGTCAATCACGTGCAATAATAATAATAATAATAAATGGGTCGTGCCATGGAGACGACCAATAATATATAAGTAGATTAGAGCACCCCTAGGCAGACCGGAGATGAGGGCGGCCACAAAGGCGGCCAGTCAACCCGCTGCCATCTTGGTGAGTGAGGGGACGAATCCTAGTTGCGCAACCCTCTAACTACAGGCCTCAAAGAGTTAATAGTAGTGTACAGGGGACCACCGTTTGACAGTACTCAAGCTCATCATATAACATATAACACATTGGACATACAATAACATTCCCATATAATCATCATTCGTTCAATATAGCATTTTCGTAAAAGAAAGCCATTTTAATTAATCATGCTTTTCACCCCGTAAGTAAAACATATAAAAGAGTTCGAAAGGGGGCTATGACTCACTTGATTTGAGAGTGAAATGGGCTGATCAAACGCGAGTCCTTCGCCTAGATTTATTGCGCCTCAAGCAAGCCTAAACCATAATATATATATTCACGACGTAAGTTCGCGTGACATGAACTAGTGCGCTAGATCATGAGATGTATATAGCAAGAATAATATATATATATATTCACGACGTAAGTTCGCGTGACATGAACTAGTGCGCTAGATCATGAGATGTATACTAGTAGACTTGCCCATCTTTGGTTGTTATTAGTTTATGGAGTTAAAGTGTGTTATTTTATTCATAAAGTTTGGTTGGAAGATATTTGGTGGAGAAAGTCATTTTCTCACTACACGTAATTTCGCATTGTTGGAATTTCGGTATCTTGGCTTTGATTGTCATGGTTTCCAATGTGTGTTTTACTCATTCTTGATACTTGTCATTAGTTACCTAATAATATTCATTTTGTGAATATTTTCTGATTTATAAGTTTTTATTTAATTTAATATTATTTAATTAATTATTTATTCATTTTATTGATTTATTAATTAAATAATTCCTTAAAAATACTTTTAAGTTCCATATTTATCTTTATAAATTATGAATAATTATAGTTGAGTTATATTCTGATTTTTATGCTTTTTAACTTATGATTTTATGTTTTATATAATTATTTGTGTATTTTTCCATTAATTTAATAATAGTGATTAATTAGTGATTTTTACTTAATTGTTTACCTTAAAATTGAGTAACACTTGTTTCTTGGCTTTTAATTATTTGGCTCCAGTAGGTTTTAGTTATTTTCACCATTGGTTATGAAGATTAAACCAAATTCATGATTTACATAATTTATTTATTGATTTATATGTCTTTTAATTACCATTTAAATTCAATAAATTATGGAAATCCTTAGAAATCACCACACAACATTTTAGCTAAAAATCTCAGGCCTTTTAGGCAACTTTTATCAATAAAAATTCATATCAATTCAACCTCTCTTGTGTCTTGCTTATTTTGAGGACTTTAAGCTTAAAAATCGTTTGCCGAAATAGTGATTTTAGCCTCATTTCTTAAGCAATTAAAGTGCTTCAAAAAGGATTTTCATTCTTGTTTCATTATTTCCAGAAAGTTCATCATATTTTGGTGTTCCAAGTAGTGATAGTGGTGGTGGTGTGATATGTGCAATTTAGTGCTTTCGGTTAGTGATTATTTGACCCGAAAAGGTGATTTTTGAGCTTATCATTGCCATGAACCATACAAGTTGAGTTCTTATAATATTGATATCACTTTTTCATAGTAACTTTGTGATATTTTTATGATTCTTTGAATATGGTGCATGTGTGCTAAAAATGCATTTTTACATGTTTTCGGTTTGTGATTTCTAGCTTATTTTAACTTGTTTTGTTCCAAGCTTTATTTCTTTGTTATTTCATAAATTTTTCCAGAATATTAACATCAAGATTAACATATTTTTCACTTATAACAAGTCCATATCCATCTCATAATCCAACAAAAGATCCAACTTTCTTAAATCTAACATGCATGCTTTCATCTCTTCACTTTTTAATACAAACTTTTATAGATCTCACATCCAACAATATAAAAACACCTTTTTAATGAAAAATCCAGAAATATATTCATCATAATATGCAAGAACATATCCATCTTTCAAAGGAAAAATCACTTTAAAAGCTACTTAATCTATAACAACACTTTTGAGTCTTAAACTTGTTGAATCCTTGGATCTTTCTCCAAGATTTCGACATGCATGTGCATGAGGAGAAAGATCCTATCAACTTTGCCCTCATCAAGTGTGTATTACAAAGAAAACAAGAAGAAAGTGTAAACTTTTGATAAAACCTTTGAATATAAACAAGAACAAGATTAAATCTAGTAAAAAGGATGAAGATTTATACCCTCTTGGATTCGGTTTTGATGTTGATTTTAGGGCAGAAAAATCGTGGCCTTAGCCCCAAATATACCCTTTTTATTGCTTGGAAAACACCCTTAAACCTTACTTGATATAACCCTTGATTAATCCATAACAACCCTTATTATTATGATTAGCTTAAATTGATTTTTGCTTGCCTTGTTCTTGTTTGTTTGGGCCGAACCAAGAAGGAGGAAAAGAGAAGAGAAGGAGTTTTTGAGAGAGAGAAAGTTTAGTGTGTGTAAAGTGAATGTGTAGTATGTGTTTAAGTGGTGAGTTCCAAGACTAAATGTGCATGCAAAAATTCAAAAGGAAGGTGTATGTGGGTGTGTTGGGGCCGGCCAAGGGGGGGGGGGGTATTGAAGGGGTTTTTCTATTATTTTTTTTTATAAAAGTGTGTAAGTATATATGTATATATGTATATTTTAAGTGTAATATATGTTTATTGTAAGTATAGTTAGTTGTTTGTACTAGTGTTTATATCTATATATATATGTGTCGTGTATATATATATGTATATTGTAACAACCCTCAATTTCCGACTAGGACAATTTACTTAGACTTATCTAGGTATCAATCCCTAGAGGTTTACTAAGAGAATTGGCCTTATAGACATTTCGGCATGGTGATAATTTCCCCCTAGTTCAATGAAGTATTGTAGGTGACTAGCTATCTTAGAAATGCCATGAACAATAACTATAATCATTCAACACAATCTTAAGCTACAAATTAATTCTAATTGAACTTGACGAAAGGTCAACAAACCAAAAACTTTATTTCGAGAAGTTAAGTCATGTAGAGAATAATGTGAGTCTCACAAGTTGAGATAACAATCAAAATTCTTATAAACGTCCAACAAATTTAATCATCAAGCCAACTAAATTACATTTGGTCATGAAAACACCATGAACATCTTAAAAATAATTAAAACTCCTTAAGTACATGAAAATGCTTGAATAATAATAAGTATATATGTACAAGTCTAATATAAATACAAGATTATAAATAAATGGATTAAGCAACAACTTTTAAGATACAAATGTATGCATATATATGTACATATACACGACACACATACATATACATATACTAAGACAACTAATCAATTTATATTTATATGAACTGGCAAATACATGTTACATCTATAAAACATATACCCACTTAAAATATACATATATACACTTTTACATACACAAAGTTTTTAAAAAAAAAAAAGGTAGAAAACCCTTCCAAATCCCTCCCAAGGCCGGCCCCCTATACACACACACACTCACATTCTCATTTCAATTTACCCTCTTTTACACTCCCCATACCACAAATCTCTTATACCCTTTCTCTTCCCAACACACACACACTTTCTCCTACACCAAAAACACTTCTCTCTCCATCTCTTTCTCTCTATTTTCGGCAGCCCCCAAGCAAGAAAAAGGAAGAAAAATCTCATCTAAACTCATACTAATAATAAGGGTTTTAAGTTAGATTAACAAAGGGTCAATCCAAGCAAGGTTCAAGGGTTGTTTTAGGCTTAGATTAAGGGTTGTTTGAGGGTTTGAAGGCCACGAAAATTCTGCTTCTTTTTCATCTTCAAAACCAAGTTCAAGAGGGTATAATCTTCATCCTTTTTACTAGATCTAATCTTGTTTTTGTTTATATTCAAAGGTTTTATCAAAAACTCATACTTTCTTCTTGATTTCTTTGTTATATACACTTGATGAAGGCAAAGTTGATAGGATCTTTCTCCTCATGCATATGCATGTCGAAATCTATGAGAAAGATCCAAGGATTCAACAAGTTTAAAGACCCAAAAGTGTTGTTATAGATTAGTAGCTTTTAAAGTGATTTTCCTTTTGATAGATCTATATGTTTTTGTATATTTTGAAGAATATATTTCTGAGATTTTTCATTAAAAAGATGTTTTTATGTTGTTGAAAGTTAGATCTATAAAGATTGGTATTGAAAAGTGTTGATTTGAATGAATGCATGTTAGATCTAAGAAAGTTGAATCTTGTTGTTGGATTATGAGGTGGATATGAACTTGTATTAAGTGAAAAATATGTTAAAAGAGGTATAATAATCTGGAAACTTGATGTTAAGAGGTATAAAAATAAAGTATTAATCTTATAAATGATGAACTCAAGTGTTAATAAAGCAAGAATGGTCATTGGTGAGTTGTTTGGACCCAAATGCTTCTGACAGAATTATTCTTCTGTCTTTGGACGGATAAACTGGGCATGTGAGGGCCGTTTCAAGCAAAACTTTCAAAATAAAAGTTGTAGATAAAAGAGTTAAGTTTAACCTCCAACTGGAATCACTCAAAAATACTAACCAAACCAAAGATATGATTTTTCTACCAAAAGTGGTCAAAACTGGATTTTTGTCTTAATGTTGAGTCAACTTTGACGATTTTTAATTTCTTAACTAATAGGTTTCAGAAGTTTAAACCTGTGGGAACTGAGTTCAAAGTGTCCCTAATGTAAAATAAAATTGGGGGATTTTTCTTAAATGTTCATCATCGAAATCTTTTATAAAATATATTGAGTCGCACAGCAGCAAGCTTTCTGACCAACTTTGGTTTTGTAATTTTTAGAGGTAGTAAACAATGTCTGAAAATTTAGAAAAAATTCACATAAATATAGGACACATATATGTCTCTGTACAAAAATCACCAACGTCCAAATAATTCAACTTAACAAAAATGACTACTCAACATTCTATGAAAATAAGGGTTAAAACAGAAAATTCCAAGTAAAAGTTCTTCACAACAAAATAAGCTAAAAGTCACTAGATTGCAACTTTAATCAACTCCAACAATCTCGTAACAAAAAAGTATTATAAACCTACTGAGAATATGTCAAATGAAAGTTATAAAACTTAACTTGGTTATTAAATGGCAAAGGCAAGCCTACAAATCACAAATTCGGTTCATATAAGCACTAACCGAAAGCTTTAAATTGCACACATCACACCACCACCACGATCACGACTTAAGACACCAAATTATAATGAACATTCTGTAAATAATGGAATAAGGATGAAAATCCATTTTGAAGCACTTTAATTGCTTGAGAAATGAGGCTAAAATTCACCATTTCGGTAAACGATTTTTAATCATAAAACCCTCAAAATAAGCAAGACACAAGAGAGGTTGAATTGATATGATTTTGTATGGATAAAAGTTGCCTAAAAGGCCTGAGATTTTTGACCAAAATGTTTAGTGATGATTTCTAAGAATTTCCGTGAATTATTGAATTTAAATAGTAATTAAAAGACATAAAAATCCATAAATAAATTATGCAAATCAAGAATGAAGTTAAATCATCTTAACCATTGATAAAAATAACTAAAACCTACTGGATAAAAATAGTTAAAAGGCAAGAGACATGTGTTACATAATTTAAAGATAAATAATTGAGTAAAAATAATCAATTAAAAATTATCATTAAAATAAATGGAAAATACACAAATAAAAGTATAAATCATGAAATTATAAATTAAGGAGCATATATATCAGAAGATAATTCAAATGAAATTATCCATAATTTATAAAGGTAATTATGATACTTAAAAGTATTTTTAAAGAATTATTTGATTAATAAATCAAGAAAATGAATAAATAATTAATTAAATAATATTAAATTAAATAAATAGTTATAAATCAGAAAGTATTCATAAATATTAATATTATGAAGTTACTAATGCCAAATATTATAATCAAGCAGAGCACACAATGGGAACCATGATAATCAAAGGCAAGTTACCGAAATTCTAACAACTTATAACTACATGTATAATGAAAGTGACCCTTTTACACCAACACTCTCTACAACCAAAAAGATGCAAATATTAACAATATACTTGGATCCCAAAATTCATGACAACATAATGAAAGTGGCATTTCTTAGTGATGGCTTAAGATAGGAACTTACGTATATTAGTCCTATCGTAGGGATAGTCTTGGCTTGAAATGCGATTGAGGAATATGACGGATATATGATCAAGGAAGCGATAGATGGGAAGTACCCATTTTGGATAAGTGAATATTATATGCGGCATATCAAGGTGAGTCATAGCCCCCCTTTCAAACTCCTTTATATGTTTTACTTGCGGGGTGAAAAGCATGATTAATTAAAATGACTTTCTCTTATGAAATGATTCTTTGAAATAATGATAATGATATGGGAATTATATTGTATGTTCAACGTGTTATATGTTATATGATGAGCTTGAGTACTGTCAAACGGTGGTCCCCTGTACACTACTATTAACTCATTTGAGGCCTGTAGTTAGAGGGTTGCGCAACTAGGATTTGTCCCCTCATCCACTATTATAGGTAACGGTGGGATGTTCGGTCTGCCTTTGTGGCCACCTTCATTGCCAGTCTGGCCTCGCGGTGCTCTAACTACTATATATTTATGGGCGTCTCCATGGCACGACCCTTGGTTATCTTTATGCACGTGATTGACAGCATGTGCTTATCATTATCTTATCATTTGGGACATTATATATTGATTATTGGGACATAACCGGTCTTAGTAGTGGCTCAAGAACAATCTCATCAAATTATGTCATGGTAGTCTTACCATTGACCAAGAGGTATTGATATTATATTATGGATGGAAATTATTGATTGAACATACGGTTTGGGTATTGGACCTTGTATGGAATCTTGAAAGTTGTTGAACTTGGAAATATTGAAGTATTGATGACCAAATGGTTTTGGTATGATAAATGATAAATCGATTGATATGTTTTCCTCTCTCGATAAATGTGACAAATGAGAACTTTATAATTCACCATGGATTTCCCAACTCTTTGAAATGGATACGTAACGGAATGTACTTAAAAACCTATGCACTCACCAACTACGTTTTCGTAGTTGACACTTTTTCTTCATGCTTTTCAGGAATTTGCGTAAGCTTTGAGGAATTATATGCATCATGATTATTTGCATTGCACTTGGGAGTCAAAGATCAAACCTTGTGACGGGCAATGGAATCCGCCCTGATCATTGTAGTATATCATCTCATGTATTTGTTATTTGTTTCGTGGACTCAATATCCAAGTATAGTAGACGTATTGTACTTGGGAATTGGTTCACATGCTTGTGCATTGTAAAATTATTTTTATCAACTAAAGCTATGGTGAATGCTATCTATTATCCTTTGTTTGAATACTCGACTTTCTGTACATCTCATCATTCCGCCGTGGTTGGGGTGTTACAGAAAATGGTATCAGAGACAAAGGTTATAGAGAACATTGGGGTTCCTCCGGGAATTCCAAAACTATAGCCTCTTTCCAAAATGAATTTTATAGTCGAGTCGAGCATAAGGTTGAGCGGACTAGTTTGAGCTTTACATGGTAGGACCATAATTAAACGTAAAGTCATGAATCTACGTTTAATTATGAGAGGACCATGTAAAACTCAAACGACCACTTGGACTTATGTTCAAAAGGATTCCTTTTCAAAAAAAAAAAAAAAGATCTTTAATAAATCCGTTTTTATGAGCATACGTGTTGCATTTAGACATTCACCTAAGTATATATAGCGATTCGAGACTTGCCTTACTTGAGGATTATGCTAGTTTAGTAGGATTTCCCTCTGCACATTAGAAGTGAAATGAATAAGATTGAAAGATATTCGTTGATACATGCTACTCTATGCTATAACATGTGAATTGGGGCATGATTTGATTGCAATGTGAAAGCTTATAGTGTGCATTGTGAAAGTTGTAATGTGCAACGTGAAAGTTTGTAATATGCAATGTGAAAGTTTGGAATGTGCAATGTGGAAATTATGTGAGGAATGCATGCGTAAAAGCCTTATGATTCATGATGTTGAACTTTAAGTTGCATATGCACT
Organism: Erigeron breviscapus; assembly: GCA_034093135.1. NCBI lineage: Eukaryota > Viridiplantae > Streptophyta > Magnoliopsida > Asterales > Asteraceae > Erigeron > Erigeron breviscapus. Next base: position 128,770,644 of record CM067170.1, on the reverse strand, counting down.
TTAAAATAATGAGATTATTATAAGGCACGAAATCATTTTGGGGTATGACTTGTTCAATTTATTGAGTAATGACGTTGACTATTTATGATCAATTTAGAAAGAAAATATGGGCCTGACGAGTTGATATGAAATTTCATGGACGATATGGATGTAAGAGCCTTTACTCTCTAAGTTGGAGCTATTTGAAATTAGTGCGTGAATATTTTGATGATTTAGTAGTCATGCCTTTCTATTGAGATAATTATTGCGCCCTAAGGTTGAACTAATTGAGGGCTAGTGCATGAACGATTTAATGATTATATAGTTATGCCTTATCATTGAGATAGTTATTATACTCTAAGATTTGACTATTGAGAACTAGTACCTGCTAGATATGATGATAATGTGGTTAGTCCTTACTACTGATGTAGATATTGCGCGTTGAGGTTTGACAGCCTGGGAACTAGTGATTGTCCCTGAGAAATGCAAAATGAATTAGAAATTTCCTAAGTATGAAAGTTGCCATTAAGAACCCCTCCAATCCAATATTCGTTCACTCGTACTCTTTTGAAATTATCCCACATCCTATTTCTTACGACACCACTATTCATTATGGACATATGACAACGGCGATATCATCAGTGGAGCATCTTTCCACGAACGTTGGACGATATACTCTGAGAATTGTAGACCCAAGATATGACGCGACTCTATCCTCTTAGAAACTACGCATAACCTTGGTATTCGATCTGAAATGGTGCGAAACATATGTAAACGTCGAATGAAGTTGGAGACTTATGAAAGACGAGTGGTATTAAAGCCAAATTATGATTTGACGACGCCGATAGAACACATTCCGATATACATTCTAGAAGACACATTGTGGGGATTGTAGCTCCGAAATTTGGTGCGATATCTCTATAATAACACGCGTACACGAACGGTTATCCATATTATCTAAGTTGGTGCGGCATATATTGACGTCATCGAAAGTTGGAGTCCATTGAGCAACGATAGACATAGAAGTGATTTCTTTAAACCGCGCAAGGAGTTTGATTCGAGCCTTAATGATTCTTTTGTTTTTGTTTTCTTATTCATTCATTCAAAACCAAATTCTGTATCCTTGATTTTTCAAAGTAATGGTCACCACCGCTTCTCTTCAAAAGTCAGTAACCTAACAAAATACAATTCACTTACGCAACACTCAGCAATGGCGAAATCAAGTAGGTAGTACCCTGCTCTCGCTGCGACGTCAAGGGATGCGAAAGACTTTCAGACATCAGTCGTCCATAAGTGAAATACTTGGGATAACTATATAGCATAGGAGATGTTATTGAATCATGTACATAAAGTAGGGCGGAGAAGATTTGTGGTGTATAAGTCAAAGTACATGGAAGCACAAGCGAAGAGTATACTAAGCTATAACTTAGAGAAAGAATCGAAGGTCCTTACTGTCTATGTTCATCGACCAAAAAGAAAGATTGAGTGGTCAACAAATGGAAGGTTGAGCGACATGAAGGTCACTTTTGGTTAAGTACAAGGACGTCCCTAAAACTTGGAGGAGATCACTAGCAATGCTGGAAAATGAAGGTAATTGGAAGAAGAAAACTAATTAAGGGCAATAAGATATTAGGATGGGTTGAGTAACCCTCATGATTAAAGAGTAACAAAAAAAAAGGATTCCGAGCTATCCTTTCTTCTTCAAAACAAGTGTGTAGATGGAGATTTGTTACACGAAGGAATAAGGAAATTGTTGAGTTGAAGATCGTCGAGGAAGGCGAGATGAAGTGAAGAGCAGGAGATCCCTCACATTTTTCTAGAGGAAAAATGTTAAGGGGGTAATCACAGTAAAGGTAGATACTCGAACAAGGAGTATGAAGCGCAAGATCTTACTTTATCTTTCAAGAAGAATTATTCACTAGCATCATTGAAGATGATTTGGAGTAGAATATGAAGTGAAGAAATGTCATTGACTCAAACAAATGAAGTGAAGGCATTGACGACATTTACCAGATGTAGTTCCGGTAGCATTCATCTTCACGGCACTCCACACGTTATCCTCTGAATATCAATTTGAAAACCTCTATCGAAAGACAAGCTATTAGTAGAACATATCGACTGAGCCAAGAGAAAGCGATATACGCTCAACACCCGAGTTTAGAAGCACGGGGAGTCGTGAAAAGTATCCCCTCAAGGTCAACGGTCGTAGGGAGGTAAGCTAAAACAAGATGAATCTGAGTGAAAAGCAATTTGCAACACATGGTTAATCGTCAAGGACCATCGACCCATGGAGTAGTGCGCCCAAGCAGGGTGAAGGAGAAAACAACATGGAATTGCTAAAGCTAGTAGTGAAAACAAAAAAAAAAAAAGAAATACGACGCTAGAAGTCAAGGCACATGCTACGACAATGATTAAGGAAGTTGGGCGCTGAACTAAGTTCCAGACAACTAACAAACTCCGTGAAGAGCTAGTTATGGAATGTTTAAACTGAAGGGCGATAAGGATAATTCGCATCTGTGAAGAGTTAGGATCAAAGGATCCGTATCACCATGATCTGATAAGTACCTATGAGATAACTGCAAGGACTAGCGACTCTTGTGTGCTGTCCAAGACGACGATTACTCTAGTTGGAGATGGATTAGGGTGACGAAACGGTAAGGAGTATGGTGACCCATAAGAAAACGAAAGGAAAATGGAGAAAACCGAATGGTTGAGAAAAGGATAAAGTAACCGATGTTTCCCCAAATTAATATTATATCACAATTTCTAAGGACATTTGGTTATTGTATTTGAAAAGAAGCTTAGCTTAGAAAACTGGAGATGGATATGAGGCTCAGGAGAGCAAAGTAATTGAGAGTTTTGTAGAGGTCAGGAGGACCTACGAAGGATTATTTTAAAGAAGGAGTTCATACGAATAAGGACATCGAAGTGTTTACCTTGAAATGATGGTGGTGATATGATTACTTAAGAGCATAAGGATTGTGTAAATCCTATCATGAGGAATGCGTAGGTATAGCAAGGGAACCGAATAAGTTATATGTGCGATGTTAAAAAGAGATTTGTCGGTGGTGAGTCATAGGTAATGGTCCTTCTAGCATAAAAAGAAGTAATTAAAGGCACCTTAAAACGATTTGAAAGCCAATATCGGCAAAAGCAGGAGAAATTAGTAACGATATGACTTAGCGAATAATGAAAGAGGTGACTTTGGGAAAATAAGGGCGAAACTGAAGAACAAAGGTAAGTGGGAGGAACAAGATGGAACTATCATCATACAATTCATGATTCCCTCGAACTCCATGAGGCAACAAAGACGACATTGGGAAAACCCTAAAATGAGATACTACGGGGATGTACCTTCGCACTTTTAGTGCAACTTGGCATAATGGGCTAGTATCACTCTTGTTAAGAGGGTAATCCCTTAACAAGTGATTAATCACAAACGAAGTCAATAGATTCAAGTAGCGGCAAGCGTGTCCGATTTCAAACTGAAGAAAGATGAAGATAGGCGAGAAGCCATTGAGACGTCTCTTTAATTAAGAAAGCAAACGATAAAGGAAAGTACACCAAGTGACCAATGGAAAGGAATAGCCACCAACGATCGACATTCCAACGTTTCTTACTATTTTATTATAACTCACGTTACGAACCGTTTGTTCATTTTACACCTCCGTATTGATATTCTTATTATCATCCCATTATTTAGTATTGATCTAGGCAAGAATGACAGCCCGCAACGATTACATGCGATTAACCTCCAGTCGCCTCAAGAGGTGAGCGATATTCGTAACCTTTTTCTGTTTCGAAGTTTCTGATCAAGAGGAATTTAGGGAACCGAGGAATGGATGCCCCAACCCTAGAGTTAAAAGCTCGCATGAAACCAAGAAATCGTGATAAAATCTCGTTTGACTTCCCCACATTATATGTCTCCGTGTAGACACCCTTACTGTTGGTCTATCCGTTATACTACCGTATGAATGATCGAACTTCGAGGACGAAGTTTCAGTTAAGGGGGTAATGATGTAACAACCCTCAATTTCCGACTAGGACAATTTACTTAGACTTATCTAGGTATCAATCCCTAGAGGTTTACTAAGAGAATTGGCCTTATAGACATTTCGGCATGGTGATAATTTCCCCCTAGTTCAATGAAGTATTGTAGGTGACTAGCTATCTTAGAAATGCCATGAACAATAACTATAATCATTCAACACAATCTTAAGCTACAAATTAATTCTAATTGAACTTGACGAAAGGTCAACAAACCAAAAACTTTATTTCGAGAAGTTAAGTCATGTAGAGAATAATGTGAGTCTCACAAGTTGAGATAACAATCAAAATTCTTATAAACGTCCAACAAATTTAATCATCAAGCCAACTAAATTACATTTGGTCATGAAAACACCATGAACATCTTAAAAATAATTAAAACCCCTTAAGTACATGAAAATGCTTGAATAATAATAAGTATATATGTACAAGTCTAATATAAATACAAGATTATAAATAAATGGATTAAGCAACAACTTTTAAGATACAAATGTATGCATATATATGTACATATACACGACACACATACATATACATATACTAAGACAACTAATCAATTTATATTTATATGAACTGGCAAATACATGTTACATCTATAAAACATATACCCACTTAAAATATACATATATACACTTTTACATACACAAAGTTTTTATAAAAAAAAAAAGGTAGAAAACCCTTCCAAATCCCTCCCAAGGCCGGCCCCCTATACACACACACACTCACATTCTCATTTCAATTTACCCTCTTTTACACTCCCCATACCACAAATCACTTATACCCTTTCTCTTCCCAACACACACACACTTTCTCCTACACCAAAAACACTTCTCTCTCCATCTCTTTCTCTCTATTTTCGGCAGCCCCCAAGCAAGAAAAAGGAAGAAAAATCTCATCTAAACTCATACTAATAATAAGGGTTTTAAGTTAGATTAACAAAGGGTCAATCCAAGCAAGGTTCAAGGGTTGTTTTAGGCTTAGATTAAGGGTTGTTTGAGGGTTTGAAGGCCACGAAAATTCTGCTTCTTTTTCATCTTCAAAACCAAGTTCAAGAGGGTATAATCTTCATCCTTTTTACTAGATCTAATCTTGTTTTTGTTTATATTCAAAGGTTTTATCAAAAACTCATACTTTCTTCTTGATTTCTTTGTTATATACACTTGATGAAGGCAAAGTTGATAGGATCTTTCTCCTCATGCATATGCATGTCGAAATCTATGAGAAAGATCCAAGGATTCAACAAGTTTAAAGACCCAAAAGTGTTGTTATAGATTAGTAGCTTTTAAAGTGATTTTCCTTTTGATAGATCTATATGTTTTTGTATATTTTGAAGAATATATTTCTGAGATTTTTCATTAAAAAGATGTTTTTATGTTGTTGAAAGTTAGATCTATAAAGATTGGTATTGAAAAGTGTTGATTTGAATGAATGCATGTTAGATCTAAGAAAGTTGAATCTTGTTGTTGGATTATGAGGTGGATATGAACTTGTATTAAGTGAAAAATATGTTAAAAGAGGTATAATAATCTGGAAACTTGATGTTAAGAGGTATAAAAATAAAGTATTAATCTTATAAATGATGAACTCAAGTGTTAATAAAGCAAGAATGGTCATTGGTGAGTTGTTTGGACCCAAATGCTTCTGACAGAATTATTCTTCTGTCTTTGGACGGATAAACTGGGCATGTGAGGGCCGTTTCAAGCAAAACTTTCAAAATAAAAGTTGTAGATAAAAGAGTTAAGTTTAATCTCCAACTGGAATCACTCAAAAATACTAAACCAAACCAAAGATATGATTTTTCTACCAAAAGTGGTCAAAACTGGATTTTTGTCTTAATGTTGAGTCAACTTTGACGATTTTTAATTTCTTAACTAATAGGTTTCAGAAGTTTAAACCTGGTGGGAACTGAGTTCAAAGTGTCCCTAATGTAAAATAAAATTGGGGGATTTTTCTTAAATGTTCATCATCGAAATCTTTTATAAAATATATTGAGTCGCACAGCAGCAAGCTTTCTGACCAACTTTGGTTTTGTAATTTTTAGAGGTAGTAAACAATGTCTGAAAATTTAGCAAAAATTCACATAAATATAGGACACATATATGTCTCTGTACAAAAATCACCAACGTCCAAATAATTCAACTTAACAAAAATGACTACTCAACATTCTATGAAAATAAGGGTTAAAACAGAAAATTCCAAGTAAAAGTTCTTCACAACAAAATAAGCTAAAAGTCACTAGATTGCAACTTTAATCAACTCCAACAATCTCGTAACAAAAAAGTATTATAAACCTACTGAGAATATGTCAAATGAAAGTTATAAAACTTAACTTGGTTATTAAATGGCAAAGGCAAGCCTACAAATCACAAATTCGGTTCATATAAGCACTAACCGAAAGCTTTAAATTGCACACATCACACCACCACCACGATCACGACTTAAGACACCAAATTATAATGAACATTCTGTAAATAATGGAATAAGGATGAAAATCCATTTTGAAGCACTTTAATTGCTTGAGAAATGAGGCTAAAATTCACCATTTCGGTAAACGATTTTTAATCATAAAACCCTCAAAATAAGCAAGACACAAGAGAGGTTGAATTGATATGATTTTGTATGGATAAAAGTTGCCTAAAAGGCCTGAGATTTTTGACCAAAATGTTTAGTGATGATTTCTAAGAATTTCCGTGAATTATTGAATTTAAATAGTAATTAAAAGACATAAAAATCCATAAATAAATTATGCAAATCAAGAATGAAGTTAAATCATCTTAACCATTGATAAAAATAACTAAAACCTACTGGAGAAAAATAGTTAAAAGGCAAGAGACATGTGTTACATAATTTAAAGATAAATAATTGAGTAAAAATAATCAATTAAAAATTATCATTAAAATAAATGGAAAATACACAAATAAAAGTATAAATCATGAAATTATAAATTAAGGAGCATATATATCAGAAGATAATTCAAATGAAATTATCCATAATTTATAAAGGTAATTATGATACTTAAAAGTATTTTTAAAGAATTATTTGATTAATAAATCAAGAAAATGAATAAATAATTAATTAAATAATATTAAATTAAATAAATAGTTATAAATCAGAAAGTATTCATAAATATTAATATTATGAAGTTACTAATGTCAAATATTATAATCAAGCAGAGCACACAATGGGAACCATGATAATCAAAGGCAAGTTACCGAAATTCTAACAACTTATAACTACATGTATAATGAAAGTGACCCTTTTACACCAACACTCTCTACAACCAAAAAGATGCAAATATTAACAATATACTTGGATCCCAAAATTCATGACAACATAATGAAAGTGGCATTTCTTAGTGATGGCTTAAGATAGGAACTTACGTATATTAGTCCTATCGTAGGGATAGTCTTGGCTTGAAATGCGATTGAGGAATATGACGGATATATGATCAAGGAAGCGATAGATGGGAAGTACCCATTTTGGATAAGTGAATATTATATGCGGCATATCAAGGTGAGTCATAGCCCCCCTTTCAAACTCCTTTATATGTTTTACTTGCGGGGTGAAAAGCATGATTAATTAAAATGACTTTCTCTTATGAAATGATTCTTTGAAATAATGATAATGATATGGGAATTATATTGTATGTTCAACGTGTTATATGTTATATGATGAGCTTGAGTACTGTCAAACGGTGGTCCCCTGTACACTACTATTAACTCATTTGAGGCCTGTAGTTAGAGGGTTGCGCAACTAGGATTTGTCCCCTCATCCACTATTATAGGTAACGGTGGGATGTTCGGTCTGCCTTTGTGGCCACCTTCATCGCCAGTCTGGCCTCGCGGTGCTCTAACTACTATATATTTATGGGCGTCTCCATGGCACGACCCTTGGTTATCTTTATGCACGTGATTGACAGCATGTGCTTATCATTATCTTATCATTTGGGACATTATATATTGATTATTGGGACATAACCGGTCTTAGTAGTGGCTCAAGAACAATCTCATCAAATTATGTCATGGTAGTCTTACCATTGACCAAGAGGTATTGATATTATATTATGGATGGAAATTATTGATTGAACATACGGTTTGGGTATTGGACCTTGTATGGAATCTTGAAAGTTGTTGAACTTGGCAATATTGAAGTATTGATGACCAAATGGTTTTGGTATGATAAATGATAAATCGATTGATATGTTTTCCTCTCTCGATAAATGTGACAAATGAGAACTTTATAATTCACCATGGATTTCCCAACTCTTTGAAATGGATACGTAACGGAATGTACTTAAAAACCTATGCACTCACCAACTACGTTTTCGTAGTTGACACTTTTTCTTCATGCTTTTCAGGAATTTGCGTAAGCTTTGAGGAATTATATGCATCATGATTATTTGCATTGCACTTGGGAGTCAAAGATCAAACCTTGTGACGGGCAATGGAATCCGCCCTGATCATTGTAGTATATCATCTCATGTATTTGTTATTTGTTTCGTGGACTCAATATCCAAGTATAGTAGACGTATTGTACTTGGGAATTGGTTCACATGCTTGTGCATTGTAAAATTATTTTTATCAACTAAAGCTATGGTGAATGCTATCTATTATCCTTTGTTTGAATACTCGACTTTCTGTACATCTCATCATTCCGCCGTGGTTGGGGTGTTACATATATGTGTATGTATGTGCATATTTTTGTGTTTTAAATTACTACTTAACTCATTAGTTAAAATCTTGTATTTATTTTAGTTATATATATACACTTATTAATATTTCAAGCATTTTTATGTGCATATAAATTTATAAATATATTTTGAGATAGACATTCTATTTTCATGACCATATTTATTTTAATTAACTTAATGATTAAATTGTTGGACATTTATAAGGATTTTTGATGGTTATCTCAACTTGTGAGACTTACATTATTATTTATATAACTTGTTTGATCAACAATAGAGTTTTTGTTCAATGGCATTTTTATTGGATTTAATTTAGGACTAAATAATAGCTTTAGATTGCTAATTTAGGGCATCATCTACTAGTTTCTAATATAACTATGGCTTGCGGGATCATAGGCAACATAACTAGCACATATATAATATTAAAAAGGAGGGTTGTTACATGAAGGTCGAGAGGCGCGTTTGAAAGGTGACGTCAAGTGGGCTGGCGATGAGATCCGCCGTTTGTCTCATGATGTTGAGAAGTCTATCCCTTTTGTTGCCCTACGTTGCTCCAATAGACGATATCAGGAGAAACTGAAGGAAGCCGAGGGGGTTTTTGATGATTTGGCCAAGAAACTTGATGATTCCGAGAAGCGCCTTTCGGAGAATAACATTTATGTTGATGGGGTCAGGAAGGTGTGGGGTGATAAGTGTGAGGAGTTGCAGACTGCTTATTTGAAGATTCAATTTTTGGAGGGGCAATTGGAGAAGTGGAGGAAGGAAGTTATTCCTCACGTTTATCAAACTGCTCTTGTCGATCCTGAGGCTGCAAGACGCTTGGTAGAAACGGCAGCTGCTTCGGAGAATGTTTCCGATTTGTGTCCTGAAAAATAGATTGTATTTTTGGTTGTTTGTTTGTTTTTTTTATTATAACAAATGGATATGTGTATAAATGATTTATTTTCCTTCTTCCGAAGTGTGCATGTTCCCGAAGGGTCCCCCTACGATGTTCCATGTCTTATTTGTAATATGTGCGTGGTTGTGAAGGGTCTCCCTTCGTTGTTCCACGTCTTTTTGTGTGGTGCGTATTATTATCCTAGGACTGTGTCCTTAGGCTTCTGGTTTTACGCTATGTGGGCGTCCCCTTGAACATGCGTTTTACTCAGAAAAACACGTCTTTTGTAAATTATTGGATAACGATCGTAGTAAAAGAAAATACGTAAGGGAGCGACCCTTCGTATAAGAAAAATGCATTGCATTTTTGTAATTGCTTTATTTATTCTAAAATGGATAGTTGTCACATTGTGAGTTCTATCTTATTTATTGTGTGCCGTAGCACGTAGGTACAAAAAATAATCAGTTCTACTGATAAAATCTTCGTAAGTTGGAGCTGTTCCAGGTGCGATCCACCGGTTCGCCGTCTAAGGTTGTTAACTTGTATGCTCCATTCCCGAAGGCTACTTGAATCTGATATGGGCCTTCCCATGTTGGTCCCATTTTTCCTGTGTACTTAACCTGGCTTGCGCTGTTTAGACGAAGGACGTAGTCACCAACTTTGAATGAAGTGGGGTTGGTTCGCTTGTTGTAGTATTTCTCAAGCCTCTTTTTATACGTTGCTTCTCTTATTGCCGCTATGTCCCTTCGTTCTTCTAGCAAATCCAAGTTTATCCTTAGTTCTTCTTCATTTTCGTCCATGTCAACCTTGGATGTTCGACAGGTTGATACCTGAATCTCTGCTGGTAGGACTGCTTCTGTTCCGAAGGCAAGGCTAAAGGGTGTTTCACCATTGCTGGTTTTGGGTGTCGTTCGTTGTGCCCATAAGACGAATGGCAATTCATCTACCCATCCAGTGTGTTTTTTACCTAGCCTTTTCTCCATCCCTTTCACTACTTCTCTGTTTATTGATTCAACCTGCCCGTTTGCCTGAGGGTGGTATACGGAGGTGAATTTTTGCTTTATTTTCAACCTTTCGCAGAACTTCGGGAATGTTCCTTGTGCAAATTGTTTTCCATTATCAGATACGATGGTTTGTGGCATCCCAAACCTGCACACTATGTGTTCCCAAACGAATTTCTCTATTGCTTTTCCTTTAATAGAGGCGAGGGGTTTGGCCTCGACCCATTTAGTGAAGTAATCAACTGCTACCACCAAGAATTTGACTTTTCCAGGGGCCTGTGGGAGTGGTCCCACTATGTCTATCGCCCATTGTACGAAGGGCCAGGCTGAGGTGACTGAGATCATATCTTGCTTCGGAGCCTTAGGTACATTCGAATGGATCTGGCAGGATTCACACTTTTGGATGTATGATGTGGCGTCCTGATGCATTGTTGGCCAGAAGTATCCTAGACGCATGGCTTTGGTTGCCACAGATCGTGCTCCCGAGTGAGTCCCGTATATTCCTTCGTGTATCTCTTCGAGGATAACCGAAGCTTGATTTGGGCCTACACACCTTATCCAAGGTGTCACGAAGGATTTTCTGTATAACTGTCCGTCCGTGATCTTGTACTGAGGTGCTTTGATCCTAATTTTCCGAGCTTCGTTGGGATCTTCTGGTAGTATTCCGCTGATCAAGTATTCACATATCGGTGTCATCCAGTTTTTCCCGTCTTCTTTTATGAGGTCAGCAACATACTTTTCATTGATTGACTTTTCTTTTAATACTTCAATGAGCACCTTCTTGCCGAAGTGTTCGAAAGTAAGACTTGCTAACTTGCTTAGTGCATCGGCTTTTTTATTCTGATTACGATGGACGTGCTCTATCTTGAAGCTACTGAAGCAATCGATCAATTCTTTAGTTTTTGCCAAATACTTCTTGATGGTCTCTTGCTTGGCTTCGAATTCTCCAGTAATTTGGCATGCTACCAGTTGGGAATCTACGAAGGTGTGAATCCGCTTGATTTTCATTTCTTTTGCTAAACGAAGCCCTGCCAAGAGAGCTTCGTACTCTGCTTCGTTATTCGTTGTGTCAAATTCGAACCTTAGAGCGTAGGTATATTCCTTTTCTTCTGGGCTAACGAGGATAATCCCTGCTCCTGATCCATCGGAGCTTGATGCCCCATCTGTATATAACTTCCAGACGTCCCATCCTTCGTTTTCCATGATATTTAAAGAGGCATATTTTTCTGGCTCATTGTTTCCTTGTGTCTCTGCTATGAAGTCGGCTAGCACATGTCCTTTGATTGCATTCCTCTTCCAGAACTCAATGTCATGTCCCCCTAGCTCTATAGCCCATTTAGCTACCCTTCCTGACTTTTCTGGTTTGAGCAATATTTGCCTTATGGGCTTGTCGGTTAGTACTGCAATTGGATGAGCTTGGAAGTACCTTCGTAGCCTTCTAGCTGCATGCACTAGGGCTAGGGTCAGTTTTTCTAATTCTGGATAATTAGCTTCGGACCCTTGCAGGATTCGGCTGACGAAGTAAATGGGAACTTGCTTCCGTTCCCTTTCTGCTAAAAGGACTGCGCTTACACATTCGGAGGATGCGGCTAGATACATGAAGAGAGTTTCTCCTGGAATCGGGGAGGTGAGTGTAGGTAACTGCGCTATGTATCTTTTCATTTGCTCAAAGGCTTCGTCTGCTTCCTTCGTCCAGACAAAATCCTTTTTATCCAAGCATCCTTTAAGTGTCTTGAAGAACGGGAGTTGTTTATCTGCTCCCCTGGATAGGAAACGGCTGAGGGCTGCAAGCTTTCCGTTTAAGCTTTGAACCTCCTTGATTGTCTTTGGGGGCGATAATTGACAAAGTTTGTCAACCTTCGAAGGGTTGGCTTGTATACCTTTGTCCGATATATAGTAACCTAGGAACTTACCTTCTTCGACTCCAAAAGAACACTTTTTCGGATTTAACTTCATGTTGATGGAGCGTAACGTATTGAAGGTTTCCTGGATATCTTCTAGCAAGTCTTCTTCTGTTTTACTCTTGATCACCATGTCATCGACGTATGCTTCAAGGTTCCGGCCAATTTGATTCTTGAAGACTTTATCTACCACCCGCTGGTAGGTGGCTCCGGCGTTCTTCAATCCGAAGGGCATCTTCTGATAGCAGTATGTACCCTTACTGGTGTAGAATGTTGTCTTCTCTTCATCTCCTTTGGCCATCTGGATCTGATGATACCCTTTGTAAGCGTCCAAAAAGCACTTTAATTTGTATTCTGTCAGCGATTCCACTTTCCAATCTATCTCCGGTAATGGGTAGCAATCCTTTGGGCAAGCCTTGTTGATGTTTGTAAAATCTACACACATTCTCCATCCTCCGTCGCTCTTCTTAACCATGACCGGATTCGCTACCCAAATGGGATACGTTGACTTTCGTGCGATCCCGGCTTTGACGAGCTCTTCTACTTCCTTATTTGCAGCTTTGTCTCTTTTAGCAGCCAGGCTTTGTTTCTTTTTATGGAAGGGAGTCGCATCTTTCCTTTCATTGAGCCTATGCTCCGTTATGAATTTTTCTCCCTCGACCTCGATTACTCGAGGTATCCCTGTCATATCTGAATACTCCCAAGTGAACACGTCCAAGTTTCGTTGCAACATCTTAAGCAACTTCTTCTTTAGGCCTTCGGGTAGTTGTTTTCCTATTGATATAGGCTGGTCTGGGTATCCTGGATTGACAATAACCTTGTCCTGATGATCAGGCACCTTCGTAGGATCCTCCGGGGCCTTGGTGGTCTCTTGGGCTTTCTTAACCTTATGTACCTTCGCTTGGCCAGATTCTGAGTGGACAGTCCCTACTCCTGCTGGTGTCAGATGTTTGATCATGGAGTGGATAGTGGAAGCGATCATCTCCAATCGGCGCATTGCCGGTCTTCCTAGCAATATGTTATATGGAGAACTAGATCTGACCACTATGAAATCCAACGTTTCTGTCCTCACGTAGGGTGGTTCACCAATGGTTACATCTAGATCTATTTCTCCTAACGGACTAACCCTTTCTCCCGCGAACCCTATTAACGGGGTTCGTGGAGGACTTAGGCGGGCTTTTATTCCCTTCGGGAGCTGTACGAAGCAATGCTCATAGATGATGTCACATTCGCTCCCTCCATCTACGTAAACCCTGTAAACTTTCGTGTTGAATATTGATATTTGTATCACGATTGGGTTTTCAGACGGGGTATTTTCAGCACCGGGAAGTGGAAAGCCAGTGGTGTCCATTGGGCCAGTTCTTTCCTTTTGTTGGGTGTTTCTTCATTCGAACGCCCAGATCTGTGATGAGGTTCGTCTGTCATGGCTGTACTACGTTTCGGGAATCAAAGTCGTGGTGATTCGGTGGGTTGTCTTTTGTTTTGTTGGTCCCACGGATGGCGCCAAATGATTGTGCACCGAACCGCGTAAGCCTTGTGAATAGGATAGTAGATGGAAAAGACGTTTTTGTGGAAAGAACCCTAAAGAGTTTTTAGGGTTTGTTGGCGATTCCCCGAAAGGTAGGAACGGTGTTCCTTTACGCCAACAAAAGGTGATTGAATAGTTATCGAATCGTGTTCGACTTTAGTTAGGGTTTTAGCCGATCCGTGATCGTGTGGTTTGTGTGTGTTGATATTGTATGTCGTATGGTCCCCCTGATGTGAAGGAGTCCTCCTCCTTTTATAGGAGGAGGTTCCTTGGAGGGGAAGGTTAGGGTTTTCCCCTTTCCTTCTTTGAATCAAACTCTTATTGCCATGTTTATCCGATCTAGTTTCCTTAGGGGGATATCCTAGAATATTCCGGACTAGGCAAATATTGTATTTATCTTTAGAAAGGATTTGTGTTGATCCTTTTGCTTGTTCGATCAAGTTGACTGCCTTCGAGGTTATGTCCTTCGTAGATATGCTTCGTTATGTCTCCTTCGTATAGCAACTCGAAGGGGTACATCGTCATTTTTATAGGCGGTTCATTCCCCATTTCAGTTCTATTATGGCTCCAGTGACAGATTGCATGAAGGGGAAGTCATTTGTATGGACAGAAGAGGCAGAGTTGGCTTTTCAATCTATCAAAGTCAAGCTCACTACAGCACCCATTCTGGTATTGCCTGACTTTTCTCAAGTTTTTGAACTTCATACTGATGCTTCAAAGGTTGGAATTGGTGGAGTTCTTAGTCAGGGTGGTAGACCTGTTGCTTATTTCAGTGAAAAATTGACTGGACCCAAATTGAAGTATAACACTTATGATTTGGAATTTTATGCAGTGGTCCAAGCTGTAAAGCATTGGCGTCATTATTTGTTCCATAAGGAGTTTGTTTTGTTCACTGATCATGATTCTTTAAGGCATATACGAACACAAGATAAAGTATCTCATAGGCATGGTCGTTGGTTAGCATTTCTTGAGAAGTTTACTTTTGTGGTCACACACAAGACTGGTGTTTCTAATAGAGTTTCTGATGCACAGAGGAGGAGGAGTAATCTGCTTGTATCTATGAGAGTCGATGTGCCGGGTCTGGATGTTATTCGTGAGCAGTTAATTATTGACCCATATTTTTCAGTTGTTATGCAGGATGTGCAATCTGGGCAGAAATCAGATTTTCTGATACATGATGGCTTTCTTTTCAAGGGCAATCAATTATGTATTCCTGATTCTAGTCTTCGCTTGAAGATCATTAAGGAGTTACATGGTGAAGGGCATGTTGGTCGTGATCGTACTTTACAGTTGGTGCAAGCTTCTTATTTCTGGCCTACTATGAGGAAAGAAGTTGATCGTTATGTCAAACGGTGTCGTATTTGTCAAGTTTCTAAAGGCACAGCTACTAATGCAGGTCTTTATATGCCTTTGCTGTTCCTTCACAGCCATGGGTTGATATTAGCATGGATTTTGTATTGGGGTTGCCTCGTACTCAGAGAGGTAATGATTCTATATTTGTTGTTGTTGATCGGTTTTCTAAGATGGTTCATTTTATTCCTTGCAAGAAGACAACTGATGCTGTTAATGTTGCACAACTTTTCTTTCGTGATGTGTATCGATTACATGGTTTGCCTACTTCTATTGTTTCTGATCGGGATACCCGGTTTCTGAGTCACTTTTGGCGTAGTTTATGGAGGATGGTGAATACTCAACTCAATTTCAGTAGTGCTTATCATCCCCAAACTGATGGGCAGACTGAGGTTGTTAATCGATCCCTTGGTAATTTGTTGAGATGTTTGGTTGGTGATCATGTCAAAGCGTGGGATCAGAAGTTATGCCAGGCTGAGTTTGCTCATAATCATGCTGTTAACCGCAGTACTGGTTTTAGTCCTTTTCAGGTTGTTTATTCATCTCAGCCCAGAGGACCACTTGATTTAATGTCACTTCCTATTTCTGGTTCTATTCCCAAGAAGGTCCAAGATTTTGTAGAGGGGTTACATGAAGTTCACAAGACTGTTCATGACAATTTGAATAAAGCCAATGCAAAGTACAAACAGGCTGCAGATCAAAAGCGTAGGCATGTTGATTTCGAGGAAGGTGATTTTGTTTGGGCTGTTTTAACTAAAGATCGCTTTTCAGTTGGAGAGTACAACAAGCTATCAGCCAAGAAGATTGGACCTGTTGAAATTGTGCAGAAGATAAACCCCAATGCTTATCGTCTAAAGCTGCCTAGCCACATTCGTTGTTCAGATGTGTTTAATGTGAAGCATTTGCTGCCTTATCATGGTGAGTCTTCAGATGATGATCTTGGTGCGAATTCGAGGGCGAATTTTGTCTACTCAGGAGGGAATGATGTAGGCCCAAGTATTGAAGCCCAAGCCCTTTTGTATTTAGAAGGTCAAGACATGATGAAAAAGAGGCCTTCACTAAAATGGCCATAACTTTTGCTACAGGGCTCCGTTTTGGGCGTATGACCAGTCAAAACGACCGCAGAAACGAGACGAATCAAGTTGCAAACCGCCTACCCGAAACGGCCTTTTTCTATGAGTTTTGGACATTTTTATGTTTTTTGGGTTTTTATGGACCTTTATTTTGTTATAACTTTCGGCCCACTAATGTTTTTAGGCCCGTTCGAAATTTGCTTGCTTATTTATATGTATCACATCATGGGGAAATGATCAGTTTTCAGATAATCAAAAAATCATTTTTCCCTAATCACATATGTGTGTTTTAGTGTGAAATTCCTAATTTTCGGTATTCTCTTTTGAATCAACGAATTTTAGAATGATTTGTTTCTGGGAATTCTTAGAATCAACAGAATCAATCATTGATCTTTATTCCGTCTGCGTCAGTCTGACTCAGAACTGTAAAGATACCAAAAGAATGAAAAAAAACTTGAATGAGTCAAAAAAATCACTGAAACTAAGGCTAAACTACTGGTTTTCACCCTATGCTCGTTGACGATGATACCCCAAATCGACCCGAACCAACTTGCAATTCCAAGAAAACTACTATCCCTTGCAACCTTTATCAAACTTCTTTATGCTATCATTAACTGTCTTTAATTTCTAATCAGACACTACTCTTGGGATGATTTAGAAAGAAACAAAATACATATTTTTCATTTATTTCATTTCTCTTCTAATATTATCTTTAATTTTCTTTAAAAATATAACTCGAAAATATAATTTTTGAATAATCTTTGTTTTGGGTTTAATTTTATATTTTGCAGATTTAGTTGGTTTCTTAAAAGTATACTATCAATTGAGTACGTTTAGCTTATAGCAACTTCAAGTTCATTGCATAATAATGCATACTATAAATATTTGTGAATCATAAGCCTATATATATTAGGTACATCGATCCTATAATCTGAGAAAAAAGAAAATTCGATGTTTTATATAATAATATAGATATAGATGTGGATCAATAAATATATTTTTGAATAAATATACTACTAGGTATGTCTAGCTTATAGTAAATTCAAGTTCATTACATATAATAAACATTTGGAAATCTCATAAGCCTATATATTTGAAATGATACCATGCATGCACGACATAATGTTAGTGTTTGGTCTCGCAAAGCTTTTCAATTTTTAAACTTACGTATTTGATCTTCTTTGCAAAACCAGATTATCTCCAGGCGACAACCGAATTTGTGGGTAACCTGCTAGAGTCAACACTGGTGACATTGTCGGCTTAAGTTTTTTGAGAGTGTTAAGCAAGATCAAATTTGGGGCCTAGTTTATCATCATATAGGTTAAAGTATAGAAGAAAGCAAAAAAAAAAGTAGTTATTGTCAATGAGTATACTACTGTGAGAAAAAAAAACACAAAAAAAGTTTATATACTCTTTTTTTTCTTTGAGCCAAAAAGTCTAAAACATAAACCCACTATATAATAAATGTTTAACGTATTAAATTTTTAGAGGTTCAAAATCATTGCTTTAACCCACATTATTGTTGAACTAAGTGGCTAGTAACCTTCATCTTCTCAATTATGTATTTCTTAGTGTTTATTTTGGGTTTTGTAACTTTTGGGTTGTGGGCTTTTGGCCCTCTTATTATTCATTTGAAACTCCGGGCCCGATAAACAAGACACATCTTTATTGCCATATCAATGTATATAAATTATCATGAAATCATAAAATATATATAATGTTTCATCTTTCTTCATTAGGTATACATATTAATTTATTCATTAGTGTATTAGTTTTAAGACTTGTTTTATAGCCACCGAATCATTTGATGCATTATCAAAAATAATTTAATTTTCTTATTTGAAGTTAAGTATTACTTATAATGAAGTTTTACTTTTGATTCGACTTTTAATTTATATTATACTAAAAACCTATATGATTGTACAAGCTTTTTATACATAGAATGTACAAGTTCTTAAAGCACATAATAATATTTACTAATTTTCATTTTAACCCCTTAAAGTTTATTTCTTTTTACTTTACGCCACATCAAAGTTTTCGTTTCCATTTTCTTGACACTAATTTTTTGTGTTTTCATCAAACAACTTTCACATGGTTACGGTTTTACTTTTAAATATTTAGTTTTGATTATTTTCATCCATTTGTTTATTGCATAACGTTTTTATTATATAATAATTTTCATTATCGTTACGTCTTGCGTTTGTCATATTTAAAGCATTAATATAGTTATTGTTTATGTTTTTATACAAAAAGCCTGTACAAATTTACAAGTTCTTTATGCATGAAATGTACAAGTTCTTATAACACATAATAATTTTATCAATTTTCACTTTAACCCCTAAAGTTTTTATCTTTTAACTTTTGCCCTACATCAAAATTTTCGTTTTTATTTTTTGAAACTAAACTTTTGGATTTTCATCAAACAACTTTCACACAGTTATAGTGTTACTTTTAAACAGTTGACTTGGATTATTTTCATATGTCTTTTTATAAAAATAACGTTTTTAGTGTATAATAACTTTCATCATCGTTACGTTACGTTCATGTAATATTTAAAACATTAATATAGTTATTGTTTATGTTTTTATACAAAAAGCCTGTACAAATTTACAAGTTCTTTATGCATGAAATGTACAAGTTCTTATAACACATAATAATTTTATCAATTTTCACTTTAACCCCTAAAGTTTTTATCTTTTAACTTTTGCCCTACATCAAAATTTTCGTTTTTATTTTTTGAAACTAAACTTTTGGATTTTCATCAAACAACTTTCACACAGTTATAGTGTTACTTTTAAACAGTTGACTTGGATTATTTTCATATGTCTTTTTATAAAAATAACGTTTTTAGTGTATAATAACTTTCATCATCGTTACGTTACGTTCATGTAATATTTAAAACATTAATATAGTTATTGTTTATGTTTTTATACAAAAAGCCTGTACAAATTTACAAGTTCTTTATGCATGAAATGTACAAGTTCTTATAACACATAATAATTTTATCAATTTTCACTTTAACCCCTAAAGTTTTTATCTTTTAACTTTTGCCCTACATCAAAATTTTCGTTTTTATTTTTTGAAACTAAACTTTTGGATTTTCATCAAACAACTTTCACACAGTTATAGTGTTACTTTTAAACAGTTGACTTGGATTATTTTCATATGTCTTTTTATAAAAATAACGTTTTTAGTGTATAATAACTTTCATCATCGTTACGTTACGTTCATGTAATATTTAAAACATTAATATAGTTATTGTTTATGTTTTTATATATCTTATTATTCTTTTACATTTTTTTTAATTGTTATTGCTACATATTTATTTGTCTTTTTTAAATTTTGAGCTTGAATATTTGACATGAATTTGAGTCCAAAATTTTGTCGTGTAAAAAACGTATTCCGCAGCAACGCGCGGTATAATAACTAGTAGAGACTGTTTTAAGAACAGCATAACGTGTGATAATGTTTTCTGGATGTAGTAGAAAAGATTACATGGTTGCAAAGGGGTTAGTTTGGTAATTTCCCGTGAAATTATATGGTTACACTCCAAGCAAATGGGGGCCGCAAACCAATTCCACCGTGGCGCCATTTAGTCCTCCAGTTGAACAAACCATTTTCTTTTTCATTTTCTCTTCTTTCCCTCAAAATCAAATACTTCACTACCTCAAATCACAGACAACAAAAAAACTCACATAAACTTAGACAATCTCAAACAAGTTTTGTACTTCAAAAAAATGGCCAAATTATTATACACATTTAGACCAGACACAACAAGTTTATCTTGTCTGTCATCACACCGTAAATTTCAAAACACCAAATTCTTAAAACCAACATCACCACCATCTTTACTAAATTCCTTTAATGGGTTTTCCAAGATTTATTGTAACATTAAAGAAAAATCAAATCTTGCTGAAAATGAGAGGATATTTCCTGTAGTTAGAGTTGATGATGATGAGTTATTGGAAGAAAATGTAAATGGAATTGGGAAATTAGGGTTTCAAAATATGAATAATTGGCCACCTTGGAGAAATGTTCCTCAAAGATATAAACTTATTGGTACTACTTCACTTGCTTTTGTTATTTGTAACATGGATAAGGTAATTTTCTTCATTTCGTTAAAATTTTGAATTTTTTTAACTAAATTTTAGTTTAACTTATGTTTCTTGGAACCACCACTATGGTCTTCCTCTAGTTTGGTATTATTTATGTATTAATTATGAATAATGTGGGGCTTTGACTTTTGTTTTGTTTTTCCCTTTACCATGAACAAAACAAACTCTTCATTGCCATATTTTGTCATGAAATCGTAACATATATTTTTTTTCAACTTGGAGAGTTACAACAAAATAGTATCAACAAAAAGTTACGCCGCCACTTCTTTTCAAATAGCAAATTCTATCCAACTGAAAACAAATCCTTGGTCTTATATATTGCTCTAGTATATATATATATAGGGGTTGGGTATTGTAAAACAAGTATTAAAGTAAAACAAATAGGACAAGATCTTGACCCTAAATCATGGTTAAATTGATGCACGAAGATTCACGAAGTAATTGATGCACGATGATTTTCATGATGCACGGTGATTTTCAGTGAAGAGAAACCTATTGTTTTATTTGTTTTCTTTAATACTTGTTTTATTTTACCTAAAACTTATATATTATACCATAGTTGTCGACTCGTAACTTTTGACTCGACTCGAAAACATGATTTTTTGACTCGTGACTCGGAACGTGACTCGACTCGTAAGAGTCAGGACATTTTTAAGTACTACATAATATAGCATAATTATATATATGTGACGTCTTTATAAGCAAAATATAAGTTCGTTATCTTAATAAATTTACCAAAATATTACATATTCAATAGTTTTGAGACATAAACTTACAATTTATCTCCAAATTCGCAATAAAATGATCAAAACTACATAGATAACACACAAAATAATGTAGCAAATTAAGTATAATATATAATATATAACCATACTATCAAACTACAATAATTATAAGTTTGCGACTCGTGACTCGGTCCAAGTTCACACAGCGACTCGTAAGAGTCTGGACAAAAACGAGTCACCCTAACGAGTTGACTCGTTTTTGGTGTAAATCGACTCGACTCGTAAGAGTTGAACTCGCGACTCGTAAGAGTTTAACAACTATGATTATATCCTATTTAAATTTAATACAACAGTAATCATCGACGTGGAGTTGGAGTTTGTTTAGTGGTCATTCTTGACTTTTCAAAGCAGATATATAGAGGAAATGTCAAATTAACAAGACTGATTTTGGTCAGGCTGGCTAGAATGCGCGCCCCTTTTAAGAGAGGTTGTTTGTTCAAAGCTCCAAACCCTCTTACTTTTATGTTATTTTTTTATGCTAATATTTTGTAAAAATCAATTTTCTATAGTCTTCCTTTTTGGTTTTTCTTTGTTTTTATTTCTTTTATTAATTAATTTTTTTAAAAAATAAAAATAAAAATATAGCTATATAATAACTACATGACTTAACACGAAGTGAATTAACATAGTTAATATATATTTGTTGTTATTAGTGTTAGGATTAATATATATATATATAGGGAGTTATTTTGAGAACCAAGATCGCGAGAACCAATCTTAGCCCTTCATTAATCAAGATCAGGAAGGGCATGATTGTCATTATGAAAAAACTTGTTCAGCTCTCTCTCTTTCTCTCTCCTCTTATTAAATTAAAAAATATCTAATTCATTAAAAATCTTTTATCTCACAAACCGTACATCGTTAGACGGGAAAAAAAAAAGCATGGGTAGTCTTGAAATTTCGTCCTCTTTCATTAGAGATGCAATTCGATATACTTTTGAAGACTTTTTAAATTTCATTTTTTTTTCCATCACGTTCATCCTACACATGTGTAGGAAAGACCTGGAACTGGTGAGTTGTATAACCTGCCCATGGGTAAGTACAACCTACACATGGGTAAGTTACTTATAAAGTTCAAAAATGATGAGGACGCATTCTAAAACCCTAAAGCTTAATTGCTAATCCGAGGGAAAAGCTACATTCTTAAACCCTAAAATCTAAACCCTGGGGGCTAAATGCTAATTCGAGGGGGGAGTGTGATTACGGGGGCCTTCGGCCCGCTTTAGGGTTTAGGGTTTGAAGTTGTAGGGTTAGCCGTGGCTAACCCTACAACTTCAAACCCTAAACCCTAAAGCTTAATTGCTAATCCGAGGGGAAAGCTACATTCTAAAACCCTGGAAAATCTAAACCCTAAATGCTAAACCCTAAAAACCTAAAAAGGATGAGGGTTCCCACTATAGGGTTTAGGGTTTGAAGCCGAGGGTTAGCCTATCGCTAACCCTCGACCTTCAAACCCTAAACCCTAGAGCGGGATGTAGTAGGGGGACGAATGTATACGGTACGCTTTAGGGTTTAGGGTTTGAAGTTGTAGGGTTAGTCTAACGGCTAACCCTACAACTTCAAACCCTAAACCCTAAAGCTTAATTGCTAATCCGAGGGAAAAGCTACATTCTTAAACCCTAAAATCTAAACCCTGGGGGCTAAATGCTAATTCGAGGGGGGAGTGAGTGTGATTACGGGGGCCTTCGGCCCGCGGTTTAGGGTTTGAAGTTGTAGGGTTAGCCGTGGCTAACCCTACAACTTCAAACCCTAAACCCTAAAGCTTAATTGCTAATCCGAGGGGAAAGCTACATTCTAAAAACCCTGGAAAATCTAAACCCTAAATGCTAAACCCTAAAACTAAACCCTAAAAACCTAAAAAGGATGAGGGTTCCCACTCTAGGGTTTAGGGTTTGAAGCCCGAGGGTTAGCCGACCTTCAAACCCTAAACCCTAGAGCGGGATGTAGTAGGGGGACGGATGTATACGGTACGCTTTAGGGTTTAGGGTTTGAAGTTGTAGGGTTAGCCGTTAGAGAAACCACTAAAAGGTTTGAAGTTGTAGGGTTTAGGGTTTGAAGTTGTAGGAAACCACTAAAAGGTTCATCCTACACATGTGTATGACAAGTGGAAACCACTAAAAGGTTCATCCTACACATGTGTAGGACAAGTATAAACCACTAAAAGGTTCATCCTACACATGTGTAGGGAAAGTAGAAACCACTAAAAGGTTCATCCTACACATGTGTAGGACAAGTGAAAACCACTAAAAGGTTCATCCTACACATGTGTAGGACAAGTGGAAACCACTAAAAGGTTCATCCTACACATGTGTAGGACAAGTGAAAACCACTAAAAGGTTCATCCTACACATGTGTAGGACAAGTGAAAACCACTAAAAGGTTCATCCTACACATGTGTAGGACAAGTGGAAACCACTAAAAGGTTCATCCTACACATGTGTAGGACAAGTGAAAACCACTAAAAGGTTCATCCTACACATGTGTAAGATGAACGTGATGGAAAAAAAACGAAATTTAAAAAGTCGTCAAAAGTATGTCGAATTGCATCTCTAATGAAAAAGAACGAAATTCTAAGACTACCCATGCTTTTCTTTTCGTCTAACGATTTACGGTTTGTAAGATAAAAGTTTTTTAGTGAATTAGATAAAATTGTATTAATTTAATAAAGTAAGAGAGAAAAAAAAAGGGAGTTGACAAAAGTACCCCTCTAGTGTTGAGAGGGTTTTTTTATTTTTAATCTGGTCCATCCATTTTTTTTTATCCAAGGGTGTAGATGAGTTCTTGAGTTCTTTTTTTTGAAGAGTATGATATTATTGTTATTATTATTATTATTACAGCTGTAGATTTTAGTATCATTGTTTTATTAGTTTATCATGATCGTTGTTGTTTTAGTTTGATTTATTTTGTGCGTCCACATTTGAAACTATTTTGTCTGTGATGTTGAAGTCAAAGTTTATGTATCTAGATTGTAAAATAAAATTATAAAGTACGATTTATAATACTTTGTTATCCCTGGCCGATGGCCATAAACATTATATATAATATGAGAAAAGTGAATATGTGGTTGTTAGATAGCTAAGCTTAGGTATAGAACTTCACATACTAATTTTTTAAATATTTATTGTATAATGGATAAATAATTGGCCATATTTTTTATGGATTAAAATATCAAGATGTGAGAGGTTCTATACCAAACTTAAGTACTAACAATCATATATTCATTTCTTCCATATAAACAACTGTTGGATGAATTTTAACACTTGATGACAATTGTTGGATCATTTGATGATATAACTTAAAATTATATAAATTAAAGATCGACTTTTTTTCTTTAAAGTTTCTATTGGGTGTTTTTTATTCTTTCTATTGGTTGTTAATATCTATTAATTACATATATTGGGGTTTGATGTCAAATCATATGTTGTTGCTTCGATTTTGTTCGTAATTTAATGTCAACGAGTTAAATGTTAGACTTTAAATAAACATATGACATACGAGCTAGCTAAATTAGTTGGACAAGTTAAAACTATTAATCACGTAACAATGAGGTAGTGACCTTTTATGTTAATTTTCATGGAAAAAATACATACATTTTCTAAAAAAGCTTTTAATATAAAATGTTATGTTTGTTTGAAAAAGTTTAAACCCATGCCCTAATTTTATCTATGTCTTGATTTTATGTAACAAGTAATAGCCTTGTGCCCGCGCGTTACGGCGGCTAAACAGTGATAACAATACAAAACATGCGATGTGAGGCGACGACGATAATTGCAAACCAAACACTTGTGTTAATCCGTAAAAATTACCATGATATATCGACATCAAACAAAAAAAACATAATAGTTTATTACTTGGAATAATCCGTAAAAAAATAGTTTATTTAAAGCCCATTAGCATAAATACTCAAAATAAATATACGAAACATATGATATGACATATTATGAATAGAGATGATCAAGGTGCTCTTTCTTTCGACGAATCAGAGACGATCTTCAGCCAACTTGATATCATTATTTATCAAGGTGCTCAAGAACTTTGAGTGGCAATGGTGTGTGACGGGAAGACATGAAGCTGGTCTTAGACTTGGTGGTTAAGCTTTGTTTTCCTCTCTTTCTTTTTTCTCCTTAACTGAAAAACTGTTGCATCATGTATGCCACATTCTGCCGATAAAACTCCCTTCTTACCACTATGTGTGGGTGAACGGGTACATAGGGCAGGGGGTTTATCTGATCCATTTCCTCCATCACCATCAGGAAACAACCTACGAAATATATCAGGTGAACATTTAAAATCTGAAAAGTTGAACACTTTATAGTTCTACCATAAAATCAAATTTTAACTAAAAGTGGCAATCCCAGTCCATTCAATTACAAATGGGCCAATTCGGGACAATTGCTATCTTTAATGGGTCAAATGGGTAAAAAGTGTGTGCAACAAAATAAACACGTGAACTATATATAATATAGAAGGGGTCATATGGGTCATGCATGTGTAAATTACCTATATAATATAGAACGGGTCAATGAAGTATAAAAAAAATAGGACAAATAGTGTCGGGTCAACTGATCCGTTTTGCCCAATTGTCTAACCCACCCATTCTGCAAGTTCTACTACTGATCATTTTAGGCCTACCATATACCAAGCTATCGATTTAAATCGGACACTTTTTCATGGTGGTCTTGCTTTTGAAATATATGGTCATAAATTTTCATTCCAAAAACCTGCAACCTTTTTAGCTTCCAAAAGTGCTTCTCTCATGAAAAGTTTGTAGTTGTATACTACAGAGCATTTGCTTATGAAAGGCTAACTAAAGGCATCTATTTAGCATAAAGAATCACTTTTTTCTAAGATAGACATAAACACATAATAGCCCGTAATTAGCATAAACGGGCTGCCCTACCAACCATCTCCATAGAAATGCATCTTTATATTACTACTCATTTGATGTTTAAATTTTTTTTGACAACTAACAGCATGGTCATAAAATCAGCATATGATGTCCTCCTACTCCCAATTTTAACTCCAACTGCGATGAGGATTCATAAATCTTTATATCCCAATTTTAGCTCCAACAATCAAACTAAGAATCAAATGGGTCGAAAACTTGAAATACTCCCAAAGTGTATTTTGAATACATACAACATCTCTAAATTGATCCATTCAAAAATGTAGATAAGTGTATCAATGCAGTTGTGTCATACTTAACATATTAGCCGATTATGGAAAAAAGAATTGTACATAAATATTTGCGGAGCAACCCAACCCAAACAGACGTATTGTTGTCTCTAAATCTATATAAAAAAAGTAAATGTATGGAGAACGGGAGAAGCTTATTACCTGCAAGGTTTTATTCCCAACAATTTAATAAACTACGTCAATCCATCGGCTTATACTTCATCCTCTTCTCTAGTCATGGTTCCAATAACAATGGCTCCAAGTGGTTTTGCCCATATATTGACATAATAATGAGCCAACTTCACCACTCGCTGCATGCATAATTATTGTATGTACATGTTCTACCTGTTAAGATAACAGTACTTACAAATATAATCAGCAAGAATACCGAAACTAACATAACTTTTTGCATAGAATGGTTTAGGAGGCTGACTGCATCAAAATACACTATAGGCGCTGTTTAAGCCGTTCCACCGATTTGGCCATTTGACATGTTTCCTTTATAAATAGTTTTTTATAAAGCTTGATCGAAATGTCAGAGATAAAGTTAACCCATTAATAAGTAAATAGGACAGAACTGCCAGCTCTAACTCTCTCACCAGCATGACCAAATAAAAATGGAACATAAGAAAACATATAATCAAAATAACCAACATCTATTTCTGACGTAAAGCTATAAAATATAGATATATCAATAACCAGAATGGAATGAACTGTAAAAAAGGTTGCCTAATTTAACAAAAATCATTAACAAAAACGAAAGATTTGCCTAATTTAATTTATTGTTTCATATTATTATCTATAACAAAACTTCCGTATTAATAGAAACTATTATACACGTATTTGGTAGATATATACAATAACGAAGAAATAATTACCATATTTGGTATGACCACAAAACCTGCCATTGCAAGAAATGACCTATTAGCATGACCACAAAATCATAAGATCTTTTCATAAAATTCAGAATTTGATTGTGCTTCACCCAAACCTGACACTGCAAGAAGTTTGTGGGAAATCATAATCTTAATTCTTGATTTGTTGAAAACCAATATAGTGGCAAACAACATATCCTTTAATGTTGCAAGAGTATCCTTTAATCTTGCAAGAGTATCATTCAAAATGAAAACCAATTAATAAAAATTCATCTTAATCGATTAAAAGTCCCAAGTTTGCAACGATATGTAATTAAACAAACAATGTAAATTACACTAAGAAAGCAAGACAAGAAAGTAAACACGTTTAATCATAAGTAGTATTAGTTAAACGGTGAATACATGGTTGGTTTACAAAGAAGGAAAGAAAGAAAAATATTGTTAAGTTTTTGCACACACGAAAACTTAACAATTATCCAATTCTACAATGAGAGAAAAACACACTAAGTGACTATTGTAGAATGAACCAACAACTTTGCGGCTAGGTCAAGTGATGCTTTATATAGGGGAGAAAAGGCATCACATGACAACCCAATAGATGTTGACATATGAAGGTTGTCAACTATCTATTGGTGTGTAAGACTGGTCTTCAGACCTCTCTGTTTGCCATCTTGTTTCTTTCCCAAAACGGAATGAAAGAGAAACACCTTAGTACCATTTTGGTACAAGATCACATGGCTCCATCGTGATCTTGCAACACGTGTCCTTGGGACCAGTCTTCTTATCTTCATTTTCCCGCCTATATTTGACTTACAACATATGACGGTGAGTCATTGAACTTATCCTTTAACTCGAAGATAATAGTGATCGCTGAAGGCTCGCTGATGAAACTCCTCGCTGAGGCTGTCAGCGACTACTTGACTCAGCAAGTAATCTTCAGCGAATCCATGACTCAACAATCTCCCCCTATTCGCTGAGGAGACTTAGCTGAGTATAGGTTACTTCTTAGAAGTACAATAGATGGAAAGGAAGGAATGCTGATCTTATTTATTTGACAAACAACTTTACAATAAGCAGCATTACAAAGATTACAAGACTACTTAATCCCATTGGGATTCTTGCTTGGCCTCGATAAATGCTCTATCTTGTTGTCTTTCAGGCTTCAGCAACTCTTGATCAATCTGTCTTATAAACTCTGAATCATTGGAAGACTGAGCACAATACTTCCTTATTTTCAAAAGAAAGGCAGAAGGAGCAATTCCAATTTCATTGGTCCTGAAGAAGAGTTCATGACCATGGACATTGCAAAAGCAGAAACCTCCCAGCTTGTCATCATAAGCTCCATCCATAAAGAGGGTCCTAGAAGGCATTCTTAGATTCAGCAGAGGCTCCTCATCTATATCAGTCTTTGGAACAGCTCTGAGAATGAAGGGACGCTGAGATATCTCTTGACCAGAAGCTGTTCTCTTCACACCACTTCTTGGTTGCTGAGGAGGAGGAGGAGGAGGATATGGATGTCTTGCAGCGCTGAGCAGAGAGTCTTTGACTTTGTATTTTTGTTTCATTTTGCGAATAAGCTTTATCTGCTCACCTGCCATCTTGATCAGTGGTTCATAACTTACAGCTGTCTTATCCTTGATCAGCTTGTAAATCTCGATCCATTCAGTTGGCCCAAGTGTATCCTTAGTAACATTTTTCAGCGTATACAACTTGGGCACTCCTTTTCTTTGTATGGAAAGATTCATCCCTTGTTGGGTTAGTGAGACCCTGACCGACGTGATCTCTTCTTTCCTTTGCCTTACCTCTCTTGATTTGAGGTAGGTCGCCTGTCCTTCTTCAAACGTTTTTGTTCTTTTAGCAAAGAATTTTTCTTCATTCTTTCTTAAGACTGCCAATCCACCAGATTGCTGAGCCAACCTCTTTGTCTCATCATCAGCATCTTTAAGTTCATCACCAACAACTTGCTTACTTATAAACCTCTGAGACAGCTCCTCTTCTTTCTTCTTACTTAACCGTTCATGTTGACGAACAACTTCCTCAGGAGACAGTTCAGCAGTAGAAGTTGTGGATTTGGGAAAGGCTCCATCCATTAACTTTTCTTGATGTTCCCTTGCTGAAATGGGAACCTTTGGTGGCTTGCTTTGAGTAACCACTGCTGCTTTACCCTTATCAGCATATCTCTTTTCAAGGGCAGCGTGGAACTCAGCAGTAGGCTTGAAGATAGAAACATTTATTGGTTTTGCTGGCACATTCTCAGCAACAACCTTCTCAGCTTGCTCCCCCTGAATACTTGCTGCCGGTTTAACAACCTTCTCAGCAATTGTTGTTTGCTCCCCCTCAACGTTTGTTGCCGGTTCATCAACCATCTCAGCATTACCAATGTTTTCAGTGAGGGGAGCTTGGGGAAGATTAGATGCTGGATCCTTCTCAATATTTTTCTCCCCCTTGGAAGTAGCTGAGAGACTAGCTACTTCCACTTTATCTTTCGTGAGGAGGACCAGCATTTCAACCATCATACCCTTCAGATTTTCAACTTCTTTTTCAAGCTTCTTGGTACGAGTTGACAGATTCGTCAAGTAGCTTTTTGTCAACAGCTACTTGGAAAGGAGTTTGAGAGAAGAGTTTATTTTTGAGAGAATGGATTTCTTGGGTGATGGAAGTGCGAAAATTATCTTGGTGAGCGGAGAAGGATGAGACAGTGTTTTGTAGTTGATGGAGGTGGGCGGTGAAAAGAATGTTGGATTGAGAGAGTTGCTGAAGAGATGCTAAGAGACCAGGCTGTTCGGTGACCTTCGCTGAATGGACTTCAGCTTTCAATTTGTCCAGCGAGGCGGAGATGGAGGAGTTAGAGGTGCTAACCCTCTTCATGCTTTCATTCAGCAAGGATTAATTTCGTCTGAACAGCTGCTCATTGGACTTGGTGTGGGTGACTTGATTCTTGGTGATCCCAGACACCATACCTTGAAGAGTGGTCAGCTCATCTTTCACAACATCATTTCCAGCTATCAGCTTTAGAAAGTTTTCATGAGCCTCAATATGAACCTGAGCTACTTGGTCTACCAGCCAAGCATACAAGTATCCATGTCTATTCCCTTGACTTTGGCAGATTTGTACCCTTCTCAACAATTCTTGTAGCTGACGAGTTTCAACATAATCCAGACCAGGTATATTGACAGCAGTAAAAGTAGTGGTGAGTTCTTCATCAGCAGAAGGGACCTTGAGATCCTTTAGAGAAACAGGATACTTGGAGCAAGGAACCCTGAAAAAATCTGGGTGGTGCAATGGTGGCACTTCCATGATTATTTCATCATCAACTTCTTCCACTTCAACATAAACAGCTGGCCTTATTCTTTGAAGGTGACATAATTCCACCCTTCGCTGAAGCTCAGCATCATTCACTTCAGGCACATAGTCTTCATAAAAACCAACTTGTTCAAAGGCAGCTGTGGGCCTTGGAGAGTAGCTTGGTGGAGGAGGCATATCAGCCAACGACTCTGAGATATCCTCAAATTCAGTAGGAGAAGAGGAGATTAACAAATATCCCAAGTCTTCTGCGAAGAAGCCACTAATATTGGCCTCTTCTTCACTTTCTTCTGCGGCAGCGAGTGTGATTTCAGCATCATCATCTTGGATGTCAAACTCACTGCCCAGATCTTCATCAGTTTCCATTTCACTTGATAATATATTTGTCTCAGTCCCTGCACAGACAATTTCCAAGACAATAGAAGAAGGAGGGGTGAGGGAACCTTGTGCCTCAGTCTCAGTGTGTTGTTCCACCAAGACATCATCGGCCGTAGAAGGTGTTGACTCTAGCATCACCTGTGATCTGGCTGCTGTCAACGACTCAGAGGGTAATTGAGAAGAAGGGGAATTATTTGGGGGTGGAGTTGGACTTTGACCTCTAGTGGGTTGGGGTGACCCAATATCTTCACCAACCTCGCCTACAGAAGTTTAAGGTGGCTGCCTGCTGTTCCCATTTAACTCGTCAACAGCCTGTTGGGAGGTTGCTGATGGGGTGGCTTGGGTACTAATGTCCATGGGCGTTGTGGACTTCCTAACCTTGGGGTTGCCCTTTGATACACTCCGCTTACGTTTTGGGACGTCAGCGGAGGGTGAAGATTGTATATTTTGAGTTAAGGATGCTGCCTTGGATTTACTTTTGGTCTTTTTAGAGGCTTGGGAGGTCGCTGGGGGGTTTACCAGCGAACCAGCCTCAGAAGGCATTTGAGCATCCACAGCGACTGTATCAGCCACTTCATCAGAAAGAAGTGCTGCCTCCCAGTCGCTGTCTTTCGGGTATAAAGAAGAATTTAAGGAGAAGAGTACCTCTTTCATGTGCGAAGTGAGGCGAGCCACCAAATTTTCAGCTGGTGGCTTGTAAATATTGTTTCCAACCCTCGCTGTTGGAATTGTTGACGCAGTTGGCAACACATATTCATCACCCAACACCTCCTTGAAAAGGAGGGAGAAGAATCTTGTAAAAGGCACTGTGTGAGACCTACTATTCATGTTGATCTTGTTCTTCATATCATTGAAGATCAACTGAGCATAATTCACAAATCGTCCTTCAGCAAGAGCGTGGATTATGGGCATCGATGTAGATGACGCCTGGTTGTAAGATCCAGAATTTCCACCATGCATTGAATCACATGAGTGAACAGAACTCTCCAGATCCCAGGAAGATTGTGCTTTAAGGGATTGCTTGGGATCGCTGGAGGGTTCCTCAAGTTATAATTATATCCAATGGAGGGCAACCATGCCTTCCATTCACTTTCAGTTGCTGGATCCACAAACTTATTATCATTGGTTTCTTGTGGAAACCCAAGAGTGAGACGAAGAGAAGCAGGAGTGATGGTGATTGTCTTCTCCCCCTGGCGGATAGTCCCAGTGATGGACTTGTTTGAATCATCATAATCACAAGTCCACCAGAATTCTCAAAGGAGATGGACAAAAATCTTTTCTGGGTCCGCCAAGATGCAACGATTTGCAGGAGATGCATGGATAAAATCCAGCATTGGCTTATACCCTTTTGTACCTTTTGGTACGTCAAGCGAGCCAAGATGATTGTTAGGTTTAACAATCATCTTCGAGGGAGAAAAAGAAACTTTTGAAAGATTTAGTTACATTAACCGGAGTATAGATTGGAGAATTTAAATAGGTAATAGGAGTTTGTTCCTGAACTTGTGGTTCAGGAACAGGTGGATTTTGTGCAGCGGGGGAAGAAGAAGAAGGGATCTCAACATTTTCTTGTTGTTGAGGGATTTGAGATGAAGAAGCCATTGATTTGCTTGAGAAGAAGATGAAAGAATTTTATGAAAGAAGATGAACAGATGGAGAGAGATATTTGGTTTGAGAGAAAGTGAATAGTTATATGGAAGCGTGAAAATAGAGTTGTGAGAGAGAGGATGTATATATAGGGTATGGTGGTGGGCCACGATCTTACAACTGGATTTCTCTCTCATCTTTTTCAAGCTGTGGAACAGTTGTAACCAACAACTGTTTCGTACATATGTATAATATATAAAAAGATTTGAGAGTAACGTTTAAATAAAGGAAAAGAAATTTTGTCCAAAAAGAAATACTTGAGTGTGCGCCGTATTGAGCAGTCGTAACCTGTCAGTCAGACTGTCACATACAGACAAATGACGTGATCAGAGCAAAAATCGAGGTGACTTTTCAGTTTGAATATATAAAACATGTGGTTCAAGATTTTGCCACGTCACCCACATAGTTACTTTGAAAACACTTAGTTTTGAAAATATCCTATGTTTTATTAAATGAGAATTTTTAATTTCTTAAGAAGGATATTTGGAAAGATTACATGCTGAAGGGTGCTTAGCATGTTTAAAGTTTTTGTCAGCGACTTCACAACTAACGTTGGTCGCTGACTACAGTTTTTGGCAAACTGTCAGCCATCAACGGATTTGATAAGTCTTTACCACTAGCCGTTTGCTAGTGGACTAGATGAAGACTTTTAGCTCTCCATTGCTTTTATTTTGCTTTTTCCCAAAGCAACAGGGATCAACGGATTTTATAAGTCTTTACCAATAGCCGTTTGCTATTGGACTAGATGAAGACTTTTAGCTCTTCATTGCTATTGTTTGCTTTTGCCCAAAGCAACAGGGATCAACGGATTTTATAAGTCTTTACCAATAGCCGTTTGCTACTGGACTAGATGAAGATTTCAAGCTCTTCATTGCTTTGAGATCAGCGAGTAAGACTGACTTAAGCTCGCTGAATTAGCCTACATGACAAGTCATGTCGCTGATTCCCCATTCAACATTCCTAACTTGCTAACAAGCAGTTTGAATCTAGTTTCATCCAATGGTTTAGTAAAGATGTCAACTAGTTGATCATCAGTTGGAATGAAGTAGATCTCGATGTCACCTTTCATGACATGATCACGAATAAAGTGATATCGAATATCAATATGCTTAGTTTTGGAATGTTGAACTGGGTTGTGTGTAATAGCAATAGCACTTGTATTATCACACATGATTGGAATTTTAGAGTATTCCAAATCATAGTCAGCAAGCTGATGGTTCATCCATAGCATTTGGGCACAACAGCTCGCTGCAGAGACATATTCTGCCTCAGCTGTGGAGATGGAAACTGTGTGTTGCTTTTTACTAGTCCAACTAGTCAGCTTCCCCCCCAACAGTTGACATCCTCCACTGGTGCTTTTGCGATCAAGCATGCAACCAGCATAGTCGGAGTCAGAATATCCAACTAACTCGAAGTTGGAGTCTTTTGGGTACCAAAGACCCAGCGTGGGTGTACCCTTGAGATATTTGAAGATACGCTTCACAGCGAGGAGATGAGATTCTCTAGAAGAAGCTTGATAGCGAGCACAGAGACATGTTGCAAACATGATGTCTGGGTGACTCGCTGTGAGATACATGAGTGACCCAATCATGCCACGATAGTAAGTAGGATTCACATACTTACCATCAGGGCCAGCGTGAAGATTATTAGGAGGGGACATTGGAGTTCCCTTTGGAGTGACATGGGTGAAGTCAAATTTATGCAACATATCCCGAATATATTTTTCTTGATTGATAAATATTCCAGTGGGAAGCTGCTTGATTTGTAACCCCAGAAAGAAGGTTAATTCACCCATCATACTCATTTCGAAAGTGCTAGACATAAGAGAACTGAACTTTCGACAGAGTTTGGTGGATAGGGAACCAAAGATAATGTCATCGACATAAATCTGCACATACAGAACATCATCCTTATGTTTGTAGATAAAGAGGGTGCTGTCAATGGTTCCCCTACAAAAGCCATGGTCAAGAAGGAAGGTAGACAAAGTGTCATACCAAGCTCTAGGAGCTTGTTTAAGACCATATAAGGCTTTATTTAGCTTGTAGACATAGTGAGGATGCTTTGGATCCTCAAATCTAGGAGGCTGCTTAACATAGACTTCTTCTTCAAGATCACCATTTAAGAAGGCGCTCTTGACGTCCATTTGATAGACAATGAAGCCTTTGTAAGCAGCATGAGCGAGAAAGAGTCGAATGGCTTCAAGACGAGCGACTGGAGCAAAGGTTTCGTCATAATCAATGCCTTCAGCTTGAGTATAACCTTGAGCAACCAATCTTGCCTTGTTTCTGATGACCACACCAGTTTCATCCATCTTATTCCTATAAACCCATCGAGTGCCAATGGGTTCTTTATAGGGAGGAGGAACAAGGAGCCAAACATGTTGTCTTTCAAATTGTGTTAGTTCTTCTTGCATGGCTTCCACCCATGAGGGATCAGCCATGGCTTCACCAATATTGGTAGGCACAGTTTGAGATAGAAAATTGACATAGAGACAAGTATTACTTGTCGCTGAGCAAGTTTGGACACCATTGTGTGGATTACCAATCACATGGTCAAGAGGGTGATCAGCAGTCCATTTGAGTGCTGGTGTGTGAATGGAAGAATGATTCATAGCGGATACTGTGGTGGTAGTTTCACTAGGAGTGGGAGTATAGGAGGAGAGATCAATGGTTAACAAGGGTTCAGAGTTGCTGACAGGAGGGTCACTGAGAACAGTGGGTACCTCTTGCTGATGAGTGTCATCCTCAGTGTCTCCTGAGAGAGGATTCGGTGAGGCATCATGAAATGTTTCCTCAGTGGCACCGTCAGCATCTTGAGGTTCAGTTGAGAGAGGAACATTAATGGAAGTGGCATTAACTGTTCGTAGAAGAAGCTCAACTGGATCTATAGAATAAATGTGAGCAGCAATGTACTCATCATTTGGTGAAGGACTTGGAGACTCAGCGATAGGTTGTTCAGCAACATCATGATGTGTCGCTGATACCTCAGACGAGTCAGATAGATCGCTGATAATTACTTCAGCATATGACTCATTTGAGAGATCACCTAAAGCTGAACAGCTTTCATCAAAAGTAACATGAATTGATTCATCTACTTTTTGAGTGCGAGTATTGAAAACTCTGAAAGCTTTGCTTATAGAAGAATATCACAGAAAGTAGCCATCATCAGCTTTGGGATCAAACTTTCCTAAATGATCCTTATCATTTAAGATGAAAACTGGGCAACCAAAAACATGGAAGTATCCAATTTGAGGTTTCTTGCCCTTGAGAATTTCATAGGCAGTCTTATCATGTCGCTTGACAATAAGACACCTATTTTGAGTGTGGCAAGCAGTACTGACTGCTTCAGCCCAGAATTTACTAGGAAGAGAGGACTCACTGAGCATGGTTCTTGCAGCTTCAATGAGAGTTCTATTTCTCCTTTCAGCTACCCCATTTTGCTCAGGAGTGCGAACAGAAGAGAAATTTTGTCTAATCCCTTGATCAACACAAAAAGTCTCAAGAGTGTGGTTTCTGAACTCAGTGCCATGATCGCTTCTGAGTTCTTTAACACGTATGCTGTTGAGGTTTTCCATCTTTTTAATGAAATTAATTATTTCCTCAGCAGCATCACTCTTAGAATGAAGAAAGATTATCTAAGTATATCATGAATATTCATCCACAATAACTAAGGTGTATCTGCTACCCCTTAGACTTTGGACATTTACTGGACCAAAAAGGTCCATGTGAAGGAGATGGAAACAGCCACTGATAGAGTTGGCCTGTTTAGTTTTGAAGGTGGCTCGGTGGCTTTTACCTTTTTCACAAGCACCACAGAGCCTGTCCTTCTCATAAGTGAGAGGAGGAAGGCCTCGAACTAGATTTTTCTTGGCCAAAGAGTTTATGGTTTTGAAGTTCACATGCGACATACGCTTGTGCCATAACCAGTTGATTTGGGAAGCAGATTTTGAGAAGAAGCAGGTCTCGCTGTCAGTTTTAACAGGAGTGAAATCTACCAAGTAGATATCCCTTTTTCTTGGAGCGACCAATACCACTTCTTTATTGACATTGATCACTGTGCCTTGATGCTTATCAAGGATAACCTTGTAGTCTGCATCGCACAGTTGACTGATGCTGATCAGATTGTGTTTCAATCCATTCACATAAGCAACCTTAGTGAATTTGATCAGCCCATGGGTGAGAGACCCATATCCTTCAGTTTGGCCAGTAGAATTGTCACCAAACACAACTGTAGGACCATCGGTCTCCACGAAGTTATCCAGCAGGTCCTTGGATCCAGTCATGTGTTTTGAACAACCACTGTCCAAATACCACACTTCTTTTCCTAGCGAGGCCTGCAGGATAACATAAGAAGGATTTAGGAAGAATCATGAGCATCCTCGCTGATAGTATCGTCAGCAGAGGATGTGAGAGGAAGATGAGCAAAGTCACCATCATTTAAAACGAGAGGAAGCATGTCATGAGCAGCAAGCATGTCATGAGTATCCTCTCGTGTGAAGAATTGATCTTCAGTGGTAAAAGTGACGGAGCTTCCAGTGTTTAGAACAACCATGTTAGCGACTTGGCTGTTTTCTCCATATTCGGCCAGTATACTATCACTACCATTGGTAATGATTTCATGAGACTGGGAAAGGAGATTCGCTGAGCGGCAATGTATTCAGCAATGTTGTCATCAGTGAGAACAACATCTTCACCCAAGCTGATATCAGATTCAGCTGGGGGAGTTCGCTCAGCGATTTCAGAGGAGGGATGAGCGGCGGAAGCTGAGGGTAGATTTGGCTGAATGACTACTTCAGGAGGATTCCTAGAGTCTTTGTCATTGCAGTCAGCAGCGATGTGTCCTCTTTCACCACATAAATAGCATTTTCTTCCAGCCTTCTAATTTTGAATCAGAAATTCCTTGAGTTGTGAGGATAAGTCGTTGACACGCTTATTCAACTCACAAATCTCATGATTGGAGGAAGAAGTTGATGCTACTGAAGGGCCCTTTTTCTTCCTGAACCGAACAGGAAGAGTTTTGGGAACAGGGCCAAGAATGGACTTGCCCTTAGATTGAGCATTTGAAGAACAAGGGACATGATTATTCAGAACAACTCGCTGACCTCCTTGCTGAGGAGGTCTGACCTGTTGAATAGGTCTGGGTTGCTGAGAACTATGATGACTTAGAGCAACTTGCTGACCTCCTGGCTGAGGAGGTCTAACCTGCTGAACAGGTTTTGTTTATTGAGGGACTAAAGTTCCCTTTGGGACATAGACAGAGTTAGGTTGCTGATAACGAGCATCAGCAAACTTAGCTCGTCTATTCATTAAGTGCTCATGCATAACAGCCTTTCTGCCAGCAGGAGAAGTATTAGAAGAAGATGAGGGCTGAGACGCAGGGCGTTCAGCGACTGCTGAGGGAATGGAATTCTCAGCGGGTTGACTAACAGGCACCACTCGCTGAGGGGTGCTGTAGTCATATGGGACAGCGACCTTGCTCCTTCTAAAAGGTTCAACAATGAACCCACCATTGGGCTTAACAGTGAAAACCTTAGGAGCAAGAGGCTTGAAACCATCACTTGAAATATTCCCTTCAAATGTTTAGGAAGAGGAATATTGAACACGACCCTCATTTGGCATCATGTCAATAATGGGATGGTTTGGAAAGACAGTCTTAGCAAAGCTAGCTGATGAGCTAGACTCTGCTTGTGACGAGGAAGTGGAAGTGCTGGGTGAGGGAGACTCATCATTCAGTTCAGAATGATAGTCATTCATGCCTTTAACAAAGTAGTTTTTAAGCAATTCCTCACGAGAAGTACGAGCACTGGAAGGAATCCTCTCTTCAGCGGCAGGTCTTTCGCTGAACATATTGGTGATGACAGCAGCCGTCTCATAATCACCACCGATTATCGCTTTCATTTGAGCAGGAACCTGCAAGCTGAAGATTTGGTCGTGAAGCCTAGAGGCTTTAGACCAGGAGGTGACTATCTTTTCAAGGTCAGTGATCTGATTTTTCAGCTTCTCATTTGAGATTTGAAGAGTTTGGTTGAGAAGCTTTTGGGATTCAAGCTCAACATGGACATTTCTCAAGTCCTTGAGCTTGTCAGTCTTATCACTTAGCTCAGCACTTACTGAGTTAAGTTTAGACTGGAGATCAGCACGAATAGATTTGACGTACTGAATATCACAAGTAAGAGATTCAAGAATTTTAGGTTTATCCTCTTCAGAGGCAGAGGAAAAAGTGCATACCTTCTTGATTGTGACATTGACCCACTGATTGGAGCACACTTGGTCTTTCGTCAGCGCCTGGTCATCAGCGAGTGCCATAAAGCAGATGGCATCAACAAAGTCCTCGCTGTCAGAAACGTCGAAATCAGCCCAGTCATGTTCTTCAGCAACAAGACCTTTGGCGGGAGTTTTGGCTTCTTCAACATCAGCCATTTTGGCACGAAGCTCATAATACTTCTTTTTGTATTCATCAGTAGGCTTGACTGAAGAGGGCCTCGCTGATGATGAAGAGGGCTTCACTGCCTGCAAAGAAGGAATAGAAACTTTGCATTCCTTTTGGTAATGGCCTTTACGACCACACCTCCAACATTCTTCTTGAGACTTGTCTACAACTGGTTTTTGGAAATGAGTCGACCTACGACCATTCCATTTTTTAGAATATCGTTTACCAGCGAGAAGAGCAAAGTTCATGAAGTCCGAGAACATCTCTTGTCTCTCCTCGAAATCGAGGTCATTGACAAGATCTTGGACGTTAGAGGGGGTAGGATTGCTGATGTCCATGTCAAGATGGACATGACTAACTTCAGCAGAGACCAGGGCAAGAGGGTCATGAACATTAGAGACACTAGATAAGGAAGAGGAAGAAGTTGAAGCATATGAACCAGCATGCCTCTTAGACTCAGCCTCAGCTCTCAAAGTTTGAGCGAGGGCTCTCTCTTCAAATTGAAGAGTGCCATAGAGTGACTCTAAGTCATGCTCCTTCAGTTGCTTAGTTGTTCTAAGAATTTGCCTTAAGCCTTGCCATTTGATAGGCAAGACGTCAATGAACTTGTAGCATATTTCAAGCGTATTATGCTCTATGCCCACATTTGTCATATCATTCAAAAGGCACTTAAAGCGATTATACGTACCATCCAGACTCTCATTAGGGAGAGAGAAGAATCCTTCATAGGCACGTTTCAGATCTATTTTCTTGGTAGCAAGAACATCTGCCGTACCATCGAATCTGGTACACAGATTATCCCACACCAATTTAGAAGAAGAAAGTTTGATGACAGATTTCATTATATCATCAGGAAGGGTAGTAATAATGAGATTTCTCAACCGAGCATCCAGATTGACAAGCCTACGCTCGTCATCTGTCCATTGTACTTCTGGTTTTATGAGCTCAGTGACAACTTCAGGAGCATCAGCAGTGGCTCCTAGTGTCCTGGTAACCAGAACCGGTACATATGGTCCTCTGGTTAGAATGGTCATAAGATAGGGTTCAACTCCTACGATGTGTAGGAGCATTCTCTCCTTCCAAGATCCGAAATCATGTGAATCGAATCTGGGTGGGATGGAGACATACCCAAAATCTTTGGTATTAACCAGAGAAGGAACATAAGACATAATAGTAAGAAAAGAAAAGTAGACAGAAGTTTAAAGAAAAGTTTTTAGATGCAGAAAATTAAGTAAGAAAGAAAGAAAGATAATCTTGCAAACTTTTACTCAGATCAGATTCGGTGTGTCGAACCACCGCTCTGATACCAACTAAAAGTCCCAAGTTTGCAACGATATGTAATTAAACAAACAATGTAAATTACACTAAGAAAGCAAGACAAGAAAGTAAACACGTTTAATCATAAGTAGTATTAATTAAACGGTGAATACATGGTTGGTTTACAAAGAAGGAAAGAAAGAAAAATATTGTTAAGTTTTTGCACACACGAAAACTTAACAATTATCCAATTCTACAATGAGAGAAAAACACACTAAGTGACTATTGTAGAATGAACCAACAACTTTGCAGCTAGGTCAAGTGATGCTTTATATAGGGGAGAAAAGGCATCACATGACAACCCAATAGATGTTGACATATGAAGGTTGTCAACTATCTATTGGTGTGTAAGACTGGTCTTCAGACCTCTCTGTTTGCCATCTTGTTTCTTTCCCAAAACGGAATGAAAGAGAAACACCTTAGTACCATTTTGGTACAAGATCACATGGCTCCATCGTTATCTTGCAACACGTGTCCTTGGGACCAGTCTTCTTATCTTCATTTTCCCGCCTATATTTGACTTACAACATATGACGGTGAGTCATTGAACTTATCCTTTAACTCGAAGATAATAGTGATCGTTGAAGGCTCGCTGATGAAACTCCTCGCTGAGGCTGTCAGCGACTACTTGACTCAGCAAGTAATCTTCAGCGAATCCATGACTCAACATCGATTATTTGAAAGCAAACAGTATATCCTTACTTTCATTGAAAGCAAGAGTATAATTCTTGGTTTTTTGAAAATCATAATCAAGATTCAAACTTTATCCTTTAATCTTCCAAGAGTATCATTCAAAATGAAAACCGTAAACCATTAGTGAGAAAACAAAAAAAAATACCGTAAACAATTAGTCAGAATCCAGCGGACGGTAGTTGGTGGTGATGTTTAAGGTGGTGGCGAGCAGAAAATCCCCCTGAAGATCAATACATATGACTTGGTAAAATAAAATTAAAATAGTAGTAATAATAATAATACTATAGATAAACTACAATTTAATCAGAAATTATTAATAATAATAGAAAGAAAAACCTTGTTGATGGTGATGAATCCGGCGGCGGTGGTTGGTGGCGATGAATCCGGCGAGAGATAGAGGGGTTGTGATTTAGTATAGAAAGAAAAACCCTTGTTGATGGTGATGAATCCGGCGGCGGTGGTTGGTGGCGATGAATCCGGCGAGAGAGAGAGGGGTTGTGATTTAGTGTGTGTGTGTCGATTTGGTTAACATATTGGTGGCGATGAATCCGGCGGTGGCTCAACCGCGGCGGAGATTGAGATGGTGGTGCGGCGGAGATTGAGATGGTGGTGAAATGGGAGGAGATTGGGGTTGCTGGGAGTGAGATGTGAGAATGAGATCGGCTGTGGGTTTCTTGGGTTTAATTTTTTGGCAAGGGTAATTTCGGCATTTAGAGGAGGATGTGAGAAATATAATGTAATTAAGGAGGGTATTATGGGAATGAAAAAAGTGCTTAAAACTTAATCTCAATACCCTTTATAAGGGTTTATAGATATTTGTCTCCTCATTTGTTTAACAAAAACTTGAATAGTATTTTCATCTTATTTTTTTCTCACTTGATATTTTTTTAATTGAATAGATTAATAATTGAATAACGATTGCATTTTTGAGGAAATTATATGTACAATTGTTTTAGAACAAAAAAAAATAGTAAAATGTATGATTAAAATGAGAAAGGGGGTTAATATCACTTCAAGAAATTTAAACATATTGCTATTTCAAATAAAGTAACAAAGTTTGGTTGAATGAATGAAAACCGATATAAGAATCGACCTCTAGAATACTCAACTTTAAGAACATATAGCCAATGTCCGAGGAACAATTGTGTCTCGTGACAACACATAAGATCCCGTAAAAAATTCAAGAAACGTTGAAGCAAAATTAACCATGAATGTAGATGAAGAGATTGAGCAACTAAAACAAGATTTTAAACGATTAATTAGGCCGCAAACAAACCGATGGATCCTACAAGCTAGGTAACGTTTCTCCTGTTGATTCACACATAGTCACACACACACATGAACATAATGTTTCATCATGTTAATATGTTGGTTGCTTTTTATATATCCGGATTAACTATATTTAGATTTAGATCGATGTAGAAATCGAGAGGACTTTGCGTGTAATTATTGATCTATTTCTAATGATCCTTGCACATTATATATGGATCATCTGATTGAAACCATCCATAAGGGAGATCTGAATGGTGCCTCTTTTATTTATGGTGTCAAAAGAATGTAACAAAACCAATTTCAAGCTTCTTATACGATGAAGCAAAATTCGAACCATTGATCTTGTCAAATGCAATTTATTTTTCAACCATCAAACCGCTTAACAATATATATTTGCATCCGAAACTAATTAAGCTATGTCTAAAGGCTAGGGCTGGCCACAAAGTGTTGTAGTCTATCTTTGGGGACTTAACCACCGAAATAAAATTTCTGTAGACGAAAGCAAACATATTAAGGCTCTGTTTTCTTTTTACTTAATACACTTAATAATTAAGAACTTAATGCATTCAGTTAGATTTCATGTATTTTTTACTTAATAAAGAAAAATAGCCGTCAATTACCTATTTTTTACTCAATACATATAAAATAATTTATACATTCGGCCACTTACACTCAACTCTTAATGACTTAAAAAAGAAAAGGCCCTAAGTTATTAAAAGACCAACAAAAATTTATTAAATTTAAAATAAAATCGAAATAGCCGTCTATTTTCATCCCACCCAAAAAAGCTTGTTGACTTTGTCTAAGGCGATTGTGAATGTGAGCAAACTTTTGTAGAGATTCCTTCAATCAGTTCTTTGTCATGATTGGCCAGCAAGTATGGATGTTTGAAGAAGACTCGATATGAGCTTACTAGGTTTCATCATGATTGGCCTTCTCCGAGAACGTAAAAAAATTTCGGACCCAATGCAAAATCATAAAATAGGTCCCAACAATTATAGAAGATTAAGATAACTATAGACCTATAGTTGATTTTTCAGTTACATATCATGATCCACCAAACTCTCACTTCTTGTGCTATTTAAGTTCTTTTTAACTTAAAATAATAAAAATTGTAAACATAAAGCTAAGATTTTTTTTTTTTTTGAACCCCTCCAAATATTGGGCCTTAGACTCTCTTTGTGGCCTCAAAGACGTCCTTCACGACAATGTGGTCGCTTGTTCCTGAAAGTGGTTCGTAGTGCATAAAACAAAATTGGAACAATATAATTCATAAGTCAATTTCACCAGAAAGCTATGAACTATTTTTATGTATTATTTGATCTTTTAATTATGATACATATGATCTTTATAGCATACATAATCTCTCTGACGCATTAGTTGAGCACGTGAATTTGTTTAAATTGAAACAAGCGAATGAGCCAAAGTGGTTTATCGGTCGATCGGTAGGTTCTGAACGCTTTTTTCCAATATGAAATCTGGTTTACCGGATTCAAAAGATGATCTAGAGACATTTATGGTTTCTTTTAGTGATGATTCTGTTTCTACCACTAATCATTTTTATGATGCCTATTAACACGTATTTCCAGATAATATGTGTTTTACAATTTAAGCAATTTAATAACGTACATTATAAATATTAATGAAAGTGAATCGATTTGATGAAAAAGATACACAATCAATTAAAGGGGTAAAAAAAATCAAATAAAGGGAACCAGCTGATTGTGCTTGTAAGATTAGCCCGTGTTCGTGTTTCAGGTTAGTGACATACACTCCTATCATATATACCTCTTTGACCGGAGATAAATAATGGAAGGAAATCATCAATGCAATCTTGAGAATCACTATTTGGTGCCTATGAAAGAAGCGTAATGAAGTGGTGCATGAACATAGATTTTTCTCTCCGGTTGCTATTTTTGAAGAATTTAAATCCATCTCATTCCTTTGGATGTCAAACAGGGCGAAAAAATGACTCGTGATTGGCATAAGTGACATACTTTTTATTGTCTGATGTAAATTTATTATAATTTTGATTTCAAGCTTTGTACTCTCTTTCACTAGCAACTTGCTAGTGTTTGAAATAAAACGTTCCACCTTAGCTGTTCAAGAAAAGAAAAAAAAAAAGCTGATTACGCTTGTGAAAACCGGAAGACCCCCTGATGAATGTTCTCGTTGGTGACTTGTGGTTTAGTAATTAGAAAAGGCTAATAAATTATAATTAGGGGGGCTGGACATTTATTGGTCATGCATTTTGGTTGAAAAAACATCATTAACTAATTAAAGAAAAAAGGCACTCTGGTGTCAACTGTCAAGTTTTACTTTGTATTATCTATATTATATTATAAAGAAAATAAAATTTTATTTTTAGAAATGTTGAAAAATATGTAATATTTTTACTTAGCATTCTTTAAAATACTTTCACATACACTACCTCCTTAACAGTAATAATTAAATT
Organism: Erigeron breviscapus; assembly: GCA_034093135.1. Classification (NCBI taxonomy): domain Eukaryota; kingdom Viridiplantae; phylum Streptophyta; class Magnoliopsida; order Asterales; family Asteraceae; genus Erigeron; species Erigeron breviscapus. Next base: position 128,725,760 of record CM067170.1, on the reverse strand, counting down.
ACACTATCAATCATTTGGCTTTTAAAATATCTCTATTAACCCTTTTCATCAATTATCTACACCACTCGATGCCGTCTTCACCATCAACAGTCGCCCCTACCACCACACCGTCGCCGCCATGACCACCGCCGCATTGCGCGTGTACCATGCTATTGTTAAAGAATATATACATATTTAGTTTGTACTGTATTCAACTAGATGTATATTGGACCACCGAATAGCAGGGCCATATTTACCCATAGCCCCAATGTGTTTAGCCCATATTAATCCATCCATCAATGATATCTTTCCTTTTCAAATAGCCCAATTCTATACATCATCGTCATATTCGTCATGAACTCAGAATTTTTTTTGAAAATAGACATATTTGGGGTGGTGTTTGTCAAAATAGTTTTTGCAAAAAATTTTTACGAAACTAGTAAATCCGGTAATCCGAAAACCGGACTCGTGTTTTTTGGTCCAATCCGGTAATTGAAAAACCGGACTCGAAATTTGAAATTTGAGTCCGGTAATACAAAAACCGGACTCGATGTTCGTGTAGGAAGAAGATAAAAGTTGCAGGTTGATGTGACACCACTTGCAGGTTTGAATAGTGGTGCATGGCACGTTCACCAAGTCCGGTTATCCGAAACCCGGTCTCGGTTTTAAATATATATTTATATCTATATAACGAGCCGCATATATCAGTTACCTCCATCTCCTTCTCGTATATCTTCCTCAAAATACATACATATCTATAAAAATGGCCGGCCAATCATCTTCTGGTGGTGTTGCATTCCCAAACCTGACTAACTTTGGAATGAAAAACAACATTCAGGAACACATGCGTTTGGATAACTGGGATAAAACAGAGGTGGCAGCTTTAATTCGAATTGTGCATCACCAAGATGATAAATCATCCCCAAAGTATTATCGTCAGTAATTAAATTTCTAAAAGGAACACTCTTAAATTCATACCATAAATATAATTGCAATTTGAAAGCTTCTTTTGAAACACCAAAACAACTGTAAGTGACATCATAAATCTCTGAATAAGTCATCACTTGAAAAAGAGGAAAACTTCTTCTTTTTGATGGATCTGCATTTTGAAGGATCCCATTTGCAAATGATACACAATCATCTCAAATTAACTGCACCATAATTGGGTTAAATGATGAAGAAGCCATTTTTATTTTAGGAATTTAGTTGACTGTGTTTGAAAGATATAATGAATATTGATAATGTTTAATACTTGAATGCTTGAAAGTATGCTTTTGAAAGTGTATATACACGTCTAATATATAATAGGTTACATAAGTTAGGGTTTCATGCGGCATCGACACGTGTTAGGGTTTCGTGAGTCCGGTTTTCCAAAACCCGGATTCAGTACGCATGTCACTATCACTGTACCAGTCAAACAGTACGCCTGCAACTTTTGTCTTCTTCTTGCACGAACATCGAGTCCGGTTTTTGTATTACCGGACTCAAATTTCAAATTTCGAGTCTGGTTTTTCAATTACCGGATTGGACCAAAAAACACGAGTCCGGTTTTCGGATTACCGGATTTACTAGTTTCGTAATTATTTTTTTTGCAAAAACTATTTTGACAAACACCACCCCAAATATGTCTATTTTCAAAAAAAATTCCATGAACTCATGATTATCAATCTACTATCTTCCCACCAGGCCACCATCTTCTGTTGAGTCAAGGATTCGCTGGCCAGACTTGGTCGCTGACGTGTGTCGTCAGCGAGTCATCAGCGGGTGGTTTCTTTCCAAATTGTGAGTCAAGGCGGGAAGAATTTAAATCAAGTAAAGACAAGAGTCACATGGTGGTTCTTCCAACTGGATATTACCTTATATGGCAAAGGTACAGTTGGAACCAAAACAAGGGTTTTCTCTTTCATACCCGTTTTGGTAAAGAAGACAAAGGCTCCTGGATCCAAGTACTTCGAGCCAATGAGAAGTCGACAACCACCATCCTATCACTATCATTGTAAGGCTGTGTTGCCCTAATTCCTCCCCTATATAAAACAACACAGCCGCATCATTTACACTTTGTGTTTGTCACCACAAGTGTGTGTCACTTATTATTTCTTCTTGTAATTGTTTTAGTTTTCTAGTTTGTCTAAAACTAAACAATTATATTGTTCTTGTATTTTTCTTGTAAGACAAGTTGTAATATCTACCATGTATTCATTGTTTAATCAATGATACATATGATTAGACTTGCATAGTTTCTTGTACTTGAACTTTATTCTTGTTCTTGTTCTTTACTTTCTGCATTTACTTTCTTGTCTTAATTAATCTCATATAAGTGTGCAAATCGTGGACTGTCAAGTGGTATCAGAGATGCTGTTTCTAAATTATTGAAACAAAGATCTGTTTGCTTACTTATTTCTTTCTAAATTTTGTTCTTTTCTTATCTAAATTCTTATTTCTTTCTTAAAATACAAGAACATGACTGTTGTACCAACTCTTGTGAACACGCGTGACTTTGGTTACGTGTCTGTTCCTCCAAGATTCGAGCCTGAAGACTTTGGATCTTGGAAAGAAAGAATGCTTCTTCACATAGTTGGTGTAGAACCCTACCTTATAACCATAATGACCAAAGGTCCATACGTACCTACTCTGGTACAAAGAACACCAGGAGCAACTGCTGATGCTCCTGAGATTGTGATTGACATAGTCAAACCAGAGGTACAATGGACCGATGATGAGCGTAGACTGGTAAATCTTGATTCCAGGCTCAAAAACATGATTGTCTCTACCCTTCCTACTGACATCATGAAGCTCATCATCAAATATCCCACTTCTAAAGAAGTCTGGGATAGGTTATGTAGCATGTATGAGGGCTCTGCTGCTACCATTGCCACTAAAAAGATAGACCTTAAAAGAGCATATGAAAAATTCTTTTCTCTTCCAAATGAAGGTCTCAATGGCACCTATACCCGATTTAAAGGGTTGCTAAATGACATGACCAATGTTGGTATCACCCATGACAACTTTGAGGTGTGCCACAAATTCATTGATAGTCTTCCAATCAAGTGGCAAGGATTGAGACAAATCCTTAGGACCACATAGCGACTCAATGGTCTTGATCTTGAATCTCTCTTTGGCATGCTTCAGTTTGAAGAGAGAGCTCTTGCTCAAACTCTAAGAGCTGCTGCTGACGCAAAACATAGTGCTGGTCCCTCCTCTTCTACTTCTTCTTCAGCATATTCTGTTATTGATCCCCTTGCCCTTGTCTCTGCTGAGCCCATTAATCTTAATAATGGTGCCAGCTCCTCTCATCTCCCACCTCCTATTCAATCTCTTGTTAATGATCTCGATGCTGATGAGAAACAAGAGATGTTCAGCGACTTCATGGACTTTGCCCTGGTCGCTGGCAAGAGGTACTCACGAAAATGGAACAACCGTAAGTCGGTTGCTCCATATAAGCCTCCTGTTGACAAATCTCAAGAGGAGTGCTGGAGATGTGGTAGGAAGGGATACTACCAAAAGGAGTGCAGAGTTGCTCTTCCAACTCCTGCTGCTCCTAAATCTAACCTATCTAAACCTGCTGGGAGTACAGGAACAAATACTATCAGCAAAAGGGCTGGTCGCTGAAGAACATGACTGGGCTGAATCAGATGATTCAGACAGTGAAGAGTACGTTGATGCCATGTGTCTTATGGCACTCGCTGATGGTGATGCACTGACAAAAGACCAAGTCTCTTCCAGTCAGTGGGTAAATGTCACCATTAAAAAGGTATGTGCTCACTCTTCTGCCTCTGATGAAGATAAACCTAAAATCTTCGAATCTCTTCTGTGTGATATCCAGTTCGTTGAATCTATACGAGCTGATATCCAATCTAAACTTGACTCTGTCTCCTTAGAGTTAAGTGACAAATCTGAAAGACTCAATGAGCTGAGGAATGTTCATGTTGAACTCCAATCTCATGAGTTGCTGGCACAAAAAGTTCAGCTTGAGAATGAAAAACTCAAGCTTGAAGTTGCCAACCTTAAAAAGATTGTGACCTCCTGGTCAAAAGCTTCCAGGTTTCATCATAAGTGTCTAAATGAACAAGTCCTGCCCAAGTTCAGGCAGTCATTGGCGGTGACTTTGAGGCCGCTGCCACTCTCTCTGACTTGTTCAATGATGATGTGAAACCTGAAATCTCCATTCCTCCTTCTGCTGTCATTTCTCCTGAAGAAATGGTATTTCGTTAGGGGTCTTAATGATTACCATAATGAAATGGAAGCTGGTTCTACCTCTACCTCCACCAGCGACCCATCTACCCCTGCCGAGGAAAATGGTGCTAGCTCCTCAGCAAGCACTAGCAATCCTTATCCTCATCTTCCCATTATTGGCATGATACCTAATGAAGGAAGAGTTCAATACTCTTCTGGGGAATCTTTTGAAGGAGATATTGGCAGTGATGGTTTTAAACCAGTCGCTCCTCAGCAACTTACTCTTAAAGCTGCTGAACCTTTTAAGAGAAGCACAGTTGCTGTACCTTATGACTACAGCACGCCTCAGCGTGCTAACTCTGTCAGTCAGCAATCACAACAAGTTGCTTCTCAAACCCCTTCTTTCTCAACCTCTCATCAAACACCTGCACATGCTGACAGTAAATCTGATCAGCATGATCATTTTATGAAAAGACGCGTCAGGTTCGGTGACGCTAGATATCAGCAAGTAGGACCTTCTCAGGTCAGACCTGCTGATAGACAGGTCCATCAGCAGGCACCCCAATACATGCCTATTCCTTCCAATATGAGGTATAAAACTCCTCAAAAAGAAAGAATGCCTCATACTCAAAATAGGTCTATCACTCCTCAGAAAGGATACTTGCCCCATCAGCAAGTAAGACCTATCACTCCTCAAAGAGGACACTTGCCTCATCAGCAAGTGAGAGCTACTACTCCTAACAGGCAGTACCTACCTCATAGGCAAATGAGGTCAGCTACTCCTAAACAGCAACCCAGATCGATCACTCCTAAAAGAGTGCATCCATCTCAGCAGGGATCTTCTTCTTCCTCTCATCCTGCTGTTAGACAAGCATGGAGTGTTGTAAAGGGATCACAAAATCCCTCTACTTCTCAATCAGAGGATCCAAAAGGAAAGTCCATCTTGGGTCCTGCTCCTAAGATGCCTCAGCTTACACTTAAGCATAAGCAAAAGCCAAAGCAAAAGAAAAAGGCATCTTCCTCCTCTGACCCTCAAATTAATGAGCTCACTCAGCGAGTTAATGATCTCTCTTCTCAACTGAAGGAATTCTTCCTTCAAAATCAAAAGGGCAGCACCTCTGATAAAAAAATGCTACATATGTGGCAGCAGAGGTCATGTTGCTTCCGATTGTGATAACTCCAGGGATGCTCCTGAGGTTGTCATTCAACCTAATCCTCCTACCTCAACAGTTGCTTCCTCCTCCACTATGGTCAGCGAAAGTTCTTCTTCTGCTGAACATGGAAATAATGAAGGAGACACAACCATTCTCACTGAGGAAAACATTGCTGACTTCATTGCAGCCCAGAATGTATCCGTCCCTCACTCTCAAAGGGTTATTACCAATAGATTTGGTGAACCAGCTATGATAGTTGAGTTCAGTGATACTGATGTGGTCAGCAATGTGGTCTTCATACAATCTAATAATACCACAACTCCATTTGGTGGTGATGAATCATCTTATGTCACCTTTCCTCTAGATCCTCTTCCTCCTCATCCTTCTACACAAGCTGAAGAGGAAACCTCTGAAGCTGCTGCTATTAACCCTGCTGATCTTGCTGTCAGCGAGTTTAATAGTGAACCCGTCTAATTCCTTCTGTCATATCCATGCAGGGCTCGCTGGGAAAAGGTGTGTGGTACTTGGACAGTGGCTGTTCAAAATACATGACTGGCACTAAGACCCTGTTGGATAACTACGTAGAGGCTGCTGGCCCTACTGTAGTGTTTGGTGATAACTCCACTGGACAAACTGAAGGATATGGTCATCTCTCTAATGGTCTCATTAAGTTCACCAAGGTTGCATATGTTAATGGGTTAAAACATAATCTCATCAGCATAAGTCAACTTTGTGATGCTGACTATAAAGTGATTCTTGATAAGCATCAAGGCACTGTTGTAAATGTAAACAAGGAAGTCATCTTGGTCACTCCAAGAAAATGAGATGTATATCTGGTGGACTTCACTCCTATCAAAACTGATAGTGAGACTTGTTTCTTTGCTAAGTCAGCTGCTGAACTCAATTGGTTATGGCACAAGCGCATGTCGCATGTGAATTTCAAAACCATCAACTCTCTGGCCAAAAAGAACCTTGTTCGTGGCCTTCCTCATCTCTCTTTTGAAAAGGATAGACTCTGTGGTGCTTGTGAAAAAGGTAAAAGCCACAGAGCTACTTTCAAAACAAAGCAGGCCAATTCTATCACTGGCTGCTTTCATCTTCTTCACATGGACCTTTTTGGTCCTGTAAATGTCCAAAGTCTAAAGGGTGGCAGATACACTTTAGTAATTGTGGATGAATATTCACGATATACTTGGACTATTTTTCTTCGTTCTAAGAGTGATGCTGCTGAAGAGATTATCAATTTCATCAAGAAAATGGAAAACCTCAACAGCATAAGGGTTAAAGAACTCAGAAACGATCATGGTACTGAGTTCAGAAACCACACTCTTGAATCCTTTTGTGCTGATCAAGGGATCTCACAAAACTTTTCTTCCACCAGAACTCCTAAGCAAAATGGTGTTGCTGAAAGGAGAAACAGAACTCTAATTGAGGCAGCACGTACTATGCTCAGCGAGTCTTCCTTGCCTAGTAAATTCTGGGCAGAAGCTGTCAGCACTGCCTGTCATACTCAAAACAGATGTCTTATTGTCAAAAGACATGACAAGACAGCTTATGAGGTTTTGAAAGGTAAGAAACCTCAAATTAAATACTTCCATGTCTTTGGATGTCCTGTCTTTATCTTAAATAACAAGGACCACCTAGGAAAATTTGATCCTAAAGCTGATGATGGCTACTTCCTTGGTTATTCCTCCATCAGCAAGGCTTTTAGAGTATTCAATACTCGCCTTCAAAAGGTTGATGAATCAATCCATGTAACCTTTGATGAAAGTTCATCAGCTCTTAAGGACATTCAAACTACTTCATCTGAAGTCATTTTCAATGAGCTCGCTGATCCTCACTTTCAGGAAGCTGACTCATTTGTTGATGCATCTTGCTCGCTGCCTGATAATAATCAGCATGACAAATAGGATAGTTCAGCAGATGCTAAACCAGAGCAAGTTGCTGCTCATATCTACTCGATTGAGCCAGTTGAGCCTATCTTAAGATCAATCCATGCAGCATAAGCCAAACCTAGATCACTGGCTGATGACATGCATGCTGATGACTCTACTGAGGAAGAGTTTCATGATGCATCAGCTAATGCTGATGATATGGAGTCAGCTGATGACTCCAACATCAATGATAACTCAAATCAGTCGAATGGCTCTACTGATCTTACTCCTGAACCCATTCTTACCATTGACTTCTCCTCTTACAATAATCTCTCTGCTGGACCCATCTCTCAGTCTTCCGCTGACACTCAACTAGGTTCATCAAGTGTTCCTGCACTTAAATGGACTTCTAGTCATCCAGCTCACCAAGTGATTGGTGATCCTTCTCAAGGGATTGTTACTCGATCAGCGACTAGAAACACATGTGTCTATGTGAATTTCTTGTCTATGATCACCCCTAAGAATATAGGAGAAGCAATGGCTGATCCTTCTTGGGTAGAGGCTATGCAAGAAGAACTTACCCAGTTCAAACGACAGCATGTCTGGTTTCTTGTCCCTCTACCTGCTGACAAAGAACCCATTGGCACAAAATGGGTTTATAGGAATAAAATGGACGAAGATGGTGTATTTACTCATAACAAGGCTAGGCTGGTTGCACAAGGATACCTTCAAGAAGAAGGTGTTAATTACGATGAAACCTTTGCACCAGTGGCCCGATTAGAAGCAATTCGCTTATTCTTGGCACATGCTGCTTACAGAAACTTCACAGTATATCAGATGGATGTTAAGAGTGCCTTCCTAAATAGAAAACTCGATGAGGAAGTTTATGTTAAGCAGCCACCTGGTTTTGAAGATCCAGCCAAGCCACACCATGTCTATCGTCTTTATAAGGCTCTATATGGCCTTAAACAGGCTCCTAGAGCCTGGTATGACACTCTTTCTGAATTTCTTCTCTCTAACAAGTTTCAGCGAGGGTCCATTGACAGCACCCTTTTTATCTATAGAAAGGGTGCTGATGTTCTTTATGTCCAGATATATGTGGATGACATCATCTTTGGGTCCTCCAGCAAGAAACTTTGTACTAAGTTCAGCTCACTGATGTCTTCTCATTTTGAGATGAGCATGATGGGTGAATTGACTTTCTTTCTTGGTCTACAAATTCGACAACTCCCAAATGGGATTTTCATTAATCAGGAGAAGTACATTCGAGACATGCTGGCTAAATTTGACATGTCCAATGTGACCACTAAAGTCACTCATATGTCTTCTCCTAATAATCTCCATGCTGATCCTGATGGTAAGCATGTGAATCCCACTCACTATAGGGGAATGATTGGCTCGCTGATGTATCTCACAGCGAGTCGTCCTGACATCATGTTTGCTACTTGCTTATGTGCAAGATATCAAGCCTCTCCTAGGGAGTCTCATCTTCTCGCTGTCAAGCGAATCTTCAAGTATCTAAAAGGTACCTCCACACTGGGTCTCTGGTATCCCAAAGACTCCAGTTTTGACTTAGTTGCATATTCTGACTCTGACTATGCTGGTTGCATGTTAGATAGGAAAAGCACCAGTGGTGGATGTCAACTGTTGGGGGGGAAGCTGACTAGTTGGTCTAGTAAGAAACAGCATACAGTGTCCATCTCCACTGCTGAAGCAGAATATGTATCAGCAGCAAGTTGTTGTGCACAAGTCCTCTGGATGAAAAACCAACTCGCTGACTATGACTTAGAATTCTCTAAGATTCCCATAATATGTGACAATACAAGTGCTATTGCTATCACACACAATCCTGTTCAGCATTCTAAGACCAAACACATAGACATTAGGTACCACTTCATTCGTGACCATGTCATGAAAGGAGATGTTGAAATTTACTTCATTCCCACTGATGACCAACTTGCTGACATATTCACAAAACCCTTAGATGAAACCAGATTCAAGTATCTGGTCAGTAAGTTGGGAATGTTGAATGGTGAATCAGCGACATGACTTGTCATGTCTGCTGATGCTTCAACTTACATCTCTCTTATAAGTTGAAAAGTGACCTTATGGTCAAAATTTCTTTCAGCAAGTTCAAGTGTGTCTTACTTGCTAAACATAAAAAGCAATAGAGAGCTAAAAGTTTCTATCTAGTCCAGCAGCAAACGGCTGCTGGTAAAGACATCTAAAATCCGTTGATCCCTGTTGCTTTGGGAAAAAGCAAAACAAAAGCAATAGAGAGCTAAAAGTCTCTATCTAGTCCAGCAGCAAACGGCTGCTGGTAAAGACATCTAAAATCCGTTGATCCCTGTTGCTTTGGGAAAAAGCAAAACAAAAGCAATAGAGAGCTAAAAGTCTCTATCTAGTCCAGCAGCAAACGGCTGCTGGTAAAGACATCTAAAATCCGTTGATCCCTGTTGCTTTGGGAAAAAGCAAAACAAAAGCAATAGAGAGCTAAAAGTCTCTATCTAGTCCAGCAGCAAACGGCTGCTGGTAAAGACATCTAAAATCCGTTGATCCCTGTTGCTTTGGGAAAAAGCAAAACAAAAGCAATAGAGAGCTAAAAGTCTCTATCTAGTCCAGCAGCAAACGGCTGCTGGTAAAGACATCTAAAATCCGTTGATCCCTGTTGCTTTGGGAAAAAGCAAAACAAAAGCAATAGAGAGCTAAAAGTCTCTATCTAGTCCAGCAGCAAACGGCTGCTGGTAAAGACATCTAAAATCCGTTGATCCCTGTTGCTTTGGGAAAAAGCAAAACAAAAGCAATAGAGAGCTAAAAGTCTCTATCTAGTCCAGCAGCAAACGGCTGCTGGTAAAGACATCTAAAATCCGTTGATCCCTGTTGCTTTGGGAAAAAGCAAAACAAAATAAGGTAACCATATTTTCTAACTTGGTCAGTGGATATACTTAGATCTTAACTACTTATCATATGAGCATATCCACTAAGTACTTTTACTAATATTTTAATAGGAATTTCAAACGGTTACCTCGATTTTCTCCCTAATGGGCAACTTGTACACTGTACGCGCCGTAACCACTCGAGTGTATTTGAAATCGTGGTACAAGTTGTCACATCAAACCACTTTTATACGTTACTCACATACGTATATCAAACGTATTTTATAAATTAAAAATTTATTATTTTGTACTTTTATATTTACAAAATATTTATTTTCCTTTTTGAAATACGTATACTTATATTACGTATGAAAGAGAGTATACATGACGGTTCACTTTTGCAGTTATGGGGCCCATATCCATACCATATATATTCTCACCGTCTCCATCACCTTCCCTTATACTCTCATAATTCTCATTCCTTCTCTCATATTCTCAAAATCTCCTAAAAACACTCTCAAATTTCCTAATATCTTTTTTGATTTCTTCTTCAATCTTTTCATCTTCTCTTCTTCATATTCCTAAAATAAAAAATGTCTTCTTCATCTTCCCAACAACAACAACCAGAAAATCAACCACAAACTGAAAACCCTTCATCCAATAATCCTCCTGTATCTCCCACTCATGTTGAGTTGCCAGAAGATGACTTGGGGACTCAAAAGGCACTTAAACATGTTCCTCTTTATATGCATTCAAAAATATTTGATCCAGAAACTATTCCTTCATCTCAAAAAGTAAACTTTCAAGCCCAAAGACTCACCATCAAATCCAATAATTATCTGGGTTCCCTTGAAGTTCCATCCGGCATAACTGGGTACCAACAAATGCTTGATTTCATAAAAGCGTGCCCAGTGACAAATGCCATTTATTCCGATCCTGAAGATATGTACGTCTATCTTCTCCGGGAATTCTGGTGGACATGTGATTATAAGGTAGGCATTGATGCTATATTACTGGCATAGTAAAGAAGAAGGAGCTGACAATTAAAATCACACCCGAAATCATTCGTACAGCACTTGGTCTACCAGAACAAACCACAGAAAGGTCGTTTGTAAATCCGGCAACTGTTGATCAATGGAATGCATGGCTCCCAACCATTGGGTATGGAGCAGACTTCCCAAACAGCAACCCCCTGAAGAAGCATCTCCCTGGTGTTTGGAGATTATTGTTCGCTCATGTCATCCAGTGTTTGGGTGGCAACTCTGGATCCTTTGATCAGGCCACTGCTTCAAACATGCAAATTATTCATGCCTTAGCTACTGGCAGGTTCATTGACTTTGCCTCAGTGATCTTTGAAGACATGAAATCAAAGGTTCAAGCCAGCAACCGCTCATACACAATTCCTTATACAAGATTTTTGTCTCTGATTTTCAAACAAGAACTTAAAGAAAAATACAATCAATTTGGTGCTACTGTCTGCAAGCCACCAAGAATTGGTCACTCTGTCTACAAACAGCCTGCTTGTGATACTGCTGTTGAAAATATTGATGAACGAGATGTAGAAGAAGGTCCTGTTGATAATGCTGGTGGTCATATTGAAACAAATGAAGGTGCTGGTGATACTGCTGTTGAAAATATTGATGAACGAGATGTAGAAGAAGGTCCTGTTGATAATGCTGGTGGTCATATTGAAACAAATGAAGGTGCTGGTGATACTGCTGTTGAAAATATTAATGAACGAGATGTAGAAGAAGGTCATGTTGATAATGCTGGTGGTCATATTGAAACAAATGAAGGTGCTGGTGATACTGCTGTTGAAAATATTGATGAACGAGATGTAGAAGAAGGTCCTGTTGATAATGCTGGTGGTCATATTGAAACAAATGAAGGTGCTGGTGATACTGCTGTTGAAAATATTGATGAACGAGATGTAGAAGAAGGTCCTGTTGATAATGCTGGTGGTCATATTGAAACAAATGAAGGTGCTGGTGATACTGCTGTTGAAAATATTAATGAACGAGATGTAGAAGAAGGTCATGTTGATAATGCTGGTGGTCATATTGAAACAAATGAAGGTGCTGGTGATACTGCTGTTGAAAATATTGATGAACGAGATGTAGAAGAAGGTCCTGTTGATAATGCTGGTGGTCATATTGAAACAAATGAAGGTGCTGGTGATACTGCTGTTGAAAATATTGATGAACGAGATGTAGAAGAAGGTCCTGTTGATAATGCTGGTGGTCATATTGAAACAAATGAAGGTGCTGGTGATACTGCTGTTGAAAATATTAATGAACGAGATGTAGAAGAAGGTCATGTTGATAATGCTGGTGGTCATATTGAAACAAATGAAGGTGCTGGTGATACTGCTGTTGAAAATATTGATGAACGAGATGTAGAAGAAGGTCCTGTTGATAATGCTGGTGGTCATATTGAAACAAATGAAGGTGCTGGTGATACTGCTGTTGAAAATATTGATGAACGAGATGTAGAAGAAGGTCCTGTTGATAATGCTGGTGGTCATATTGAAACAAATGAAGGTGCTGGTGATACTGCTGTTGAAAATATTGATGAACGAGATGTAGAAGAAGGTCCTGTTGATAATGCTGGTGGTCATATTGAAACAAATGAAGGTGCTGGTGATACTGCTGTTGAAAATATTGATGAACGAGATGTAGAAGAAGGTCCTGTTGATAATGCTGGTGGTCATATTGAAACAAATGAAGGTGCTGGTGATACTGCTGTTGAAAATATTGATGAACGAGATGTAGAAGAAGGTCCTGTTGATAATGCTGGTGGTCATATTGAAACAAATGAAGGTGCTGGTGATACTGCTGTTGAAAATATTGATGAACGAGATGTAGAAGAAGGTCCTGTTGATAATGCTGGTGGTCATATTGAAACAAATGAAGGTGCTGGTGATACTGCTGTTGAAAATATTGATGAACGAGATGTAGAAGAAGGTCCTGTTGATAATGCTGGTGGTCATATTGAAACAAATGAAGGTGCTGGTGATACTGCTGTTGAAAATATTGATGAACGAGATGTAGAAGAAGGTCCTGTTGATAATGCTGGTGGTCATATTGAAACAAATGAAGGTGCTGGTGATACTGCTGTTGAAAATATTAATGAACGAGATGTAGAAGAAGGTCATGTTGATAATGCTGGTGGTCATATTGAAACAAATGAAGGTGCTGGTGATGAGGGGGAGCATGAAAAAGAAGAAGTAAATGTTGAAGTTTCCCCTGCTGGTGTTGAGGGGGAGATTGAAAAAGAAGAAGTAAATGTTGAAGTTTCCCCTGCTGGTGTTGAGGGGGAGATTGAAAAAGAAGAAGTAAATGTTGAAGTTTCCCCTGCTGGTGTTGAGGGGGAGATTGAAAAAGAAGAAGTAAATGTTGAAGTTTCCCCTGCTGGTGTTGAGGGGGAGATTGAAAAAGAAGAAGTAAATGTTGAAGTTTCCCCTGCTGGTGTTGAGGGGGAGATTGAAAAAGAAGAAGTAAATGTTGAAGTTTCCCCTGCTGGTGTTGAGGGGGAGATTGAAAAAGAAGAAGTAAATGTTGAAGTTTCCCCTGCTGGTGTTGAGGGGGAGATTGAAAAAGAAGAAGTAAATGTTGAAGTTTCCCCTGCTGGTGTTGAGGGGGAGATTGAAAAAGAAGAAGTAAATGTTGAAGTTTCCCCTGCTGGTGTTGAGGGGGAGATTGAAAAAGAAGAAGTAAATGTTGAAGTTTCCCCTGCTGGTGTTGAGGGGGAGATTGAAAAAGAAGAAGTAAATGTTGAAGTTTCCCCTGCTGGTGTTGAGGGGGAGATTGAAAAAGAAGAAGTAAATGTTGAAGTTTCCCCTGCTGGTGTTGAGGGGGAGATTGAAAAAGAAGAAGTAAATGTTGAAGTTTCCCCTGCTGGTGTTGAGGGGGAGATTGAAAAAGAAGAAGTAAATGTTGAAGTTTCCCCTGCTGGTGTTGAGGGGGAGATTGAAAAAGAAGAAGTAAATGTTGAAGTTTCCCCTGCTGGTGTTGAGGGGGAGATTGAAAAAGAAGAAGTAAATGTTGAAGTTTCCCCTGCTGGTGTTGAGGGGGAGATTGAAAAAGAAGAAGTAAATGTTGAAGTTTCCCCTGCTGGTGTTGAGGGGGAGATTGAAAAAGAAGAAGTAAATGTTGAAGTTTCCCCTGCTGGTGTTGAGGGGGAGATTGAAAAAGAAGAAGTAAATGTTGAAGTTTCCCCTGCTGGTGTTGAGGGGGAGATTGAAAAAGAAGAAGTAAATGTTGAAGTTTCCCCTGCTGGTGTTGAGGGGGAGATTGAAAAAGAAGAAGTAAATGTTGAAGTTTCCCCTGCTGGTGTTGAGGGGGAGATTGAAAAAGAAGAAGTAAATGTTGAAGTTTCCCCTGCTGGTGTTGAGGGGGAGATTGAAAAAGAAGAAGTAAATGTTGAAGTTTCCCCTGCTGGTGTTGAGGGGGAGATTGAAAAAGAAGAAGTAAATGTTGAAGTTTCCCCTGCTGGTGTTGAGGGGGAGATTGAAAAAGAAGAAGTAAATGTTGAAGTTTCCCCTGCTGGTGTTGAGGGGGAGATTGAAAAAGAAGAAGTAAATGTTGAAGTTTCCCCTGCTGGTGTTGAGGGGGAGATTGAAAAAGAAGAAGTAATATTGAAGTTCCCCCTGCTGGTGTTGAGGGGGAGCATGAAAAAGAAGAAGTAAATGTTGAAGTTTCCCCTGCTGGTGTTGAGGGGGAGATTGAAAAAGAAGAAGTAAATGTTGAAGTTTCCCCTGCTGGTGTTGAGGGGGAGATTGAAAAAGAAGAAGTAAATGTTGAAGTTTCCCCTGCTGGTGTTGAGGGGGAGATTGAAAAAGAAGAAGTAAATGTTGAAGTTTCCCCTGCTGGTGTTGAGGGGGAGATTGAAAAAGAAGAAGTAAATGTTGAAGTTTCCCCTGCTGGTGTTGAGGGGGAGATTGAAAAAGAAGAAGTAAATGTTGAAGTTTCCCCTGCTGGTGTTGAGGGGGAGATTGAAAAAGAAGAAGTAAATGTTGAAGTTTCCCCTGCTGGTGTTGAGGGGGAGATTGAAAAAGAAGAAGTAAATGTTGAAGTTTCCCCTGCTGGTGTTGAGGGGGAGATTGAAAAAGAAGAAGTAAATGTTGAAGTTTCCCCTGCTGGTGTTGAGGGGGAGATTGAAAAAGAAGAAGTAAATGTTGAAGTTTCCCCTGCTGGTGTTGAGGGGGAGATTGAAAAAGAAGAAGTAAATGTTGAAGTTTCCCCTGCTGGTGTTGAGGGGGAGATTGAAAAAGAAGAAGTAAATGTTGAAGTTTCCCCTGCTGGTGTTGAGGGGGAGATTGAAAAAGAAGAAGTAAATGTTGAAGTTTCCCCTGCTGGTGTTGAGGGGGAGATTGAAAAAGAAGAAGTAAATGTTGAAGTTTCCCCTGCTGGTGTTGAGGGGGAGATTGAAAAAGAAGAAGTAAATGTTGAAGTTTCCCCTGCTGGTGTTGAGGGGGAGATTGAAAAAGAAGAAGTAAATGTTGAAGTTTCCCCTGCTGGTGTTGAGGGGGAGATTGAAAAAGAAGAAGTAAATGTTGAAGTTTCCCCTGCTGGTGTTGAGGGGGAGATTGAAAAAGAAGAAGTAAATGTTGAAGTTTCCCCTGCTGGTGTTGAGGGGGAGATTGAAAAAGAAGAAGTAAATGTTGAAGTTTCCCCTGCTGGTGTTGAGGGGGAGATTGAAAAAGAAGAAGTAAATGTTGAAGTTTCCCCTGCTGGTGTTGAGGGGGAGATTGAAAAAGAAGAAGTAAATGTTGAAGTTTCCCCTGCTGGTGTTGAGGGGGAGATTGAAAAAGAGGAAGTGGGAGAAGATGAAGAGAATGTTGAGCCAACTGGTGGAAATGTCTCTCAAGAAATTCAAATTGCTGAGACCACATCTACTGAAGCCGATATTGAGCCAGCAGTTCTCACTGCAAGATCCAAAACTCCACCAGCTACTCAGCCAAGAAGGCAGCCTTCACGAGCAAATCTGCTGCTGATGATATTAAGAAGCTGCATAATCTCATCTCCCCTCTGACAACACAAGTTGAGAACAACATCAAGGCTATCCAAGCCTTAGAAAAGCAAGTTGCTGATCTTCCTGTTCCTTCAGTTGCTTTTATGGAGGAGGGTGTAGATGATGAAAGTGATTTAGATTTGGGCGATATTGTTGCTGATGACTTTCAGCTGGATTCCTACAATCATGCTGATGAAAAGGAAGCCAGTGACATGGAAGTGGGAGAAGATGAAGAGAATGTTGAGCCAACTGGTGGAAATGTCTCTCAAGAAATTCAAATTGCTGAGACCACATCTACTGAAGCCGATATTGAGCCAGCAGTTCTCACTGCAAGACCCAAAACTCCACCAGTACAACCAGTGAACACCATGCTATCTCTGGGCATGCCTTCCTCTTTCCAAGCTGTTCCTGGTTGTTCTTCTAAATTGCCAAAAGAAGTCGAGCCCCTTGTTGCTAAAGATTTGGGCATTTCCTACTCCATATACACTGCTGATAGACTAGAAAGGGTGGAGTATCAATTAAATGATCTCACAAAGGCTACCAATCTTGCTGTTGAATGGAAAGACAAAGAGTCTAGCAGGCTGGTCTCTACCTTGACCAGCTGGTACAACAAGCAAAACGAAAACAGCAAGGAAGTAAACACGCTGAAAGAAGAAATTGTCTCCATGGTAGATGATCAACACAAAATTTGTGAATAAACCAAAGTTATCAAGCGTGATCAGCAGATCCTTCGATCTAGTGCCTTGTCGCTGCTCAAATGTGGCAACTCCACCAGCTACTCAGCCAAGAAGGCAGCCTTCACGAGTAAATCTGCTGCTGATGATATTAAGAAGCTGCATAATCTCATCTCCCCTCTGACAACACAAGTTGAGAACAACACCAAGGCTATCCAAGCCTTAGAAAAGCAAGTTGGAAGTTCCCCCTGCTGGTGTTGAGGGGGAGCATGAAAAAGAAGAAGTAAATGTTGAAGTTTCCCCTGCTGGTGTTGAGGGGGAGATTGAAAAAGAAGAAGTAAATGTTGAAGTTTCCCCTGCTGGTGTTGAGGGGGAGATTGAAAAAGAAGAAGTAAATGTTGAAGTTTCCCCTGCTGGTGTTGAGGGGGAGATTGAAAAAGAAGAAGTAAATGTTGAAGCTCCCCCAGCTGGTGGTGAGGGGGAGCAACAAATTGTTATATTCAATGTACCTCGCCCTGCTGCTGATGCGGGTTACATTGAAGTTTTTGAAGGTGTAGGGGAGCAGTTTGACCCCAAAGTGATCAAAGCAACATGGGAAGCTGGTTTTGCTAGAGAAATGGAAACAAATAGGTCAAAGGAATTGCTTCCAGTTTTTCATAGACGATATCTGGCCAATGCTGAAATTACTCCTCTTTCTGATACTCGTCGAAAATAGCTCTCTGATTCTGGATTCTTCAAGAAACCTCCCACCGCTCTTCCAGCAGAACAAGTGATCGCTACTTCATCCTCTCTTTCAGCTGCTCAGTTATCCATCCAATCTTCAGCGGGTCATTAACACTAAATGATTGATATTTTGGCATTTACTGCTGAAGGCAAGACTCAAGAAGAAGCTATCAAGGAGCTGGATAGAATCAAAGAAAATCAAGAAAATGAAAGGAAAAATCTTGAGTACATCAAGCAGCTGCCTTTTCTGGAAAAAAGATCAATTGGATGGTGAGCAGCGAATGCTCTTGAAAACTGGTGGTGCTGAAGCTTTATATGCTGAAGTAGAAAAACAAATGAGTGAAAAGAGAAAAGTTTTTTAAGAAGAAAAGGCTAAATGGTTAAAGTATATGAAGGACAGAAAGAGGCCTCAAAGGATAGTTGTTGCTGAGGCCTTCAAAGCTGAAATGGGTCTTAAGACCAACTTGAAGATCTTAAGAGAAGGTGCTGACAAGCCAATCAAACTTGAAGGGGTCAAACCCTCCACTCTGGGTGCCTCTGAGTGGTTTGAAGTTTACATGTTGGTGAAAGACAAGAAGGCTGTCAGCTATGACCAACTCCAAAGGATGCTCAAGGAATATTTTGAGAAGGCCAGAGAATATGAAACCAAGTTCAAGGCTGACTTGCGTATGTTAAGGCAAGTCTTTGGTACTCCAACAGCCATCACCACTTCAGCAGGCAAGAGGATTCAAAGAAAAAGGAAAGAAGCATATAGAACCTTATCTGCTGATCTTCCTCCCATCTCTGGTGATGATGCGCTCAATCTCAGACTCCCTCCCAGAAGCTTTTTCGAAGAAGGGAGAGTACTGGAGACTCCTGCTGGTATATTCTTCACCAACTTTCAGAATGACCAGCTGTTCTTTCGTCTGGCAGAAATTGAAAAGGCTTCCACTGGATTCCTTATCAGCATAAGGAAAAGATTTGCTAAGACTAGTCATGCCAGATGGGTCATCAGCAAGATAGATGAAGAGTTGCTGAAGCCTCACAGAAGAAATGACCCAGTATTGAGAATCGCTAAGCAAGAAGATGCTTATGAGATTGAAGCTGCCAATCTTTAAAATGTCTTATAATGTAAATGCTTGAAGTATCAGCATGTAATGTTTAAAGATGAAATATAAGACATCTTTCTATCTTTCTTATTTTCTTGAAGTCTAGTTTTTACTCTGCAAGTCTTCTCAGCGAATAGGGGGAGATTGTTGAGTCAAGGATTCGCTGACCAGACTTGGTCGCTGACGTGTGTCGTCAGCGAGTGGTTTCTTTCCAAATTGTGAGTCAAGGCGGGAAGAATTCAAATCAAGTAAAGACAAGAGTCACATGGTGGTTCTTCCAACTGGATATTACCTTATATGGCAAAGGTACAGTTGGAACCAAAACAAGGGTTTTCTCTTTCATACCCGTTTTGGAAGAAGAAAAGGCTAAATGGTTAAAGTATATGAAGGACAGAAAGAGGCCTCAAAGGATAGTTGTTGCTGAGGCCTTCAAAGCTGAAATGGGTCTTAAGACCAACTTGAAGATCTTAAGAGAAGGTGCTGACAAGCCAATCAAACTTGAAGGGGTCAAACCCTCCACTCTGGGTGCCTCTGAGTGGTTTGAAGTTTACATGTTGGTGAAAGACAAGAAGGCTGTCAGCTATGACCAACTCCAAAGGATGCTCAAGGAATATTTTGAGAAGGCCAGAGAATATGAAACCAAGTTCAAGGCTGACTTGCGTATGTTAAGGCAAGTCTTTGGTACTCCAACAGCCATCACCACTTCAGCAGGCAAGAGGATTCAAAGAAAAAGGAAAGAAGCATATAGAACCTTATCTGCTGATCTTCCTCCCATCTCTGGTGATGATGCGCTCAATCTCAGACTCCCTCCCAGAAGCTTTTTCGAAGAAGGGAGAGTACTGGAGACTCCTGCTGGTATATTCTTCACCAACTTTCAGAATGACCAGCTGTTCTTTCGTCTGGCAGAAATTGAAAAGGCTTCCACTGGATTCCTTATCAGCATAAGGAAAAGATTTGCTAAGACTAGTCATGCCAGATGGGTCATCAGCAAGATAGATGAAGAGTTGCTGAAGCCTCACAGAAGAAATGACCCAGTATTGAGAATCGCTAAGCAAGAAGATGCTTATGAGATTGAAGCTGCCAATCTTTAGATGTCTTATAATGTAAATGCTTGAAGTATCAGCATGTAATGTTTAAAGATGAAATATAAGACATCTTTCTATCTTTCTTATTTTCTTGAAGTCTAGTTTTTACTCTGCAAGTCTTCTCAGCGAATAGGGGGAGATTGTTGAGTCAAGGATTCGCTGACCAGACTTGGTCGCTGACGTGTGTCGTCAGCGAGTGGTTTCTTTCCAAATTGTGAGTCAAGGCGGGAAGAATTCAAATCAAGTAAAGACAAGAGTCACATGGTGGTTCTTCCAACTGGATATTACCTTATATGGCAAAGGTACAGTTGGAACCAAAACAAGGGTTTTCTCTTTCATACCCGTTTTGGTAAAGAAGACAAAGGCTCCTGGATCCAAGTACTTCGAGCCAATGAGAAGTCGACAACCACCATTCTATCACTATCATTGTAAGGCTGTGTTGCCCTAATTCCTCCCCTATATAAAGCAACACAACCGCATCATTTACACTTTGTGTTTGTCACCACAAGTGTGTGTCACTTATTATTTCTTCTTGTAAAATAAAGATACAAAAGAAGAACAGGATGAAGATGGAGAAGAGAAAGAGAGTGGATGGTTGGTAAGGTGAGAAATGTGAAAAAAATAAAGTTAAAAAAAATCTTAGCTATAGTAACTCCATTAGGTGTATCGATTATATATATCTTAATTACTCCAACAATGTATAGAAAATTCTTCGATCATTCATGCATGTAGTGGAATAGCCATGCATGCATGCATTGCATAGTTGAAACAACGTAATAATAAGTACATAAATATTTAATTAGAAACAACGTCGATCACCATAACAAATTACACTCGAATTGAAATACATATGTGGAGAGACTTACTTGAGAGCATCGACCAGTAGAGAATGCAATCAATTAATCTCATCTTTTTATTCTTATACATTACATATATTAAATACTAGCTAGATAGATAGATACGTACTCCACTTCATGTATGTGACTCCAATCCATGTTGTACGTACGTACGTGACATATATTATTGATCATATATATATAGAGATATAGCTAGTAGTGGTCGAAGTGTAAGAGCCGACCATGTAAGCGGTAAAAGCCCTCTTATAACCCACCAAAAACAGTAACGCAATCGTATGATCGCACACCCAATAATCACTACAAGAAAATCTGATATTACCGACAGATTTGCGACGGAAAAATTTTCCGTCCCAAATTAGCAACGGTTTTCCGACGGATTTCAGACAACAAGCCAACTAAATTGATTCAAAAGTATTTACGACGGATTAGGGACAGATTAGCGACAGATATACAAACCGTCGGAAATCCGTCCCTAAATATATGATTTCTCGACGGATTTACGACGGATGAATTTAATAATAGTAAAAGAAATCCAAATAAATTAATATAATATATCCGTCCCAAATCCGTCGCTAAACTTAATTTTTTTCGACGGATTTACGACGGACTTCAATTTGGTCGTCCCTAATCCGTCGGTATTAAGGACGGATTTGGGACGGATACAATTTTTTTACGACGGATTTACGACGGACTTAAATTTAGCCGTCCCTAATCCGTCGCTATTAGGGACGGATTTGGGACGGACCAAATGTAATTTTTTTGTTTTTTCGAGTATACGAGCAATGATTTGCATATACAAGTAATGATAAAGTGTATTTATACATTTAGAGTTCTAATGATACGATCTACGCACCAATTGGCTCTTGTCTGTGGCGTTCACATGTTCAATCGGGTCGGTGTATAAAGTTACTGTTTGTAAATAAATTCGCAGAGCTGTGTGAGTTTTTATACCTTTTAAATTTTAAATATGTTATTTTAGTTATATGATTGTATTTAAGAATAAATGTTCATTCGTTTTTGCGAAAACTTGATTTTAAAAAAATAAAAATTCAATTGGCCGTCCCTAATCCGTCACTATTAGGGACGGATTTGGGACGGACCAAATGTAATTTTTTGTTTTTTCGAGTATACGAGCAATGATTTGCATATACAAGTAATGATAAAGTGTATTAATACAATTAGAGTTCTAATGGTACGATTTACGCACCAATACACGATTTGTTTGTGGCGTTTACACGTTCAACCGAGTCGTTGTATATGTAGTTTTATACTCCAACGTTACTCTTTGTACATAAAGTCGCAGAGTTGCGTGAGTTTTTACACTTTTTAAATTTTAAATATGTTATTTTAGTTATATGACTATATTTAAGAATGAATGTTCATTCGTTTTTGCGAAAAATTGATTTTTAAAAAATAAAAATTCAATTGGCCGTCCCTAATCCGTCGCTATTAGGGACGGATTTGGGACGGACCAAATGTAATTTTTTTGTTTTTTCGAGTATACGAGCAATGATTTGCATATACAAGTAATGATAAAGTGTATTAATACAATTAGAGTTCTAATGGTACGATTTACGCACCAATACACGATTTGTTTGTGGCGTTTACACGTTCAACCGAGTCGATGTATATGCAGTTTTTACGTAAATCATATTTTTTAAAAATAAAATTAAATGTCCGTCTCAAACCGTACATCGATAAATTATAAAAATTATATGGGTGTTCTTAAAATTTCATGCTCTTTCATTAGAGATGTCATTCGATATACTTTCGACGAATTTTTAAATCCGAGGGTGGAGCCCGTACGGCTAAGGCATTTGGCTATCACACTCTATGACCTATCACACTTTATGACCTATCACCCCCATCATCTCACCGCCGCAACGCGCGGATACTTACTCTCGTTATTAATATTTTAAATAATATATGTGTATGAAAGTATCATTTACGCATTAACTGAACTATGAATTATTCTAAATATAATGTTTTTTTTATGTAATTTATTTTATACATCAAAATTTTTTTTCACATAGTGCGATGCTCCAAAGTTTTTTAATTATTATTATTATTATTAATATTGATATCTAATATAAAATGACATGTTAATTTGTTTAAAAAAATTAAAGTATGTGTTTCTCGTTTCACCCAAAAGAGAGAAGTAAAGAACAAAGGAAACACAACCTCATATCTAATCTCACCGTCCAAAAAAAAAGATCATTTAAATCAAAGGTCAATGATAGCGATCTGTGTGATAGACAATCTGCCAATCAAATGGTATCCCCAGCTATAACAACTCCCCTAAATATCTTGATTCATCACATATTCACATACATATTTCTGACTTCTCCCTCTAACTCTCACTAGTTCACAATCTTACGGTATAAAAAAATCCTTTTAATTTAATCCTTCAAAAAGCTGGCACCAAAGGCAAAGAAAACCCAGCAGCACAAAAGATACTAGTTGTAGAACTCCCCAAAGACGCAACTGCAGCTGATAAGAAAAAAGGCGCATGAAATCGGTGGAGATATACAAGATCTACATCTACAAGAAATTGTTATCTCCAACAAGTTGTCATTGAAGAACCCGCTTTCTTCGAAGGAATTTGTAACCGATAGGTTTTGTTAGTTATAGATCTTGGATTTTTAATTTTGCATTGGATTACTAAAATGTTTTTGTAATATTGTTGGAATCGTATTATCTTTGGATATATGTTTATTACTCCGTAGTTGTTTAACAATTCTTAATTAAAGCTTTAAATTTTTCCATAAAATTGTGGATGATGTTTTTTATGGATTTTTGTTATGATTTGTGTATCGGATATAAAAAAGCTGGAAAAATCGGAATTTTTGAAAAAAAATTCTTTTTTAAAAGAAGTTTAGTTAGGGACGGATTTGGGATGCTAATTTCCGTCGGTAAAAATAAACATGTCGGTAATATTTGATAGCCCATGCCGTTGAAAATCCGTCGTAAACATGTCCGTCGGTAAACGGCTGTCGCAAATCCATCGTAAACGTGTCCGTCGGTAACTGGGCCATCGCAAATCCGTCGTTAAATGTGCCCTCCTAAATCCGTCCCTAAATTTATGGCCGTCCCAAAATCCGTCGTAAATTATTACCGAGGGCGTTTTTTGGGTCGGACATAATCCGTCGGAAATCCGTCATTAAATGCGATTTGGGACAGATTTTGCCGTCGGTAATCAGAGTTTTTCTTGTAGCAGTACCGCCGGTATTGTTGCTCAACAATCGGAAAGGAGGGACCGATTCTAGGAAGGTGTTTGCTGGAAGGGATGAATTGCAAGCCGTGAGTGGCGTAGTAACGACAACTTTGGCATCCAGTGATAGAAGTTTATTAGCTAAAGAGCCAAGCAGAGATTGAAGTAAATCTATAACAAATTCTCCTTTTGTATTTGTTTTTACTGACGCTCCTATATATTGGAATTGGGCCTATCATTGCTTGGACTGTAGCATCTGCGAATCACCCATATATATATATATGCCAACAATTAAGGAATTAATTAAGGAAGGAAAGAAGAATTCATTAAATTAATTAAATACTTCATCCGTCTCAGTTTAAATATTTTAATTTGACTTTCTAAGTCTTTTTATTTTAATTTTGACAGTAAATTTTGTGGTTGTGTTATATATTTAGCACTTGATATAATATAATATATACGAATGGACTGAGTTTCAAATTTATTTTTCTTACTTGCGAAAGGAGGAGTGGCATTGACAAGAGGAGCGCCACCCGGAGAGCAATATACAGTTCCGCTGATTTTGAATCCTGATACATTAGATTGAGCGTTGGCTTGTGGTGCCACAAAAACAACTAGCAAGAGGGTGATCAACAAGATAGAAAGATTTCATTGCCATTATTTAATTGATGTATATGAAAGTAGAATTATGAGCTAGCTAGATATATTATTAAGTTTTTATAATTTGATGATATAAACTATTGATATGTAAGCTACCTATTTATAGGGCAAGTCTCAAGACACTTCGTTTAATTTTGCTAGCTATTAATTGGAGAGGCATGAAAAAAAAATATTGAAGAAATGATTGTTAATTAAATGCTGAAAGTGAAAATTAATTTTGAATTGGCCGGGTCAAGTTGCAACACAAATGCACGCTTTTTATAATTTTTGGGGTTTGCTCTTCCTTATATTTTACTTGAGATCTCTGAATAATTTTTCTTAAAACATACTATCGATAATACTAAGCGCGTAGAGACGGTACCAGAAAAAAATTCTAGAGGAGGCAAAACTAAAAAATCCGTGAAAAATAAATATAAAATGGATCAAAATGTTAAAAACCACTTTATAAATCCATGAAAATTTTAAAAATACATGACAAAATCTAAATTTTAAATGGGGTATTGGCCCCCTTTGCCCCCATGTGGTACCGCCTCAAGTGTGTCTGCTTATGACAACCATTAATTTGGATACTATAAATAATCCTGAATGGTACGTAATCCTCTTATATTAATATCTGGAATTCTGTTAAATATTTACATAACAATTCAATATCCGTGTCTGTCACATGACAAAAATTTCCTTTTTTTTGTTTTGCCGACATGATCAATCAAACAAGGTACAATTGTTCGTGCGTTGTCATGGGTTGGTTCAAAATATTATATCACGAGGTACAAGCATTTCCATGAAGTACTATAGATAGCGAAACAATTAATTAAAAGACCATAAGGATGGTTTAGTACTTCTTTTATTGTGTAAATAAAGTTCTTTCTAGACAGTTTTAGTGTGTATCAAAAGAACCCGAAAACATCTTTGTAAATTTATAAATATAAGAGATAATTTGGATATATAGTGTAGAAAAAGTCTTTGTGATAAATAGTTTAAGTTACAACTAAAAAGATGATATGTATAAACTTTTAACATTTTTAAGTTTTGATAAATTGTTTTTTTATTCAAAAGAAAGAAATAACTTTGATAATTTACAA
>CM067170.1:128688266-128699312 GCA_034093135.1 Erigeron breviscapus | reverse complement strand
AGTGAAAATGAACTCTGAAGGTCCTCCAGATGACGTGCTCCAGTGACCACTACTGAAGGTTGTGTGGGCAGCTTTTTAGTGGATCCAAGAGGAGCGTGCAAAAGCATTAACATTCCTAACGGTATGGTGGGCCACTTGAAGAGGATTGTTTCTAGAAGCCTTATGTGTCTATTTCCTATTGGTCCAAAATAATTAGTGGCTTGCACATGACAGCTTTTGTATTATTTTATTATTTTGTCGTTGATTCCTAGGTAAGAGTATGTGGCTATAAATACAGCCTTTATTTCTCATTGTAAAGTTAGTTGATGTTGAATGAAAATTAATAGAGCAGCCTCTATTTCTTACAAATCTTCTTTTACCTTTATAGATCTTTGATCTTGGTGGTTAGGAGTGACCCCTTTATCAATATTTGTGGTGACTTGTTCTTTATCAAATATTGTGGTGAGGTCTTTTAAATCTTCGGTTTCCTTTATCTATAATCGTGGTGGCTAGACCTTTATCGATTGTAGTGGTGGGGCGGAGTGTTTCCTTTATCCTTGATTTCGGTGGCTTAGCCTTTACGAGTCTTGGTGGTGGACTCTTTTATCTATCGTTTTACTTTATTGTCTCGTTTGATTGTTCATTTTGTATAAAATCCAGAAAATACCAAAAATAGTCTTCCGCTGTAGTTTGTCGCGTGATTTACGCATCAAATTGGTATCAGAGACAGGTTTGCAAAAGGTTTCTTAATCTTTTGGTTGTCGTTGTTTGATTGTTTAGATCTGTTGGTTATTTGTTTAGACCTATTGATTGTGAGTTGTTTGTTGGTTATTTGTTTAGACCTATTGATTGTGAGTTGTTTGCTGGTTATAAATGGCTTTTAGAAGGAATATGACTTTAGATGAAGCTAATAATGCTAGAAGAGATAGACAGATAGAAGATCTACAAGAAGCTCTTGGTAGAGTTGTTTATATGTTAGAAGATGGTGGTTAGGCATAAGAAAATTTTCCGAGAATGTCATTGAAGACCAATGGATCAAATCATCATGTAAGATCCGAACCACAAATGGGTTATCAGCACTAGTCATTGGATCGAGAAACATGATTTGAGTTACAGTAGCATTACTTCACAAATCGAATGTAGTTTTTAATATTAAATTAAGGCTTTT
Source organism: Erigeron breviscapus (assembly GCA_034093135.1). NCBI lineage: Eukaryota > Viridiplantae > Streptophyta > Magnoliopsida > Asterales > Asteraceae > Erigeron > Erigeron breviscapus. The sequence continues at coordinate 128,698,165 of CM067170.1, read as the reverse complement.
TATCTTCTTGTAAAATAAAGATACAAAAGAAGTGAACAAGATGAATAAGATGGAGAAGAGAAAGAGAGTGGATGGTTGGTAAGGTGAGAAGAGAAAAAGAGTACGTGAACAGTTGGTAAGGTGAGAAATGTGAAAAAAATAAAGTTAAAAAAAATCTTAGCTATAGTAACTCCATTAGGTGTATCGATTATATATATCTTAATTACTCCAACAATGTATAGAAAATTCTTCGATCATTCATGCATGTAGTGGAATAGCCATGCATGCATGCATTGCATAGTTGAAACAACGTAATAATAAGTACATAAATATTTAATTAGAAACAACGTCGATCACCATAACAAATTACACTCGAATTAAAATACATATGTGGAGAGACTTAGTTGAGAGCATCGATCGACCAGAGAATGCAATCAAATTCATCCTTTTATTCTTATACATTATTACATATATTAGATACTAGCTAGATAGATATATATATATATACGTACTCCACTTCATGTGACTCCAATCCAGGTTGTACATACGTACGTGACATATATTATTGATCATATATATATAGAGATATAGCTAGTAGTGGTCGAAGTGTAAGAGCCGACCATGTAAGCGGTAAAAGCCCTCTTATAACCCACCAAAAACAGTAACGCAATCGTATGATCGCACACCCAATAATCACTACAAGAAAATCTGATATTACCGACAGATTTGCGACGGAAAAAATTTCCGTCCCAAATTAGCGACGGCTTTCCGACGGATTTCAGACAACAAGCCAACTAAATTGATTCAAAAGTATTTACGACGGATTAGGGACAGATTACCGACAGATATACAAACCGTCGCAAATCCGTGCCCTAAATATTATGATTCTCGGACGGATAATTACGACGGATGAATTTAATAATAATAGTAAAAGAAAATCCAAATAAATTAATATAATATATCCGTCCCAAATCCGTCGCTAAACTTAATTTTTTTCAACGGATTTACGACGGACTTCAATTTGGTCGTCCCTAATCAGTCGGTATTAAGGACGGATTTGGGACGGATACAATTTTTTTACGACGGATTTTGGATAACAAATTTTTTTACGACGGAATTTTTTTTATAATTTCATTAATAATTATAAATTTAATTTATTTATTTATTTACGACGGACTTAAATTTAGCCGTCCCTAATCCGTCGCTATTAGGGACGGATTTGGGACGGACAAAATGTAATTTTTTTATTTTTTAAGTATACGAGCACTAATATGGATATACAAGTAATGATAAAGTGTATTTATACATTTAGAGTTCTAATGATACGATCTACGCACCAATTGGCTCTTGTCTGTGGCGTTCACATGTTCAATCGGGTCGGTGTATAAAGTTACTGTTTGTAAATAAATTCGCAGAGCTGTGTGAGTTTTTATACCTTTTAAATTTTAAATATGTTATTTTAGTTATATGATTGTATTTAAGAATGAATGTTCATTCGTTTTTGCGAAAATTTGATTTTAAAAAAATAAAAATTTTTAAAAAATAAAAATTCAATTGGCCGTCCCTAATCCGTCGCTATTAAGGACGGATCTGGGACGGACCAAATGTAAATTTTTTGTTTTTTTCAATGGTAGAGGGGGTTTGGGTGGGGTGTATGCTTGTTAGTGGGTAGGGGTTATACGAGCAATGATTTGCATATACAAGTAATGATAAAGTGTATTAATACAATTAGAGTTCTAATGGTACGATTTACGCACCAATACACGATTTGTTTGTGGCGTTTACACGTTCAACCGAGTCGTTGTATATGTAGTTTTATACTCCAACGTTACTGTTTGTACATAAAGTCGCAGAGTTGCGTGAGTTTTTACACTTTTTAAATTTTAAATATGTTTATTTAGTTATATGACTATATTTAAGAATGAATGTTGTCATTCGTTTTTTTTTTTTGTTTTTTTTTTTTTTTAAATTTTAAATATGTTTATAGGAATGAATGTTCATTTGTTTTTGCGAAAATTTGTTTTTTATAAAATAAAAAATTCAATTGGCCGTCCCTAATCCGTCGCTATTAGGGACGGATTTGGGACAGACCAAATGTAATTTTTTGTTTTTTCGAGTATACGAGCAATGATTTGCATATACAAGTAATGATAAAGTATATTTATACAATTGTATTAAGTACATTAGAGTTCTCTAATGGTACGGTCTACGCACCAATACACGATTTGTTTGTGGCGTTTACACGTTCAACCGAGTCGATGTATATGCAGTTTTTACGTAAATCATATTTTTTAAAAATACAAAATTAAATGTCCGTCTCTTTTATCTCAAAAACCGTATATCGATAAATTATAAAAATTATATGGGTGTTCTTGTTAAAATTTCATGCTCTTTCATTAGAGATGTCATTCGATATACTTTCGACGAATTTTTAAATCCGAGGGCGGAGCCCGTACGGCTAAGGCATTTGGCTATCACACTCTATGACCTATCACATTCTATGACCTATCACCATCATCTCACCGCCGTAACGCGCGGGTACTTACTCTCGTTTTAATAAAGAGTCCCTGTCTTTTATTTTAAAAAATTATATGTTGTATATGATATAGTATTCATACGCATTAATATTTTTATTATTAATATTTATTTTTACAAAAAAAATTAATAGTATCATTTACGCATTAACTGAACTATGAATTTATTCTAAATATAATGATTCTTTTATGTAATTTATTTTATACATCAATTTTTTTTTCACCATAGTTGGCAAGAAACTCAGCGGGCATGTTTTTTTTTTTTTTTTAATAAGAAATTATTATTTATTAATTTTTTAATATTACATTTTTTTTTAAATATGAGTTTTTTACAATGAGTATTTAAAAAAAAAAAAATTATTTAATTTTATTAAGAATTTTTTTTAAAGTATGTGTTCTCGTTTTCACCCAAAAAAGAGGAGGAAGGGTAAAGAAACAAAGGAAAACCACAACCTCAATCTAATTCACCGTCCAAAAAAAAAAAAAAAAAAAAAAAAAAAAAAAAAAAAAAAAAAAAAAAAAAAAAAAAGATCATTTAAATCAAAGGTCAATGATAGCGATCTGTGTGATAGACAATCTGCCAATCAAATGGTATCCCCAGCTATAACAACTCCCCTAAATATCTTGATTCATCACATATTCACATACATATTTCTGACTTCTCCCTCTAACTCTCACTAGTTCACAATCTTACGGTATAAAAAAATCCTTTTAATTTAATCCTTCAAAAAGCTGGCACCAAAGGCAAAGAAAACCCAGCAGCACAAAAGATACTAGTTGTAGAACTCCCCAAAGACGCAACTGCAGCTGATAAGAAAAAAGGCGCATGAAATCGGTGGAGATATACAAGATCTACATCTACAAGAAATTGTTATCTCCAACAAGTTGTCATTGAAGAACCCGCTTTCTTCGAAGGAATTTGTAACCGATAGGTTTTGTTAGTTATAGATCTTGGATTTTTAATTTTGCATTGGATTACTAAAATGTTTTTGTAATATTGTTGGAATCGTATTATCTTTGGATATATGTTTATTACTCCGTAGTTGTTTAACAATTCTTAATTAAAGCTTTAAATTTTTCCATAAAATTGTGGATGATGTTTTTTATGGATTTTTGTTATGATTTGTGTATCGGATATAAATAAAAAAAAAAAAAAAAAAAAAAAGGGAAAAAAGAAAAAAAAAAAAAAAAAAAAAAAAAAAAAAAAAAAAGAAAAAAAAAAAAAAAAAAAAAAGTTGAGTTAGGGACGAATTGGGATATGATGCTTAATTTCCGTCGGGGATTTTAAGGTGATGTGTGTGTAAGGAAAAAAAAAAAAAAAAGATAAAAAAAAAAAAAAGAAAAAAAAAAACAAAAAAAAATAAATAAAATAAAAATAAAAAATAAATAAAAAAAATAAAAAAAAATAATAAAAATAATAAATAAAAAAAATAAATAAAAAAAATAAAAAATAAATTAAAAAATAAACATGTCGGTAATATTTGATAGCCCATGCCGTTGAAAATCCGTCGTAAACATGTCCGTCGGTAAACGGCTGTCGCAAATCCATCGTAAACGTTTATTTTTAAGTTTTAAGGGGGTTGTTGTGTGTAATATAAGTGGTTTGGTTTATCCGTTAAACATGTCCGTCGGTAAACGGCTGTCGCAAATCCATCGTAAACGTGTCCGTCGGTAACTGGGCCATCGCAAATCCGTCGTTAAATGTGCCCTCCTAAATCCGTCCCTAAATTTATGGCCGTCCCAAAATCCGTCGTAAATTATTACCGAGGGCGTTTTTTGGGTCGGACATAATCCGTCGGAAATCCGTCATTAAATGCGATTTGGGACAGATTTTGCCGTCGGTAATCAGAGTTTTTCTTGTAGCAGTACCGCCGGTATTGTTGCTCAACAATCGGAAAGGAGGGACCGATTCTAGGAAGGTGTTTGCTGGAAGGGATGAATTGCAAGGGATGAATATTGGCAAGCCGTGAGTTGGGTAGTAACGACAAAGCTTTGGCCTCCGTGATTAGAAGTTTTTTTTTTGGGGTTTATTAGTAAAGAGCAAGCATCCAGTGATAGAAGTTTATTAGCTAAAGAGCCAAGCAGAGATTGAAGTAAATCTATAACAAATTCTCCTTTTGTATTTGTTTTTACTGACGCTCCTATATATTGGAATTGGGCCTATCATTGCTTGGACTGTAGCATCTGCGAATCACCCATATATATATATATGCCAACAATTAAGGAATTAATTAAGGAAGGAAAGAAGAATTCATTAAATTAATTAAATACTTCATCCGTCTCAGTTTAAATATTTTAATTTGACTTTCTAAGTCTTTTTATTTTAATTTTGACAGTAAATTTTGTGGTTGTGTTATATATTTAGCACTTGATATAATATAATATATACGAATGGACTGAGTTTCAAATTTATTTTTCTTACTTGCGAAAGGAGGAGTGGCATTGAAAATATTAAAAGGGACGGAAGTGGCACATTGAAACAAAAGAGGGAGCGCCACCCGGAGAGCAATTATACAGTTCCGCTGATTTTGAATCCTGATACATTAGATTGAGCGTTGGCTTGTGGTGCCACAAAAACAACTAGCAAGAGGGTGATCAACAAGATGAACAAGATTTGTCATGCCATTATTTTAATTGATGTATATAAAAGGTAGGGGAATTATGAGGCTAAGTAAAGGATATATTATAAAGGTTTTTATAAATTTGATGATTTTAAAAAAAAACTATGGATATTGAAGGGCTTTTTTTACCATTTAAATTAGGGGCAAAGTTCTTCAGGGGACCACCACTCGTTTAATTTTTGGCAGCGATTAAATTGGAGAGCCATGGAAAAAAAAAAAAAAAACTTTTTATGAAGGAAATGATTGTAATTAAAAAAAATGCTGAAAAGTGAAAAAAATAATTTTGAAATTGGGGCCGGGGGTCAAAAGTTTCAAACAAAAACAAAAACAAATTTTGGCCCACGCTTTTCTAATTTTTGGGGTTTTTTGTTCTTTTCCTATTAATTTTTTACTTGGAAAGATTCTCTTGAAAAATAAATTTTTTTTCTTTAAAAAAAAACATTAGTATCGATTAAATTTTTACTACAAAAGTGGCGTTTAGGAAGAAACGGGTTACCAGAAAAAAAAAAAATTCTTAGAGGGGAGGCAAAAAATTCAAATAATAAAAAAAAAAAAAAAATTGAAATAATTGAAATTCAACTAAAAAATGAAAATTAAAAATAGTTTAAAAAAACAAAAAAAATTTTATAGAAAAACCACTTTATAAATCCATGAAAATTTTAAAAATACATGACAAAATCTAAATTTTAAATGGGGTATTGGCCCCCTTTGCCCCCATGTGGTACCGCCTCAAGTGTGTCTGCTTATGACAACCATTAATTTGGATACTATAAACAAAAATATACTTCTGGGAAAAATGGTAACGTAATCCCTATTATTTAAATATCTGGGGAAATTCTGTGAAAAAAAAAAAAAGATTGACAATAACACTCAAATGATCCGTTGTGCTGTCCATCATGACAAAAAAATTTCCTTTTTTTTTTTGGGTTTTTGCCGGGGGACATGGATCAAATTCCCAAAACAAAAAGGTACAATGTTCCGTTGCGGTCATGGGGTTGGTTTCAAAAAACTTATTATAAATCCACCGAAGTAACAAAGGCATTTCAATGAGTTACTAAAGATTAGTTTGGACAAACCCAAAATTTTCCTTAAAAAAAGGGGAACCACCAAAGGGGATGGTTTAGTTACTTCTTTTATGTTGTTAAAAAAATGTAAAGTTTTCTTTCTGAGGGGGACAAGTTTTTTTAGTGTGTTATCAAAAAAAAGGACCCGAAAAAAGAAAACAATTCTTGTTACATTTTATAACATATTAAGGGAGGCTTATGTGGGTATTATAGTGTTTAGGAAAAATTTTCTTTGTGATAAATAAGTTTAAGTTACAACTAAAAAGATGATATGTATAAACTTTTAACATTTTTAAGTTTTGATAAATTGTTTTTTTATTCAAAAGAAAGAAATAACTTTGATAATTTACAAACATGTTTTTAAATAAATAAAAAAAAAAAAAATCGAGAATGGAGGCGACAAAAAACTCTAGGACGGAAAGCTTTCAAGGATCGAAGATTGAAGGAGAAAATCATCAAGAAGGAACATGGGAAAACCCCCATGGGGTTCCAGGGGGTTATTGGGGGAAGCGGGAAAAAAATGGGTTTTAGGGGCACAACAAGACGAAAAAATCCCAAGGGTGGGAAAAAAAAAAAATCCATTTACTTCATGGAAGGGGACCCCCCACTCAGGGGTAAAGCGAAAAAACCCCTTAATTTCCTAAAAAAAAAACTAGCATTTGGAAAACAAAAAAAAAAACGTATGTCTTTTATGTCTTTTCTACTAATCACCAACTTTCCTTTTTAAAGTTAAACTTATTAAAGGGCTTTTATGGGAATAAACAATGTCGTTTGGGGTACCTGTTGTGGATTGTTTTCAATTTTTGGCTAATTCGGGGCTGTTCAAAAGCTGGGAAAAGATTCGCGTTTGTACGATTTATAAAGGTTTCTGATGCAGTTTTGTTACTTAAAAACCTTAATTCTCTCTGGTTCGATAAATACAAGGTTTTTGCCGACGTTATGAAATTTAACCGGTCTTTCAACAATAGAAAACCTACATCGTATAGGGGTGATAGTCATCCTGAGATTAAAAACAAAGAACCTACAAAAGTGACTAATCAGATGTCTTATGCGGAAGCTGTGTCAAGCCCTAAACCTGCAACCTTTCTTCCTGTGAAACGTAGAATCGTTCAGGTTAGTACTATAACGAATTCTGAGCACACTGATGATTTATCGATTTTACTAAAAGTGAATGAGCCTGCGTCTATCCCATATATTCGTCAATGGTTTCATATGGAGGGTTATTATGATGTAACTGTTAACTATATTGGGGGCCGTTGGATTTTTGCTACTTTTGCTAATAATGAAGCAAAAGACATTTTCATGGCAAACGATCAATACAAGAACAAATTCGCAGCTGCTAAATCCCCATGTAATTCTTTTGTTCCCGATGAACGTATGGTCTGGGTAGAGGTGCATGGTATTCCTAAAGGTGCTTGGCACAACAAAACAATCTCAGATATAACCGAGATTTGGGGTAAAGGGATTTTCTATGACTGTGTTTGGGAAAATGCATGTTCTGTGGCTAAAGTGTGTTTACTATCCCAGTAAAAAAGTTTCATTTTTAAGGAGCTTACAGTGGCACTCGAGGACAAACCACACTCGGTTTGGCTAAAGGAATTCGATCTGTGGGAACCCAATATTCTGTTGCCATCAGTTGCAACGTCGAGTAAGGATGGTTCTAACGACGATGAGTCGGGAGATGACATATCAGAGAATTCTGATTATTCAAGTGAGGACTCGACTCAGAGTTCTTCTCAACAAAGTGAAACGATTGATTTTAATCTGTGTAAAGAAAATTCTGAAAATCAGAATGGTATAACACCAGAAGAGGATCTATGCGGGTCAAAAAAGGACGAAAACAAACATAATGATGACCATGTGGAACTGAGTAAGAAGTCGGATAGTCAAGAGAATGGGGAAGATGTTATAGAGAAGGATATGAATCGTGAGGCAAGTAATAAAGAAGAGAGAGTCGACCAGTTAAATATGCATGATCAAGAGGTAGATTCTGGGCATAGTGAGAAGGCTACTGTTGCTGCGGATTGTAAAATCCCTTCGGTTTTAGAACTGGAGGTTTTTCCGAGTAATGACCCAAATGAAAATACTATTATTGAAGAAACCAATATTAATAACAATGCGGATCTTCCAATTGAATCTGAGGACCCTTTCTCTTTGAACCGAATCATCCAGCAAGTAATGGAAGGACACAAATCATGTCCCCCCAGAATCCAAACAAACAAAGCTGAATCTTCAATTTTTTCTCAGAAGTGTGGTTCGACACGCTCTTCACTGACTGGAAACAAAAGGGACTGAAAAAGACAAAGCAATATTAGAGATTGGAAAACCAATGGGTTGTAAAGTGATCGAGAAACCACGAACCTTCGCTCAAATTGTTAACAGGATGAGTGACGACAAAGGTTTCCAATGAATATACTTTCTATAAACATGTGTGGTACAGGGTGCGAAGAAAAAAGAAAGCCGCTTAATCGCATCCTTGGGAAGTTTCGTGTTAACTTTCTTTGTATTCAAGAAACTAAGATGTCTGATCCGGATATATTTCGTCTTAGATCACTTTGGGGTAACTATTCTTTTAATTACGTGGAGTGCATTATCTTACTAAGTAGATCTGGAGGCATATTATCGATATGGGATCCCCATTCTTTTATCTTGGAAAACAGCTTCATTTTTGATCACTTCGTGGTTGTCAAGGGTTCTTGGGCTGCTTCTGAGCTTGAGTGTTACATGGTGAATGTGTACGCACCTCAAGGTGAACGGGAAAAAAATGATCTGTGGACGAATATCTTGGAGTTTATGAGTGCAAACGATGGAAAATATCTTATCTGTGGGGATTTTAATTCCGTCAGAAGTAGGGAGGAAAGATTGGGCTCTACTTTTTCTCCTATCAATGCCAATAATTTCAATAATTTTATTAATAGAGGAAGTCTAGTCGACGTGACGATGGGGCGTCATAAATTTACTAGAGTATCTGCGGATGGTCTCAAATTAAGTCGTTTAGATCGGTTTTTGGTGAATCATTCCTTCTTGAATTCGCTACCTGATATTGCTATGGAGGCCTTAGACACTATCCTTTCTGATCATAGACCACTATTGCTACAAGAAAAGATAAAGGATTTCGGGCCTTCCCCTTTCAAGTTTTATAATTCGTGGATGTCGGAAGATGGTTTCGATAGGCTTGTTAAGGAGAAGTGGGGTAACATGGATGTTCAAGGTTCTCAAAATGCTATTGTCTTGTTAAAGAATAAATTTAAACACTTCAAAAACGAGGTGAAGAAGTGGCATAAAGAAAAGGTGGCTGGTCGTAATAAAGATGTCATAATTCGAGATATTGCATTAATTGACAACCAAATTAGTAATTCAGGAGGCGACCTGAATCTCGCTAATCAGCGCAAGCATCTACTTCACGACAAACTTTGGCACAGGTTTGGTTTAACCCCAAACCGTGGAAAAAATAAGGGGGACCTGAAAAAAAAAAAACAGGGGAAAAAAGCAAAAAAGGTTCAAAAGTGGGCCAGTGGGAAAAAGGGGCGACGAAAAAAACTCTAAAAAAAAAAAAAAAAATATTTTCATTTTGCCACAATCAATTTGCAAAAAGGGGAAGAATTCGGGGGGACCACCTTCAAAGGGTTAAAACATTTAAACGGGTATTTTTGGTCGAATGATTTTCCTCAAAGAGATAAAAAGAGTTGTTTTTAGGAAGA
>CM067170.1:128639637-128687266 GCA_034093135.1 Erigeron breviscapus | reverse complement strand
AATGTACATGTAAATGGTTTATAAAATTTTGCACACAAATTGTTTGTGACCACCCCATGTGGCCGCCCCCCCCCCATGTGGTGATACATGCAAGTTTGAACACTTGTACTTGTATAAGAATACACAACACACACATAGGAAGTATCACCTTTCTTACATGCAATTTTGTAAGACAACTCTCTCATAACACTCAACTAGCTTTTTCTTGGTTTCTCTCTTGGAATTTTCGGCCAACAAAGGGAAAGAAGAAGGAAAGCTTTTCAAGTTTAATTCCTAGCATTTTTGGGGTGTTTGTTGGAGGCTTGGGGTATACAAGCTTGAGGTTCTTCTAGGTTGAAGACTTGCCACTTCAAGATCATCATCTCCTTCATATCAACCTTCTCATAAGCTTGGAAGAAGGTAGTCTTCTAAACACCCTATGGTTGTTGTTTTGTATGTATGTTATTCATATACATGGATCCTTATTGTTTGGGTTTTCTTTTATAAGTTAAACTTTGGTTTTTAACCACATATAACACATTGAAATGGTTCAATATTCCGCTGCGTTTTTGATATTATAATGATAATATGCTTTGATAAAACCCAACAAGACCCAACACAGTACCTTCCAAATATGCATACTCAAGATGGTCCGGAAGTGGCTTGAGTTCCAAGTCGGTAGGAGGGTTCTCTACCGAAGGTTAGCACCCGTGTGCTATCACTAGTGGTGATCTCTTCAAAGGTCTCATCTTCCGGTGGAGTTTCATCAACACTTAATGCCATAATCTCTTGCATCATTTCTCCAACCAATTTTTGCTCCTCTTCACTGCAAGCTAGCAATGCTTCACCTTCTTCCATGTCCAAGAAATCCATGAGCTCTTTCTCCAAAGCATCTTCTTCTTCAATCACATCTAACCTGAAACAAGTTTCATCACAAGAGTAAGGATGCTTTAGTGCTCTATCCACATTAAAAACAACTCTATCATACCAACTCCTAAGGAAATTTCCTTGGCCTTAACCCGGATGATAGCATCCTCGGTTATAGGCCATTAGGGGGACTTTGGCTTTCCCCCGCCACCCACTCCACGTCCTTTTCCCCTACCCCTCGCCTACCCCTCCCCTCCCACCCTAAGCAACTTCAAGACATTGAACTGGCATTTCAAGCCCAGGTTCTGGTAACTGAACAATTGATTCAAGAAACAAGATCTTGAGATCATTTTAGAGAAAGAAAAACTGGTAATAAAATCATGGCTAGAAACCAAAAAGCCATATGATGCTGTATTAAAACAATTTCTGCTCAAAAACGTGCATATTTAGATGGAAATACTCATATAGCATCATTAATACCAGTAATCGATCGATTACCAGAGGAGTTCAGGCCCACACTATTTATGATGAGCCTGTAACTCCCAAGGCCAATTTTTACCCAGTTCAATCCCAGAGGTTAAGACTGGAGAGCTCCAGATGACTGCTCCAGTTAAGGAGGTCCATCGGAATAGACCTTTGCCTCAGACTAATCCCTTACCAAAGCCTAGGAATGGAAAGGCTAAGGTATCATCTGAAGAAAATATTTTGTCCAGGTTAGAGAGCCAGATTCAAATTCTGACTCGTCAATCACAAAGTTTTAATGCAAGATTAAACTTTATTGAGGGTACTTCATCTGGCCCTAGACAAAATACAAAACCTTTTGCTAAGAAAGACAAATTTATTTCTCCAGTTGAGAAAATGAAAAAGGTTTCAAAATCATCAACACCAGTGGTCTTTTCAACTAAGACCACTGTTGAAGAAAGTGAACTAAACCAGATTGCCCCAGGGACCTATAAGGGAGGGTCCAGTGAACCCATCAGTCGATGGGTTCCCAAATCTAACTGATCAATATCTGGTGTATGTGTAGGGCGATCGAAAGAAATATATCTGGTATCTTGACAGTGCAGCTGGCAGGACGATGACCGGATGTAAGACCCTACTGGAGGAGTTCACCATTTCTGATGGACCCTCCATCACGTTTGGGAAATGATGGTTGTGGGAAGACTGGGGGATATGGTGTTCTGAACAATGGACAAGTCAAGTTCACACGTGTTGCATTTGTGAATGGTTTGAAATATAACTTGATCAGTGTAAGCCAACTGTGTGATGATGGCTATCAAGTCTTATTCATATTGCTCAGGGTATCGTATTCAACAAGGACTGGAAGGTAGTGTTGATTGCTCCCAGAAAAGGGAATGTGTACGTGATGGCTATGGAAAGCTCTCCTTCAGAGCAGTGTTTCTATACTCAAGCTGATGAAGACACAAACTGGTTATGGCATAAAAGGTTATCCCATTTAAATTTCAAGAACATTAATAAGTTGTCCGGAAAACAACTTGCAGATGGGATACCTTCAGTTTCCTTCAAAAAGGAAAGGCCATGTCCAGGATGTGAGATGGGTAAGCAGAAACGTACCAGTTTCAAGACCAGACAGAATTTCAGCATCTGAACCTCTTAATATGCTTCATATGGACCTCTTTGGTCCAGTGAACGTTCAGACTCGTGCTGGTAAAAGATACACCCTGGTGATCGTAGATGAATTCTCCGATATTGTTGGGTGATCTTTCTGAGGTCTAAAAGTGAAGCTGTTGCTGAAATCATCAGTCTTATCAAGCAAATTGAGCTCAAGTACAGTCGAAAAGTGTTCAGTTAAGAAGTGACAATGGAACAGAATTCCAGAATGCAACTCTGGAGTCATTCTGTACTGACACTGGCATCTCCCAGAATTTCTCATCAGCCCGCTCTCCAGAACAAAATGGGGTGGTAGAAAGGAAGAATCGAACGCTGATAGAAGCTGCCAGGAGTATGCTTGCTGAATCTGGTCTGTCTACCAGTTTCTGGGCGGAAACAATTGCAACTGCTTGCCACACCCAGAATCGATCAGTGTACATCAAAAGACACAAAAAGACAGCCTATGAAGTCTTAAGAAATAGAAAACCAAATATTGGTTATTTTCACGTTTTTGGATGTCCAGTTTACATCTGAACGACTCCAGTCAGCTAGGCAAATTTGATGCCAAAGCTGATGAAGGGTATTTCTTAGGCTATTCAGCCATTCGCAAGGCCTTCAGAGTCTACTACAAGAGACTGGAGAAGGTCCATGAGTCAATTCATGTCACATTTGATGAATCAAATGCTGCAATCAACAAGAAGCCAGCCCTTGACACTCCCCCAGTAACTCCAATTGTCTTTTGTGAATCTGATCCTATAAACGACAAAAATGAAGATTCAAAAGACACAGTTTCCAGTCATCCTGATCTGGAACCTGTTCAGAAACTCTCCAGTAGTACTCCATTCTATCCCTCTATTATTTTCAAACTACCCTCTGAAATTAATATTGGTTCAGATGTGCGTACTACTCCCCCAGTATCAGTGTCAGTTGAGAATACCAGAAATGTTTTCTTATGAAGAATTCCAAACTGAACCAGTACTCAGGAAATGCCTTCAAATGAAGAATTTCATGATGCAAATCGTGATTTAAATGACTCAGATGAAGATACTGAAGTAGTCTGGCAAGATCCTCCTCCAGAAGCAACTCCAGAGGTGACTCAACTGAATTCTTGCACTGATATTGTTGTCAGTAACAATCCTGGTCAGTACTCCAGATGGACAAAAGCTCATCCTATTGATCAGATCATAGGTGACTCCAGTAGTGGAGTTCAGACCAGAAGAGCCTCCAGTAATCAATGCTTATACGTAAGTTTTCTATATTTGATGGAACCAAAGAAGATTGACGAGGCTATGGAAGATCCAAGCTGGGTGACTGCTATGCAAGAAGAGCTTCACCAGTTTGAAAGGAACAAGGTCTGGTATTGGTTCCTTTCCCAGTTGGAAAGAAAGAACCAATTGGAACAAGATGGGTCTTCAGAAACAAAGTAGATGAAGATGGCCACGTTATCAGAAATAAGGCCAGACTGGTAGCACAAGGCTACTGCCAGTCAGATGTCGACTTTGATGAATCATTTGCTCCAGTGGCTAGACTTGAAGCGATCAGAATTTTCTTAGCATTCGCTGCTAATAACCAGTTCAAGGTCTACCAGATGGACGTAAAGAGTGCTTTCTTGAATGGGAAAGCTTGAAGAAGAAGTTTATGTCAGACAACCTCCCGGTTTCGTTGATGAAAAGCATCCACATTGGGTATATCGTCTGGACAAAGCGCTATATGGCCTCAGACAAGCCCCACGTGCCTGGTATGATACTCTGACTAAACATTTGTTGAAAAATGGTTTTAAACGAGGTGCAATTGAAAATACCTTATTCATTCTTCATGAGAAAGGTAATCTGTTAATGGTACAAATTTATGTTGATGATATAATTTTTGGGTCTACTGATGAAAACATGTGCGAAATTTTCTAAAATCATGTCCACTGAATATGAAATGAGTTTGATGGGTGAATTAACATATTTTCTTGGACTCCAGATTAAACAAAACAAAGAGGGCATTTTTATTAATCAGAGAAATATGTTAGAGATCTTTTAAAGAAATATGATATGAACTCTTCACCATCTAAACCAACTCCAATTTCTGCACCATGACACTGGACTCCGATCCAGATGGTAAACCAGTGAACACCACTGTCTATAGAGGCATGGTTGGTTCACTGATGTATTTAACTGCCAGTAGACCAGATATATTTGTTTTCAACATGTTTATGTGCCAGATATCAGTCTAATCCAAAGGAATCTCATATGCTTGCTGTAAAGCGCATACTGAAGTACTTAAAGGTGTCCCCAGTCTAGGTCTTTGGTACCCCAAAGGCTCAGGCATGGATCTAATGGGTTATTCAGATTCAGATCATGCAGGTTGTAAGATAGATAGGAAATCCACAACTGGTGGATGTCATTTCCTAGGTGGCAAACTGGTCAGCTGGACCAGTAAGAAGCAAACTTCAGTTTCATTGTCCACTGCTGAAGCTGAATACGTGTCTGCAGCCAGTTGTTGTGCTCAGATACTCTGGATGAAGAACCAGTTGCTTGATTATGGTATTAAGTTTCAAAGACCCCAATCTTTTGTGATAATACCAGTGCCATTGCTATCTCAAACAATCCAGTCATGCACTCCAGAACGAAGCACATTGATCTAAGGTATCACTTCATTCGTGATCATATTATGAAAAACAACATTGAACTCCATTTTATTCCCACTGACAAACAACTCGCTGACATTTTTACCAACCACTGGATGTCAAAACTTTTGAATATCTTGTTGGTGAGTTGGGAATGTTAAATCCTTAAATCTGGTGACTGCTCAGATATTGAACGCCTTTGTGTACTATCTTGCATTATTAGATTTCTGGAACAACATTCCAGGGAAGACTTGAAAAATATTTTTTCTATTAAAAGTGTTTTAAGTTCAGGAGGAATTTATTTTCTCACTGGACAAATTCTTCAGAAAATATTACTGGTGCTTTGTAAATGTGTCCCTCTCACTGGTAACTAGACAGGTTGAAGTGCGTGTTTGAGTTGACTTATGTCTCCTTGTAAATGTGTCCCTCTCATTTGTTTGTATTAGTTGACGTGCACGTTTGAAGTTACCAGTCTTTCAAAAATGGTTTTCACTGGTACTTTACTGGAGTGTCCCTCCAGTGTACCATCAGTACATGTTCACTGGACTAATCCACCAGTGATACTGGAGTGTCCAGTTAACCTCCAGATGCACTGAACTATGTCATAATATTTTCTAAATACTTGGTCTTTGTGTGTGCCACGTAAGCAAACCTTTTTGAAGATATTTTAATCCTACGTGGCATGTAAATTTTTCAACGCAATGATGGTCTTTTTACTTTGGGAAAACAAAAAGTACAAGTTGTTACTGTTTTGTGGGCTGTAAACCGTCATGCATTTATGTGTGATGTGAAGTAATTAATGCGGATCTCAGAACCCGATCAAAAACTTTATTTGATAATTTCAAATAAACCGTTTGAGTTCCACATTCTTTCTCCTATAAATACCCACTTTCAATTTCAATTGCATTTACTTCGAACATATTTACTCCCAAATCTTTCAAATTCCTTCATTTTCCAATCATCATCATCTCTCATATTTACTCCATTTATATTCAATTCTTTCATCAAATCTTCATCATAACCTATCCATATTCAATTTCATTTTCATCTATTCTCTTTAAATGGTACAAATTTATGTTGATGATATAATTTTTGGGTCTACTGATGAAAACATGTGCAAGAAATTTTCAAAAATCAGTGTCCACTGAATATGAAATGAGTTTGATGGGTGAATTAACATATTTTCTTGGACTCCAGATTAAACAAAACAAAGATGGCATCTTTATTAATCAGGAAAATATGTTAGAGATCTTTTAAAGAAATATGATATGAAATCTTCACCATCTAAACCAACTCCAATTTCTGCACCACTGACACTGGACTCCGATCCAGATGGTAAACCAGTGAACACCACTGTCTATAGAGGCATGGGTGGTTCACTGATGTATTTAACTGCCAGTAGACCAGATATTATGTTTTCAACATGTTTATGTGCCAGATATCAGTCTAATCCAAGGGAATCTCATATGCTTGCTGTAAAGCGCATACTGAAGTACCTAAAGGTGTCCCCAGTCTAGGTCTTTGGTACCCCAAAGGCTCAGGCATGGATCTAATGGGTTATTCAGATTCAGATCATGCAGGTTGTAAGTAGATAGGAAATCCACAACTGGTGGATGTCATTTCCTAGGTGGCAAACTGGTCAGCTGGACCAGTAAGAAGCAAACTTCAGTTTCATTGTCCACTGCTGAAGCTGAATACGTGTCTGCAGCCAGTTGTTGTGCTCAGATACTCTGGATGAAGAACCAGTTGCTTGATTATGGTATTAAATATTCAAAGACCCCAATCTTTTGTGATAATACCAGTGCCATTGCTATCTCAAACAATCCAGTCATGCACTCCAGAACGAAGCACATTGATCACAGGTATCACTTCATTCGTGATCATATTATGAAAAACAACATTGAACTCCATTTATTCCCACTGACAAACAACTCGCTGACATTTTTACCAAACCTCTGGATGTCAAAACTTTTGAATATCTTGTTGGTGAGTTGGGAATGTTAAATCCTTAAATCTGGTGACTGCTCAGATATTGAACGCCTTGTGTACTATCTTTGCATTATTAGATTTCTGGAACAACATTCCAGGGAAGACTTGAAAAATATTTCTATTAAAAGTTTTAAGTTCGGGGGAATTAATTTTCTCACTGGACAAATTCTTCAGAAAATATTACTGGTGCTTTGTAAAAATGTCCCTCTCACTGGTATGGACAGGTTGAAGTGCGTGTTTGAGTTGACTTATGTCTTCTTGTAAATGGCTTTTTGGTTTCTAGCCATGATTTAATCACCAGTTTTTCTTTCTCTAAAATGATCTCAAGATCTTGTTTTTCTTGAATCAATTGTTCAGTTACCAGAACCTGGGCTTGAATTGCCAGTTCAATGTCTTGAAGTTCTTTTAATTTTGATTTTAAAAGCAGTTATTTCAGAAGAATCTGTTTCTAGACCATTTACACAATCAGATCTAACAGTTTCTACAAAAATCAAATCATAATTAAGAGCTTCAGCTATGTCCAGTTTTAGTTCATGGTCAGTTGCACAATCATAATCACTAACCTTCTTAATAACAATGTCTACCCATCGTCCAGATGTGACATCTTCCTTCACCAGGTGCTCATCGTCTTCCAGAGCCATGTAACAGCAATCTCTTTCTTCTTCTTCATCAGCAGATGATTCATCAGAAGGAACCCACTTCTCTTCAGTTGTTGCAATCATGCACTTATTATTGTTTCCATTTGTTGTGCCATGAGAGCAATCTGGGCCTTAAGCTTTTTATATTTCAGTTTATAGCTATCATCAGGCTTATTTGAAGAGAATGGACCAGGCTTGGATACAACTGGTTGGACCTGCACTCTTTCATGAAATGACCCTTTTTGCCACACTTAAAGCATGTCAAATTGGTCTTATCAGTTGAAGAACTGGATGCAAATTGTCCAGATGGCCTATTTGCCCTTGCTTTGAAACGGTTAAACGTTTTAGCAATCATTGCAATGAGGTCATCATCATCAGTTTCATCACAACAGTCTGGAGAGATTTGACTGGATTCTCCAGAATCCATGAGTTCAGACACCATCTTCTTCATAGAAAAAACATTCTCATAAGATATCAGTGCTGTACTATGTGGTTCAGTATGACTAACCACATTAGGACTACTGGAGGCATGGTTAAAAGCATCTTGTTCTGCCACCGCTCTCTGAGCTTGATTTTCTTCAGTGTACCTGAAAGCTCCATATAGAGTTGAGAGAGTGTGTGTGTGCAGAGTTTTACCTTGTCGTAAGACCAGGATCATGTAAGACCATTTGGTGGGTAGAATACAAAATTTCTCCAGAAGTATATCCTTGTCCTTCTCAACCCCAAGACCTCTCAATTGGTTTATGATACTCATAAATCTGGTGTAAGTACCAGTGAGAGACTCGTTAGGCTGAGCAAAAAATGACTCATACCTCTTGTTTAAGGAGACCTTTCTGGTGACAATGGTGTCATCTCCTCCTTCATGTTGGTTTAAAAGTTCATCCCACATGGTTCTTGTTGGAATTCGTCTGCCCAAGACACATATTAAATTGACGTGGCTAGTACGTGATGATCCAAGTCGGGTCATACCCAATAACAAGCTAGACAAACACTTATGGTATTTATTTAAATGATTTGATCCTTAAATAAATATCAATACTTGAAACATTTAGAAAGTGGTTTTCTAAATAATTGCACTTGAGATATGTAAATAAATTATATGGATGATTTATTTTGAGAGAGATGTCAATATGTTTATTTGGCAAGAAGAGTTCCCACTGCGGCGCAGTGGGAGTGTCAAACCCACTGCGGCGCAGTGGGGGTTTTTGCACCCGAAGGTCCGGGAGTTCCCACTGCGGCGCAGTGGGAGTGTATAAGACCCACTGCGGCGCAGTGGGTTAATGTCCATGTGATGGGCTAAGGGGCCGGCCCCCCCTCCCCATGTGGTGTTACATGCAACTTGACACTTGTTGTCTTGCATGTTACACAAGACATAAGAGCCTTCACACTCAACATAGAGTGTATCAAAAATACACACACAAAAACTCTTACACTTCTTGTAAGAATTTTTTCTCTCAACACTCAAGAGCAAAAACACTCCTCTTTTCTCTTGGATTTTCAGCATCAAGGAGAATTAAAGGGAAGGGTTTTTCAAGATTAAATCCTAGCACATTTGGGTGTTTGTTGGAAGCTTGGGGTATACTAGCTTGAGGTTCTTCTAGGTTGAAGGCTTGCCGCTTCAAGATCATCACCTCCTTCATTCCACCTTCTCATAAGCTTGGAAGAAGGTAGTCTTCTAAAACACCCTATGGTTGTTGTTTTGTATGTATGCTATTCATATACATGGATCCTTATTGTTTGGGTTTTATTTTATAAGTTAAAATTTGGTTTTAACTACATATGTCATATTGAAATGGTTCAATTTTCCGCTGCGTTTTAATATTATAAGGATAATATTACTTTGATAAAACCCAAAAATCCCAACAATGGCATCTAGAGCCGGTTATATGGATACATACATCAAAAGTTGATATTTTGTTTGGACAAAATCCAATATTTTGGTCATTTGGTTATGGCCAAAATAAATACACAAAAAGGAGGTTCCTTTTTCTTGTGTATTTTAGTGTCACAACTTAGCCAAGAGACCTTGTGAATGTTTGTGATGTGTGGATGTGTTTGTTTAATTATTCAATGGTTGTAATAGTTAAATAGGACTTTATTCATTCATTTGGTTATGTAATCTATTTATTTCATTTGGTATGTAATAAGTAGATTAGTTGCATTTTTCATTATAAATGTAATCTCCAAGAAGGCATCAAAAGGTTTGGGGCTAAAAGTTGGAGGCTAATGAGAAGACCCGTAAGTTCTCACTGCGGCGCAGTGGGAGTATATCAAACCCACTGCGGCGCAGTGGGGATTATGTGGCCGAAGACAGTAACTTCCCACTGCGGCGCAGTGGGAGTATGTCAAACCCACTGCGGCGCAGTGGGGGATAATGCAACCGAGACCAGTGACTTACCACTGCGGCGCAGTCTGAGTGTATTAGACTCACTGCGGCGCAGTGGGTTATCAAAATGAAGAGAATCATTCAAATCACATCACAAAGGTTACTTGAAGCATTTGGATGCAAGATCAAGTGGGAGCTCAACTAACACAATATTTTGTGTTACTTTGTCCCTTAGGTTGAGACCTTTTGGCCCACTTGTTTCGGCTAACAAGTGTGGTCAAAATTAGTTGGCTAATGTTGTGCACTTATTATTTTGTGTGGTTGTTTGTTTATTTTGTCATATGGATGCTCAAAACCAACAAACTTGATGACTACATAAAAGATTAAAATTGGTTTTAATATTGACATTAACTTGGTAAATTAAAATGGGTTTTATTAAAAGTTAATGGTCACAATTATAAAAATGGATTTTATAAAAGAACCTTGAAATTTGGATTTCAAAATTCATTATGGTACATAGTTTTAACTAGAATATAAAAACTCAAACGACCCTTTAAAAACAAGTTAAACGCCATCCTTTTATACAACACTTAATTATTTGGGAACTCTTTGTAGGATAAAGGTCACCTAACTACTTTGAGGGAACTTATAAGTTAAGTAAATTTATTGTACTTATGGGATAAAGGTCACCTAACCACTAGTATAGATAAATTTACATGTGTGTATAAGTAGGACAACTTGATTTGGAAGCCATGTGATTAGGGTCACCGAAGCATGGTAACCAAAGGCGTTGATGGGATTAAACATGCCAACTTAATATAAGATATTAAACCGGTCCCATACCACTAGAAATTGCAAAGTGTTGCAATTGTCAAACGTTGACTACCTTGTTAATTTAGATCATGGGATAAAGGTCACCTAACCATCATTTAAATGTAACGTTGGATTCTAGGTTTTAATTATTAATTGTCTATGAGACATAAAAGGGTATTAACAATTAAAATTTATATTTGATATCGAAAATACTAATAAAGAACTTTGTTAATCTTGTAGATGGCCGCTAACAATGCAATAAACCCCAACCAAAACGTCCATAACTTTTCACTAAGATCCATCCTTGAAAAGGATCGTCTTAATCAAAATAACTTTGTGGATTGGTTTCGTAACTTGAGAATTGTTCTCAGGCACGAAAAGAAATCCTATATTTTAGACGATCCTATTCCTGATGAGCCCGAAGAAACTGATGTTGAGGCCTATAATGATTGGGTTAAATATGTCGAGGACTCCGTGCAAGTTAGTTGCATAATGCTTGCGAGTATGACTCCCGAACTCCAAAAGGAGTTCGAGCATCATGGGGCATACGACATGATTACCCAACTCAAGGAAATGTTCCAACAAAAGGCAAGGGCCGAACGCTTCGAAACGGTTCGAGCGCTTCATGCATGTCGCATGGATGATTCACAACCCGTATCAACATATGTTCTTAAAATGAAAAGCTACATTGATCGCCTCGAAAGGCTTAATTGTCCCGTTTCAAATGAGTTAGCTACGGATATGATCCTTAACTCATTATCTAAGAGATTTGAAACTTTCGTGTTAAATTATAACATGAACGGATGGGACAAGACCGTTTCCGAGCTTCATGGGATGCTCAAAACGGCCGAGGCTAGTATGGGAGGAAAAGTTCAACCCGTTCTCATGATCAATGAAGGCGGAAAGAAAAGGGCTTACTCCGGACCCAAGGTAAATGTTGCTAAGGGAAAGGGTAACAACAAAGGGAATTATAAAGGCAAAGGAAAGGGAAAAATGGATACCCAAAAAGCGAAGAAGCAAAAGGTTGCTGTCAATGACCCATGCTTTGAGTGTGGGGAGGTAGGACATTGGAAACGTAATTGTCCAACCTATCTCAAAGAGTTAAAAGCTAAGAGGGATGCAGGGCAAACCTCAGGTACAATATTTATGATATATATTGAGCTTAATACTGTTCTTTCTTACATATGGGTATTGGATACCGGATGTGGAACTCATATTTGTAATATGTTACAGGGGTTCATAAGAAAGAAGCACATCAAGAAGGGAGACATTAGTCTCTTTATGGGCAATGGTGCATTGGTGCATGTTGAAGCCCAAGGAGACTATCTTTTGAAACTTCCAAATGGTTTGGAAATTGTATTGAACAATGTTTTGTATGCACCTAGTTTGACTAGGAGTATTATTTCTGTTTCCCGTTTAAGACATGTTGGATATGATTTTAATTTTGTTAACAATGATATCCATGTTTCTATGAATGATGTATTTTATTTTAAAGCTATGCCTCTAAATGGTATTTATGAATTAGTTCATGAAAACCAAACATATGATAACTCAATGTACCAAGCTACCACCAAGAAACTTAAATTAGATTTAAGTGAAACCTATATTTGGCATTGTCGTCTTGGCCATATAAATAAGAATCGCATACTAACACTTCAAAAGAATGGTCTTTTGAAAACAAAATCAAATGATTCATTTAATGTATGTGAATCCTGTTTACAAGGCAAGATGACTAAAGCACCTTTCAAAGGCACTAATGAAAGGGCAAAAGATTTATTAGGTATCATACATTCGGATGTATGTGGTCCTTTTAAGCCAATGACTAGGAATGGTGAAAGATACTTCATTACATTCACCGATGACTATAGTCGTTACGGTTATGTATACTTATTAAAACATAAGAGTGAAGCTTTTGAAATGTTCAAAATTTTCAAGAATGAAGTAGAAAACCAACTCAGTAAGACAATAAAAATTCTTCGTTCTGATAGAGGAGGTGAATACCTAAGTGATGCTTTTCAAGATCATCTTAGAAGTTGTGGGATTGTCTCACAACTAACTCCACCTGGAACACCACAACATAATGGTGTGTCTGAAAGGAGGAATCGAACTCTATTAGATATGGTTCGTTCCATGATGAGCAGAAGCTCACTACCTCTATCATTTTGGGGATATGCCATAATCTCTGCCGCCCGAATTTTAAATATGGCTCCCACCAAGAAAGTGGAGAAAACACCTTTTGAAATATGGCATGGAAGAGTTCCATCTTTATCATATTTAAAGGTATGGGGTTGTGAGGCTTATGTAAGACATGATGCCTCAAACAAATTAGAACCCCGATCCACTAAGTGTATCTTTGTAGGATATCCCAAAGATGATTTGGGATATTATTTCTACAATCCTAATGAGCAAAATGTATTTGTTGCTCGAAAGGCTGAGTTCTTGGAAACCAAATTCCTTATGGAAGGAACTAGTTCCAGAACAGTGGAACTTGAAGAAGATCAAGAACCACTGACAGATACACACTTGGTGACACTAGCATTCAACAAAAGGATGTTGAAGATAATCAAAGGGTTGATCAAGACACACAAAACGTTCGTAGATCTGGTAGAGCTACTTATCCACCTGAGAGATATGGATTTCTCGTGGATGAATGCTACATGGTAGTTTCTGATGAACCTACCACCTACCAGGATGCTATGTCCAAATCAGATTCGGACAAATGGCTAGAGGCCATGAACGCTGAGATGCAATCCATGTATGACAACCAAGTTTGGGAATTGGTTGTTGAACCTCCTAATTCCAAAGTAGTTGGAAGTAAGTGGGTGTTCAAATTGAAACACGATATGCATGGAAACTTGAGTACTTATAAAGCTAGACTTGTAGCAAAAGGCTTCACTCAAACTCGAGGGGTCGATTATGATGAAACTTTTTCGCCTGTGGCAATGCTAAAGTCTATTAGGATATTATTTGCCATAGCCGCACATTATGACTATGAGATATGGCAAATGGATGTCAAACCCGCTTTTCTAAATGGATATCTTGAGGAAGATGTCTATATGGATCAGCCTGAAGGTTTTGTCGATCCTAAACATCCTAATAAGTATGCAAGTTAAAGAAATCAATCTATGGATTGAAACAAGCATCAAGAAGCTGGAATCGTCGTTTTGATGAAGAAGTCAAGAAATTTGGCTTCATCAAAATGCCGATGAAGCTTGTGTGTATAAGAAGGCTAGTGGGAGCATCATTACTTTTCTAGTATTATATGTCGATGACATTCTACTATTTGGAAATGACATTCCAACCTTGGAAGGTGTAAAAGCCTGGCTTGGAAGTTGCTTTTCCATTAAGGATCTTGGTGAAGCCGCCTATATTTTGGGAATAAGGATCTATAGGGATAGATCAAGGCGCTTAATAGGTTTGAATCAAAGTGCATACATAGACAAGATCTTGAAAAGGTTCAAGATGGAAACTCCAAAAAGGGTTTGGTGCCTATTCAAAGAGGAACTATATTGAGTACTTCTCAATCTCCCAGCTCAAAAGTTGAGCAAGAGAGAATGAGTGGAATCCCATATGCATCTGCTATAGGATCCATCATGTATGCTATGATATGCACGAGACCGGACGTGTCATGCGCTTTAAGCATGACAAGTAGATACCAGCAAAATCCAGGAGATAGTCATTGGATGGCTGTCAAATATATATTGAAATATCTTAGAAACACTAAAGATATGTTCTTAATATATGGATCTGGTGAGGAGGAACTCGTTGTAAAGGGTTACACGGATGCGAGTTTCCAAACTGATCGAGATGATTCTCGATCACAATCGGGGTATATCTTCATTCTAAATGGAGGAGCTGTTTCTTGGAAAAGCTCAAAGCAAGATGTGGTTGCATTGTCCACTACAGAATCGGAATACATCGCCGCTTCTCTAGCAGCACAAGAAGCTGCATGGTTGAAGAAATTCATTGCCGATCTAGGGGTTGTTCCTTCCATTCAAGGACCCCTAGAAATTCTTGTGATAACGAGGGTGCGATTGCTCAAATCAAGGAACCTCGTGCACATCAAAGACTAGGCACATTGAGCGGAGATTCAACTACATAAGGGATGAAGTTGAAAAGGGAAAGATATGTATTCACAAAGTTCACACCGATCAAATGTTGCGGACCCACTCACGAAGCTCCTTGAAAGGCCTAAGCATGAGAGTCATACTTGTGCCATGGGACTTCGATATTCTAGTGATTGGATTTGATCTATTTTATGTATTTGGATATCGGAACACTTGTAGTTATTAACACATTTATATGAATATTGGTATTTTGCATTTAAATTGTGTTATGTTCCATTTTTGCATGTTTAAATCCATGAATAAGTTAATTATTCTAAATGTCCGTAGTCGATCATATTTGTGGGAACAAATTTGAATGTAAGATTATTATGAACTTGGATTGGTAGATATTCAAAAGGTTTTGAATATAGAGCAAAGTGTTGCTACCAAGGTTCATAGATATTTGTGGGATACAAATATTGGACTGACCTGCGATCAAGCATTACTACATGGAATCTCTGTGATTGATCATAAGTAATCTTGAGTTAAAAGGCGAATATCATTGTATCCTCAGACCTGAGATACATATTGGGTCTTGATATTCACTGAATATTATACTTTGACTTATCTCTTCGCTGTTCTGAAACATGGCAGTACATAAGACTAAGCTCAGGTATGATATAAGGTGATTGTGAGAGACGTATGTAGTCGAGATGGAATTTGTCCCTCTTATTCGTTGAGAGTAAGATGTCTAAGGCCTGCTACAAAGTTAAATCAATAGAGAATGATCACTCTATGTCTCTAGGATTTAACATGACATCTGTGACAAAAGGATAAATGATCGATTCACCTAAATCATTTCAAGTAAGGGACTTGAAGAGGATGATGTTATTGAATGGCACTTCGTCATACGTATTAGGGGTAGCAAACCGTTGTTAGGCGGTATTTGCTGCTTGCGTCAATCTTCTATGAATCTTGTGCAAGTGGGAGATTGTTGGAATTCGTCTGCCCAAGACACATATTAAATTGACGTGGCTAGTACGTGATGATCCAAGTCGGGTCATACCCAATAACAAGCTAGACAAACACTTATGGTATTTATTTAAATGATTTGATCCTTAAATAAATATCAATACTTGAAACATTTAGAAAGTGGTTTTCTAAATAATTGCACTTGAGATATGTAAATAAATTATATGGATGATTTATTTTGAGAGAGATGTCAATATGTTTATTTGGCAAGAAGAGTTCCCACTGCGGCGCAGTGGGAGAGTGTCAAACCCACTGCGGCGCAGTGGGGGTTTTTGCACCCGAAGGTCCGGGAGTTCCCACTGCGGCGCAGTGGGAGTGTATAAGACCCACTGCGGCGCAGTGGGTTAATGTCCATGTGATGGGCTAAGGGGCCGGCCCCCCCTCCCCATGTGGTGTTACATGCAACTTGACACTTGTTGTCTTGCATGTTACACAAGACATAAGAGCCTTCACACTCAACATAGAGTGTATCAAAAATACACACACAAAAACTCTTACACTTCTTGTAAGAATTTTTTCTCTCAACACTCAAGAGCAAAAACACTCCTCTTTTCTCTTGGATTTTCAGCATCAAGGAGAATTAAAGGGAAGGGTTTTTCAAGATTAAATCCTAGCACATTTGGGTGTTTGTTGGAAGCTTGGGGTATACTAGCTTGAGGTTCTTCTAGGTTGAAGGCTTGCCGCTTCAAGATCATCACCTCCTTCATTCCACCTTCTCATAAGCTTGGAAGAAGGTAGTCTTCTAAAACACCCTATGGTTGTTGTTTTGTATGTATGCTATTCATATACATGGATCCTTATTGTTTGGGTTTTATTTTATAAGTTAAAATTTGGTTTTAACTACATATGTCATATTGAAATGGTTCAATTTTCCGCTGCGTTTTAATATTATAAGGATAATATTACTTTGATAAAAACCCAAAAATCCCAACATGGTTTAGCACTAGGAAAAAGAACTAGTGTGGGAATTAGGGTTTCAGGAACGGCCCCGAGGATCATGTTTTTGAGAAGGGTGTCTAGATTCACCAATCTCCTCTCCTCTTCAGACCAATGTTCCTCCCTCTTTTCCCTTCCTCTTCTAGATCCAGAAGGATCAAGAAGGGGATTGAGAGGTGATGTTGGTACATAAGGACCTTCGTTTAAAATTTTCATCATGTTCCTCTCAATACCAGTGACATGCAAAACCATCCTAGCCTTCCACGTACCAAATTCATCACTATTCCCACTGAATTTAGGAACAGGATTATTTGAGTAGTGCACATGCACGTGTGGAGAAGCAGGAGTAGGAGGAGTAGGTGGATTAGTGTTATTAACAATTGGTGGTTCATTTTAATCATTAATATTTGCATTAGGATCGGGACCAAGACTAAAACCTTGTGTATTTTCTTGGTTAGCCATCAAGAAACAGATCTAGGCAATGTTTAGCCTTCTTCTCTGATACCAAATGTAAGTCCCTTAAGTTCGATGGTTAACCAGGAAAGTGTAAAATACAACAAGTCTAATAATCACTAGAAATGGACTAGTATTACTTGTAAATAAATGCAAGAATATATAAACAAAGTAATACAAGACTTAAAGCAATAAACAAGTAAAGTGGAGCATTATGTATTTTTCAATTGTGTATTTTATTTATGATGTTAAATAAAATACAAGGTTGTGCGGAATCAAGATAATACAAATAAGTATGTATCCTAACAACCTATGATTTACAAATGATCTATATTTGTCAAATAACTCTTTTGGATCGAGATACTTAAAGTTGTGAAGTATCCTTGTTTAAGATCGAGAGTATTGATGTGACCAATTTAGACCTATCGCCCACATCATTATTGGCCTTTTTATTAAGTGTTTTATGTTGATTTTGTATGCATTTGGCACGTTTATGGTGTTTGTTAGTGTTTTCAGGCTCTTAGCAGGTTACGCGCTCATTTGTTGAATTTTCGGTTGATTTTTGGCCAAGAAGTTGATTCGTGAGATCGAGAGTTGTTTAATTGGAGGAGATAGAATATTTTGGCAAGTTTTTAAGTTGAAGAAGTGTTGGCCGGACCAGAGCTTTTGGACTGCGCCGCAGTGGGGGTGACCAAGGCCCACTGCGCCGCAGTCAGTTATGTTGAAAGTGAACGACCTGTCCAGTGGAATATGACTGCGCCGCAGTGGGGAGTGCATGTGCCCACTGCGCCGCAGTCAAACTGAAGACAAACGACCCAGTGACCAGGGGATAACCACTGCGCCGCAGTGGGGGCATCACTCGCCCACTGCGCCGCAGTGGGGTGACGGGCTGATAGGTTTTGGGCAGCTTTTGCATCAGATTTGGGGGGTATAAATAGAAAACAAAACCTAATTCCCAAAGTATCAAGTTTTCTTTCTAAGAGCTGCACTTCAGGGAACACCTTCAGGGATCGAATCAAGATTTCATCATCTTCCGATTCATTGAAGATTCACGTGCACCCACTTAGATCGTATCTATTTTATTGTCTTGCAATTTCTATTTCTCAAACGATTGGTACATCATGTTCTTCCTTTATTTTGATTGTTATTTCAATTTAATCATGAGTGGCTAATCTCTTAATCATCCACCTTGATGAAACTAGACGAATGATGTGATTGCTATATGTTTTAATTCAAAGAGTTGATTTCAATTATCGTTGTGTCGAGATCTTGATGATTTAATTCCTTTATATATATTATTATGATATTGGTGGCATGTGTATTCTTCGTTAGTGGTACTAGTTGGATACATATGTGATTTTCAAACGGTTGCTTGTCTATGAGCAATTATCACTAGTTCATGGAATGATAGTGAATATCATTTTAATAAAAGGAATCATTTTGTCAACGTGTTTTATAACGGTTGGTGGTACCACGTTATCTTCACATAGGCACAATTGTTAATTCGATAGTCAAACAAACTAATTGTTGGTAAGGTTGTCTAGGCATTGGTGGTACCGGCTTGGGTAATTAAACTAGCAACTTAGGTGATTGGGTAATTTGCTCATGGTTGGTGGTACCACGTGAGCACCTTAATCCTTTTACGATTATCTTTTCAACTCAATGAATTTGGTCTTAATTGAATGCAATCATGTTTGAAGTCTAGCGAATTCAAGGTGGATGATCTTTATTAATATTGTCTAAAGCTTTTCTTTACTTTTATGCGTTTTGTCTTTTAAATTTATTTTAATTTAATTGTCAAAGTGAGACTTGAAGCAACACCCTGTTTTCCAAACCATTTTACTAAACAACTAGTTCAAACCAATCCCCGAGAACGAACACGGACTTACCTCTTAACTATATTTCATACGAACGGGTCCACTGCCCGATAGTGTGTAATAGTGAGTTTCTAGGTATTTCTAGTTTATAATTTTTAAACTCGATTTAGCACATCAAGTATTTAGACAAATTCACTTTCATGCAAAGTGTATGCTTAAAAAGTATTTTTCTCAAGGAAATGACTTTGTATTTATAGGCAACAAAATTCACCAGTGAATTTTGTGCCGTACAAATATGGTTGCATACATTTAATGATCCGACAAGAACATTAAATGTATTGGATAAGGAATAAGGATAAAGTCACATCAAATGACTTTGTATCTTTTTATCCAACCACCTTTACACACGTATACTTTGGTAAAGAACAAGTGGATTGTTCTTAGGAAAGTGTGTAAAGGGAAAAGTCAATCCTCGATATCAGTGTTCAGACTTGTAGGGTCTAAAACACTGACAATCCTCCAGTGTACAGATCTGGTAAGACTTTCCAGTGGACTCCGCCATTTGTCAGTCTTCTTTCTTCAGACTTCAGTCTTTGACTTCAGTGAGAACGTCTTCAGTAGAGTAGATCTGGACTGGGGTGAAGTCCAATGAGCTAATCTGGAGAATACTCCAGATTTCCTATACAAGTATTTGCTCAATGGTCTTCCATTATTTCTGGACAAATCTTCAGAGGGACTCCAGATTCCAAGTCTGGAGTAGGTCCAGTAGAACACGTTTCTGGACAGATCTTCAGTAAGTCTCCAGTGGTCGAGTCTGGAGTGAGTCCAGTAAATCTGGACCTAACAGTTCCCATCAAACTTGGGAACAGGATTATTTGGAAAGTGTATGTGTACATTATGCGATGGTATATTGTTGTTGATGATAGGGGGTGGAGTAGGTGGAGTATTAGCATTAGCATTAGCATTAGGGTTAAAGCCTTCATTGAATAATTGGTCAACCATCTTTGCAGATCAAAGGTTAATGAATTAATATAATTCAACTTTGCTGCTTTGATACCAATTGTGAGTCCCAAATATAGATGGTTAATACCCGACTGGCAAGTAGTTTTAACTGGAAGAAGACCGGTTCAGAATACGATCCAGATATGGATAAACAATAAGATAAGGTACTGAAAGTAAATGCAAGAAACAATTAGTGCTGAAACTATATAAATAATATGTATATTTCAAGTATGTAGCATTGAGACACGATGTACTTTTCAAATGTATTTGATTTATTGATATAAACAAATACAAAGGTTGTTGCGGAACAAAGATAAACACCCAAGTGTAAATATCTAAACAACCTAGAAATACAAGTGATCTAATAACTTGGAAATACTCGTAAGGATTACTTAGAGTATATCTCACAAGTTGCAATGCTAAAGTTTCAAGCCCTTTTGCAAGTTGTGAGAAGACTTATATTTATAGACCAAGTCCATGATGACGTGGACCAGATCGTACAAATATGGTTGGGAGCATTTAAGGAATTAAATCTAATTCCTTACATGCGTACTTTTAAGGTTAAGTATATAAGTCAATTGATGTGACTTATCATACTTTATTCCCAACCTTTACTTTACCTTGTACTTTCATTAATAGTTAAATCTATTAACTGGGTAAAGGTATGTAAAGTAAAAAGTCTTCCTCGTAATCAGTGTAAAAGTGTGTAAGTACTTTTACACTGAGATGCTTCAGTCTTCGATCAGGTAGAATCAACTTCTGAGCTCCACATCTGAGCTTGATTCTCTTTCTTCAGACTTCAGTCTTTGACTTCATTCTGAACGGTATTCTGATACGTTGATCTGAACTGAAGTGAAGCTTCAGTGAACTAATTCTGAACGACTTCAGAATTCTGTACAAGTATTCTTCACTGAGCTTCAGCTATTTCTGAACAAATTATACTTGGTCGATTTTCGACCTAACATAAATATTATGACAAATATTACATATATACTTTCTAATAATAGTATATATACATTTATATATCGGTGTATTAGTCAGGAGTTTGTTATGCTGTTAAAGTTTGAACGATGTTTTGTATCAAACAAAACATATAATCTGTTTAATAAACATGAAATCTACTTATACGATATTCAAAATTTATTACTATGTCAAAGCCCGCAGCGAAGCGCGGGATACAAAATCTAGTTTTATCTAGATTTTACGATAATGAAATCATATTACGATGCTACTCAATTTCAAAAATCGCAATATACCTGATTTTAAATTTCTATAAATATCAATTTGTGTCTGTAACGCTGTCGTTTTGGCCAAAAACAATGGTAATCTTGTGATTGTTGTTGGAGATCTTAACAATTAAATTAAAATTAATGATCAAAATTTAAAAGTTGTATATGAATTTTAACCTTTGATTTTAATTTAGGTTAAAATCCGTTAAACTTTACTAGTAAAGTTAGTTTCAACTTTAAAGTATCTTTATTCATTTATTTATTGGTGTCATGGTAAAGAAAATATGGGATGTCGTGACTGTAATTAGTTCCAAAATTATTGAAAGATTTTTTAGACAATGAAACTTTTTAAGTAGTCAAATCTTAATAATACAACAATAGTACACAATTTTTGCATAAAATAGGGAGTTAAAAGTAAATAGTCATCCCTAATGAACGAGTAAAGTCGGTTAATTAAGAGCAGGAGAGTTTAAGTCGTCGAATAAAAATGAAAACAGTTAAATTAACAGAAGTCAGTGAATTTGTTAAGATAAGCAACATAGAGACGAAAGATAGGCAATAAGTTTGCTGACACGAATCTTCTTCTTCTTCTTCTGCAGCAAAACAAAAGAAAAATTTAATAACATAATAAAATGGATAAAAAAGAAGAAGAAATTGCAATGGAAAACGGGAAATCAGAAAACGGTTCGATTTGTGGATTCGAATCTCTTCACCGTCTGCTTCAATCCTCACTTTCTCCCTCTGTTTTCAAGGTCATTTTTTCCTTCCTTCCTTCTTACTCTCTTCATTCTTTGTGTTTTTTTTACTGATTGGATAATCATTTTCAAATTGCTTTTTTTTCCCCTTCTTAAATCTAAGATTTGTTTGATGTGATCACTTCTTAATCAAGTTTGACTTTTTCCTTAATTTCAAAGAACCCGATTTAAGGAAAAAGTCAACCATAACTAGCATTAATGTACCCCCATAAGCTTGTTTTGATGTTATCTGTTTGTTTATATTCCATCTTTTTATTCCCAATACGTAATCTTATGCTAAGGAGAAAAGGCTTACGTAAGATGCACAATTGCATTGTTGATATGTGGATATTGTTCGTTTCTTGATGATGTGCATTTCATTTCTTTTTGCAGGAAGTCAGCCGCGTGCTTACTGGGCTGAATTGTGGAAAACCGCTTGAGCCGTTGGCAGTAGTAGAAACTGCTCAAGGGTTGTCCTCTGAACATGATTTTGATCTCCAGGTAAACAGTTGTTTTATTCAGTATAAGCTTATAAAAAGCATTAACTTTATAACTTATCAAGCTGCAGTGCTAATAATATATTCAGGCTACTTGCAACCGCGTATCTGAATGTGATCTAACAAGTTATATTAAGAAATACAAAAAGTCGAAATGTTTCTACCAAATTCATATCGCTTTCTACCATGTCATTACGCATGAGTATTCCATATAATTGCCTTTTGAATTAGTGTAATGATTACTTGGACTCACTTTTATGGAGGTATATATCTAGTGATTATCTAGTTTTCTCTTTAAGTTATAGTAGCCAACAAGTTATCTTAGCTTATATATAGATCTTGTAATCACTTTTATCATTCAATCAAAGACATAATCTTTCTGATACACATGTTGGACAAAAGTGATTGTGAATTTGTGATCATGCTGGGTACTCAATAAGGTGGCCCAATATGTGCATTAGCATTCATGGTTATGCCTGTAAAATTAAGAAGAGAATATTATAAATCTTTTGTTTCAAAGAATACCATATATCCTATAAGAAACATCATAGTGAGCAAAAATCAAGTTAAATCTCCAAAAGTCGAATTTGGGTTGGATCAAACTTGTACAAGTGACATTTATAAACTACATTTAGATAACGATAACCGCTGATTTAGAGGATATTAGACGTAATAACGATATTGTTTATATATGTGTGTTGATCTTTTTATTTATTTGAATTTTACTTGAAGCTTGAGGGTAGAGTAACTGACAGTAATACAGTAGTATGGTTATTCGAAAATGACTGAAGAATGAACTGTATATAGTGGTACTTTGCCTGGAACTGATCTCATTATGTTGCTATTCATGTGTGATCCAGACACGGTTTCTATTCATGTTGCAGGCATTCAGCTTTAATGCTGATAAGGAATTACTGCGAGAACCTCGTATTGTACGAGTTGGACTCATTCAAAACTCCATTGCTCTACCAACAACGGCACTCTTTCAGGACCAGAAGAAAGCCATCTTTCAGAAACTAAAACCTATCATTGATGCAGCAGGTGCTTCAGGGGTCAATATATTATGTCTACAAGTAAGTCATGATACATGACTTGACTCCTTTTGATAACTCGATTTCTCTAATCTTCCATTAAATTAAAATGTCAATGTCTAACTAATGTACAGGAGGCATGGATGATGCCCTTTGCATTTTGCACTCGTGAGAAAACATGGTG
Source organism: Erigeron breviscapus (assembly GCA_034093135.1). Lineage (NCBI taxonomy): Eukaryota > Viridiplantae > Streptophyta > Magnoliopsida > Asterales > Asteraceae > Erigeron > Erigeron breviscapus. The sequence continues at coordinate 128,663,468 of CM067170.1, read as the reverse complement.
TGAGTTTGCAGAGCCTGCAGATGGAGAGTCAACACAATTTCTTCAAGGTTTTGCAAGGAAATATAACATGGTCATAGTAAGTCCAATACTCGAGAGAGATTTGAAACATGGGGAGACCATCTGGAATACTGCAGTCATTATTGGGAATAATGGTAACATCATAGGCAAGCACAGGAAGGTAATGCCTTAACTAGTTTCAGTTTCAGTTTCAATACAGTGATTAAATTTTCCAATCATTGCACTTGTTCTTTTTCCCTAAACCATTGTGCTTGTAAAATGCAAAGAACACACTAGACCCCAGCCCCGATCTCCAACCCAGTTGTGTTGGTTTTTGGTGTTCATATTTTTGCCATTGCTAATACAGATGAGAAATTTTGGGTGATTGTGAGATGATAAATACAACTTGTATTATCCTTTTTCTTCCAAAATGGATCATTCTTCCAAAGTGTAGTTGGCAATTTTGACCCATTCACTCAATGATTGGGTCATTTCAGATTATGTTGTATTTTCTAGCAGGTGAAATGGAAAAAATAAAAGAAAAAAGTTTGAAAGGAATTAGGGTGAAGGGTTTAAAAGTTGCCGAAAGTGTTCTCCAATAGCATAAATGCTAATGTAAGAATTGTTGCTGGAAAAAAATTGTTAATTAATGTAATTGTTTAAACATATAAGAGTTAATATGTTTGGAAAGAAGTGTTTTGGTTCAACCCATTCCGGTCTGTACAAAATAATACCTATGGTGGCTTGAACATGATTCGAGCAACCTACATTGCTGCCTGTACAAAATAATACCCATGGTCGCTAAAACATGATTTGAGCAGCCTACATTGCCACTGTACAAAATAATACCTATGGTGGCTTGAACATGATTCGAGCAACCTACATTGCTGCCTGTACAAAATAATACCCATGGTCGCTAAAACATGATTTGAGCAACCTACATTGCTGCCTGTACAAAATAATACCCATGGTGGCTTGAACATGATTCGAGCAACCTACATTGCTGCCTGTACAAAATAATACCCATGGTGGCTTGAACATGATTCGAGCAACCTACATTGCTGCCTGTACAAAATAATACCCATGGTGGCTTGAACATGATTCGAGCAACCTACATTGCTGCCTGTACAAAATAATACCCATGGTGCTTGAACATGATTGAGCAACCTACATTGCTGTCTGTACAAAATAATACCTATGGTGGCTTGAACATGATTCGAGCAACCTACATTGCTGCCTGTACAAAATAATACCCATGGTCGCTAAAACATGATTTGAGCAACCTACATTGCTGCCTGTACAAAATAATACCCATGGTGGCTTGAACATGATTCGAGCAACCTACATTGCTGCCTGTACAAAATAATACCCATGGTGGCTTGAACATGATTCGAGCAACCTACATTGCTGCCTGTACAAAATAATACCCATGGTGGCTTGAACATGATTGAGCAACCTACATTGCTGCCTGTACAAAATAATACCCTATGGTGGCTTGAACATGATTCGAGCAACCTACATTGCTGCCTGTACAAAATAATACCCATGGTGGCTTGAACATGATTCGAGCAACCTACATTGCTGCCTGTACAAAATAATACCCATGGTGGCTTGAACATGATTCGAGCAACCTACATTGCTGCCTGTACAAAATAATACCCATGGTGGCTTGAACATGATTCGAGCAACCTACATTGCTGCCTGTACAAAATAATACCCATGGTGCTTGAACATGATTGAGCAACCTACATTGCTGTCTGTACAAAATAATACCTATGGTGGCTTGAACATGATTCGAGCAACCTACATTGCTGCCTGTACAAAATAATACCCATGGTCGCTAAAACATGATTTGAGCAACCTACATTGCTGCCTGTACAAAATAATACCCATGGTGGCTTGAACATGATTCGAGCAACCTACATTGCTGCCTGTACAAAATAATACCCATGGTGGCTTGAACATGATTCGAGCAACCTACATTGCTGCCTGTACAAAATAATACCCATGGTGGCTTGAACATGATTCGAGCAACCTACATTGCTGCCTGTACAAAATAATACCCATGGTGGAAACTGAAACATGATGGTTGGTTGTTAGAGGTCGGTGAATATTTTCTGTAATTTGAACCCTCTGCACATGTTTTTTTTTCTTTCTAGGCACGAAATGCTGCAATAGCAAATAGTTACTTTGTGGGGTCCATCAACCGGGTCGGGACCGAAGTGTTCCCGAACCCATTCACATCAGGCGATGGAAAGCCGGAACATGCAGATTTTGGTCATTTCTATGGTTCAAGTCATGTTTCAGCACCAGATGCTTCGTGTACACCCTCACTTTCAAGGAACAGAGACGGGCTATTGATATCAGAGATGGATCTCAACCTCTGCAGGCAATTAAAAGACAAATGGGGATTCCGTATGACGGCTAGGTACGAGTTATATGCCGACATGCTTTCCCGATATGTGAAACCTGACTTTGAGCCCCAGGTCATTTCTGATCCCTTGTTGCATAAGAATCATCTGTAAAAAAAGATTCAAAACATGTATCTACACATGGTTTATAGATTGAGTGGTTGTAAGTTGTTCTTAGAGAATTAGAGCTCAAGTTCAGGTTCCCATTCGCATAGTTCCTTGTGTATAGATTCCGGGTTTGTAAAAATGTTGGTGTTTTATGGATGTCAAATTACTGACTAAAAATACAAATTTGGTTTAATGTTAAGTGTAATAAGTTTGTGATAAGTACCGAAAATGATGGTTGGCTGGTATTGTGACCGTTTCTTTAAGGCAATCGCCAAAGAATTAGTGGATAATTCGTGTTACTGGTTTCCATCACATGATGTAAACGGAGTTGGGACCAAGGCCTGATATGAACGTTTTCGGGTACAATTGTGGTGTACATACCATCTATTATTGAACATAGTTTGTACGCTTTAATTAATAGTAACTGTATCTTCCTTGACCACCAGATTAGAATATTGATTTTTTTTTTTACACAGGTAGTTAATTATTGATCAACATAATGTTAGACATTGCCAATAGTTTTAAAAAAAAATAAAACCCACAATGTGATATTTGTGTGTACTGAAAACGACATATATTCTAATTATCAAATATATTCATGTTTTATGAACTTATCTAAACACCAGTGTAGCGCAACCAATGAATGGTATATCATTATTTGAGATTTATTTTCATATCATTTATGGTGATTTTACATTGTAGAGGCGATAAACTGGGATGATATAATTGTCAACGTAAGTAGACATAATCTAGACGGAAAACATGCTTATTGATAATTCAACTTGAACTTGTAAGATGACAATGGGATTTGAACTTCGTCTATAGATGTAAACTTTGAGATTGGATTTGGACAACCCACTGACACGCAAAAGAGCAAGCCAATCCAGGCTTAGGCAGGGCCAAAACCTAAAGTCCTAAACTGATTTCGGGCAAGGCTTGAAGCAGTCTTTGAACTGATATTTAGATTATGTAGGCCTAGACTCTTAGTTGACTAGGTAGGCGGGTTAAGGATTGGTGTTGTGATGATTCTAGTCATCTACAGATTGTACACAGGTACATAACACTAATTTTTCAAATACAAATTTATACCGACTCGTAGGCTAACATAGTTGGATACTTTCTATTAAGTTATTGCCTCATGTTTAATTGAATAATGGGGATATATTGTTGCTCATTCGGGTTGGGTGCTACGCTCAGTATGGATTCTGGGTTTACAGTTTATGATGTATCCAAAGTTTCATGTTCAGATCATCTACAGTTTGAGGTTGAAGTGGTGCAATGAAGTAATTGTACAAGGGTGTCACAACATAGGAGGTTGAATATTGTAAAAATAAATATAGGAATTCAGAATTCAGAATAGTAATCTATTAACCAGCAAACTTGTTAGTAATCTATCAGCATGGTCGTAATGGTTTTGATATTTCAGTGCTATTCGAACACAAATGGAGTAGTAAAACAATAATAGCTAACCAAACAGTTAAGTTAAAAGCACTTCTGATGGACAATGGATGGACCCGATTCATAATATTCAGCTTTCGAAATCAACATCTGCAAATATGATACAAAACAATTAAGCAATATTGCAGATCAATATATGGTAATACAAAATCATTAAATGATCACAGGTCAAGTAGCATTCATCATAGCAAGTAGAAGTTGGATATTAGGCTCTTTTACTTGTCAAATGGTCGAGGCTAATAGCCATTTGATAAGTAAAAGAGCCTGATATCCATCATACCAAGTAGTCAAGTACCACTCATTTTGACCCATTACCCAATATGCATGTTTTGTGGCCTTTTATAGTAACATTACCTGTGGGAAAGTGCTAAGGGAAGCTTGGACAGCTCCTCCAAGCCACGCGGTGTATATTCTCTCAGGAGGTGCTACTACCTTTATCTTCATGCTGGCAGGAGCAAGTACACTGATTTCCTTGCTCAAACGATCAGCAAAACCAGGGAACATTGTTGACCCGCCACTAAGCACTATGTTATGATAAAGCTCTTTTTTAATATCCATACCACACATCTTGATGGATCTGTAAGTGGTTTCATGGATTCCATTGGAGGCATCCATGCCGATTAAAGATGGCTGGAATAATATCTCTGGGCAACGAAACAACTCGTCCCCAAATGTGAGCAGTCGTCCATCTGGTAATTCATAGCTCTTTTCTACAGGATTCTTCAAGTCATGTTGGTAATCAAGGGAAACATATGCAAGATCTTCCTTTATTTTACGCACAATTTCCTTGCCAGAAAATCTATTTAAGTAGGTACTTATCTCCGTATGACTTTGGGTAATGATTTTATGCATGTACTCAGTAAGTTCATGACCCGCTAAATTGAATTGAAAGGTAGCATATGGGAGTGCAGAACCTTGATAAATAGGCACCGTATGGGTGACACCATGGCCAGATTCCACGACTACACCTTCAAATAAGAAACGAAATTATAGAGGAATAGATTTAATAAGATGACCTTAGGGTTATATGTCAGTGCTAGATATTGTCGTGGCATGTCAGTCTAGTATTCTTTTGTTGCTTGAATCGTTGATTCTTTATCATTAGAGCGTTGTCAGGATATATAGGTTCGGTTAGTTTGTAACATTTGTATGGAGGCTGTTGAGACAGTGGTGGTCTTCTTAGTTGGATCTTAATATCTTCATTTTTATGAAATTATCGCCACGCTCTAACAAAAGCAAATAATAACCAAACTGTAGACTCTATATATATACCTGTGGTAATGCCACTTGCAAATAAAGACATAACAGACTGGTTTGAGACATACATTGCAGGAACATCAAATTTCTCAAACATCATCTCTGTCATCTGCTCCTTGTCATTTTTAGGGTTCATGGGTGGTTCGGTAAGTAAGACGGGCCGGTCTTTTGGTTCAACATGGAGCTCGTTGTAGAAAGTATGATGCAAGAGGATCTCCATATCTTCCCAATTTGTTACTCTTCCATTTGTGATTGGATATACTATCTTGAGCAAATCTCTCTTATATGGCATCTCTATATCACCATCAACATAAAAATCTTTTAAGGACCAGCGCGTAATATGGTACTTGTGTCGTGGACGCCCAAGTATGCTACTCACCATAATCCTCGGTTCAACGTCACAAGCAAATCCAGCCTTCAAAATTTAAACTACGTGTTTGAATATATACGATTACATTACAAACATGAAACAAAAATAGATATAAACTATCAAATACTCGACATTTAACAGTTTGTAGTGACTAATGATTGTCTACGTTTTAGCTCCTTAATCTCAAGGTTTTGATTACTTATAACTGAAGCAGAAAAGACTCGCCCAAACCTCATCCGTTTACCCATTCAAAACCATATCAAAAAAGGTTTGATCAATTATGTACATTGCATTACTAAATCTAACAAAATGCACCTTGATATATCTGGCTCCATTGTCCAAAACAACAGCACCATCATCCATTTTGATCTAAAAACCGCGCGCAAATACAAAATGAACAGAAACGAATACCAAATGATCGAAATAAACAGAACTGTAACTTGAAATCGTCTGTTGATGATGAAAACTTTGAAGATTGATCAAAATTTTGTTATACAACTTGATTGATTAATCGGTTCATGAAACTTGTGCAAATTCTTTCCAATTTGGACATAAATATTCAATGATGTTGATATTTAATTAAGATAAAAATGAAAACAAAGTCATAATGTCAATTATCATTGAATGGATCCCTAAAGGCCGGATCGTTATGAGGGAATTGAAGGGAAAAATGATTGTGTTTGTCAAACGATGTTATTCATTCCCATTGATTTGGAACATGAATAAATTATCAATTTGAGTAATGCATGGTATTACAAAAATATTTTACAACATGACAAAATATAATAATAATAATAATAATAATAATAACAATAATAATAATAATAGTTGAATCACGATTTTAATTGTAGTAATAATCTAAAATTTTTGTAAAATTGTTTAAATAAACTTTCAAAATTTATACGGATATGATTATTAAAAATATCAAACTTTGATGATCATATGTGAATAGTTTTGAAAGTTCACGGTTATTTTAAAACAATAATTGAAAGTTTGATGTAAGAATGAATTACAATGTGTATATGTGAATAGATTTTAAAAAGTTTGTTCGAAAACTTGATAAATAAAAAAGTTGTTAATGAAACCGTGTAAAAAAAGAAAGTTTATCATCATTTCATCTGATAATCGGCACACCATTTATGTTTGTTATCTATAATACATAATAAAAAACAATCTTTTTTTAAAATATCAATTAAGGAATTGAATTATCTAAAATACCTCTCTTCTTTATTCATTAATTTTAACATCATCACCTAATATACCTAAACCAACTCCACTTAGGTGGTTTGGCCAGGGGTATCTTCTAAATCCACTATGTGGGCCCCGGATGTGAGTTTTTTCCAAGGTCTCGGGTTCGAGTCTTGGGTTTCTCATCTCAAGGTATTTTCCATGAGGAGGGGGTTGGAGGTCCAGCAAATCGCTGGTTAAAATTGTCTCCAGCACGTCTGAATCGAAACTAACTTTACAAAAAAAAAAACAACCTAATATACCTATAATATCCTTAATGAAATAAATCTCCCAATTCTGCAAATAACTACAATACCTCATTTCACATCAATTACTTTTACATTCACCACCATTGCCGCCCCCACCACCCGTCACCGCCGCCACCCGTCGCCACCACCACCTCGCACCACTACCACCATCGTCGCCGCATTGCGCGGATATATAACTTGTCTATTGTTTAAGCAAGGTTTCTCGCTTAGGTACGGGGGGTTAATCTTGCTAAGGACTAGACGAAAGGGTTTAGGATACTTGCTGGCGATTCCCTTACGGTGATGGACTCGTCATCCACGCCACCAAGTATTTTGAGTATGTGAATAGTGTCATGTCCCAAATGTGGATTTGGGATAGGTATTTATAGGGGTTATGGATCGAGGTCGGGCCCTCGATCCCTTGTACGACCCAATAGAGGCTCTTGAACGTGATATTTGTCTTGTAGTATCGACAAGGGGACAAAGCTTGAACCAAAAGAGAAGTACTTAAGACAGTACTTGTACGGCTTGGTCAGTCCTTGTCGCCGTCCGCTTATGTCTCCGGAGACACACCCGAACGTGGTACGTTCCGGTAATTCTGGCCGTAATTTGGTTACTTAGTTTGCAGGTATCTATATGATGCACTATCAAGCCCCCCAGCTTGGCATTTTGAGCGAAAATTGCCGAGCTTTAATAGCTGAAGTTTCAATTCCTGTTGAAGGTGTTGTTCTGTTATGCCCCCGAGCTTGACGTTTCGCGTGTACGCCGTATGTCAAGTTGTCATGCATCGTAAGCGTCCTTTCGCTTCCTCGCACTCTTCGTCCTCTTCCCTGCTCTTTCTTCTCGTCTTCTCTTCTCTCTTCCTTTTTTTTCTTTTTTTTTTATTTTATATTTTTTTTACTCATAAATGCTTCAATGATGACGCCTGTCAGGTTGCTCTGACTGTAATGACACGTGTCGTTCGTTAAGGTTGTGTCCTATGAAACGTCCTGTCGGCCTGCACATCTTGTCCCTCTCTTCCTATTTAAGGGATCATTCTCCTTGTTTTTACGTCTTCTGCTTATTTTCTTTACTTGTTCCCTTCCGCAGCTTTATCCGGGCATTCAAATTTTCCAGGTATAAATCTTTCTGACCTTGCAATGGCCGTTGTAAAGAATGATATTTCTACCCAATTTTGTAGTGTGACACCGGAACAAGTAGCTTGGCTACTTTCCCGGTATAGTTTCCTTACGTGCTTTCGGTATAGGGTCCCTGGTCCGGATGATACTGCTGAACATCCTCCCCCGAGTGCCCCTTTTGAGATTGGCTATGTTCGTTTACCATTTACAGACTTTTATTTGGGTGTGCTGCATCATTTTAGGGTTCATGTTTCCCAGATGAACCCTTTTGCTAAATGTCGGCTAGCTCTATTCGAGGCCGTGTGCCGTGCTCACGGTGGTGAGCCTTCAATCACATTGTTCCGTCGTTTCTTCCGGCTGGGTATGGCTGGGTCGTGGTACACTTTTGAAAAGAGGTCCGATGCTGGTGCGGTGAGTGCTTGACCAAGGTTCCGGATTCTCTCAAGGGTTGGAAGAGCAAGTTCTTTTTTGTTTCCAACACAGTTATTCGTCCAGCCTTTCATCGGGCTGGCATTAAAAGAGTACAATCTAGGGGAAACGTGTCTGACCCTCCCTTATGCTGGTTATGATCGGGACCTATGGAACAATTTGATTGAAGAGCCAATTCGGTACCGCGTGCTTCCGGAGCCCATCCTGTATTTGGCCCGTTTGTCCCCTCTTTGGTCCTTTCATCCAGCCACTCCTATTATTCGAGTTGGTGGGGAGGGTATTGCTTTTGGCATTTTCGTTTGCACTTCTTTGCTTATATATATACGCCTTTTGTCAATTTTCATTTTTTCTTGTTTGTTGTTCAGCTATGGGTTTGGATCGCTTTTTGAAAGGTAATTACGAGAATGTTTCTTTCGTTCCGGAGCCAGAAGATGCTAAGGAGATTGAGTACGTGGATTTTGCAAATGCTTTGGAAGTTGAGTTGGGACGTGAGGATGCGACTGGTGATGTTGCGCGTACTAGTCCGGTTGGTGCCACCGGGGTGATCCAGCCATCGGGAATAAACACGGGTGTTGTTTCTCAATCTTCCTTTGGCAAGCGTAAAGCTGCTTGTGTTGAGGGTATTGGTACTTCGACCCAAGGGGCTGGCAAGGGTCGGAAAAAGAGATCTGCTCGTAGGCACTTTTCTTCGGTAGATTTTGCTCTTACTGATGATCCTGCAGATCCCCCTCCCCCTTCTCCCCGGGGTAAGGCTCCGGCTGCTGTGGTGTCACTAGAGGATTCTGATGGGGCCAATGATATTACACCTTCCCCTCTTGCTCCTCGTGATACCTCTTTTGAAAAAGAAACTCCTGGGCTTTTCGTTCCTCCATTCAAGCATGTTTTGGCCACTAGTTTGTTGAATAATGCCAGGCAGAGGGCTGATTATGTGGCAAATATCATGGTTCTTGCTAAGCTAGAGACTGTCGAACTTTTGGAGGAGGATGAGTTTGTTGATTTTGCTAACCATTCACTTATTGATCTCATTACTGCCCAGGTATTCCTTGGTTTTGTCGTTTGTTTCGTTTTGTTTATTATTATTTTTTATTTTTTGTTGTTCCCATCTCCGCTTCTCTCCTTTCTTTTTCTTTCAGTATGAGTTCGTGCGCCGGTACTCGATTGTTAGTGAGCACCATCATCGGTTATTGAAGAAGAATTCGATCTTGGAGAGGAAGGTTGACGAACAAGTGTCTTCATTGCGTGTTGAACTGGAAAAAATGGCGTTGCGATGCTCGGAGGCTGAGCTTTGGAAGGGCAAACATGATAAGGCTATTGAGCAGGCTGAGACTCATCTTACAGACTTACTTGCGGAGAAAGATAGGTCAGCCGGATTCATGTCTGGAATTGACAGGTTGAAGGCAGAGAATGATAGTCTGCGACGTGACTTGGGGGAGTCCGCAGACCAAAGGAAAGCGCTGGTGGAGGGTATCCCGCTGCTTGTTCGTAAGTTCTTGCGTAGTGACGAATTTAATCAACAAATGGGTGTTGTGCAAGCGGTTGCTATGGATGTTGGTGGTCATTGAGCTACTGGTGTGTTACGACCCTTCTTTCCTTCTGGGACAGATTTGACCACACTTCCGACCTACCGGTCGCATGCCTTCACTCGACTTTGCCAAGATGCGGATGCGCTTGCTGATAAGGACTTCCCTTTGCTTAGTCGTTTGGCGTCCAGTCATTCACTTTCCTCTGCTGAAGTTCTCTTGCTTGAGCCCGATGTCCTTCCTGGTGATGCTGCTTAAACTCTAAGTTATTTGATGGTAGCCCTGCGTGGCGTTATGGTTTTATGCCCTTAGACAATTTGTTGAACTATTCATGCCGATTTGTGTTGGCCGGTTTAACTTTGTCGCTGTTTGTGTTACTTATCATCGATACTTACTTTGTTGGGCCAGTGTGTCAAGTTTGCATGTTCTAAAATTGTGTCGTGACTATGCTTTAGATCTAAGGTTTGTTTGAGTGGTGAGTTCTTCAACTCCCCCGACCTTGGTTTGTCCTGCAGCCTGGGCTGTATGGGGGGGTGTTTCTAGGTTTTCAGATCATTCCATAGCCTGGGCTGGAGAAATATTCAAACTTGCATATCATCCCGCAGCCTGGGCTGGACGGGGGATTGTTTTAATTTTCACTCATCCCGCAGCCTGGGCTGGACGGGGAATCGTTTTAATTTTCACTCATCCCGCAGCCTGGGCTGGACGAGGGATCGTTTTAATTTTCACTCATCCCGCAGCCTGGGCTGGACGGGGAATCGTTTTAATTTTCACTCATCCCGCAGCCTGGGCTGGACGAGGGATCGTTTTAATTTTCACTCATCCCGCAGCCTGGGCTGGACGGGGGATCGTTTTAACTTTCCGTATTCAAGATCAGTTCAGGTTGGTTTCCCAATTAGTATTTTGCCATATTCTTGATGAATTCCTCAATTCATTTCTTCTAACAAATTTTGTTGTAGTGCCTTCGTTTATTTACATTGGCTTTGTAAGGTATCGTTTCCATGCTTTCCATTTGCTTCCTTCTTCTTTTCGTTCCTCACATCTGCCCTGAGCCTTGCCTTGTACCGTTGACTTTCGACATTCTCTCTTTGTACCCCGCAGCTATTTTTAGCCTGTGTTGTCTGGTGGCCTCTTGCTCTTGATACACGCTCGGATGAGTCTTCTTTGCTTTGCTTTGTTTTGGGTTTGCCGTTATGATGGTTGGTCGAAAAGAAAGCTTGCCGAAGACTTTCTCGATTGATTTGGGTCTTATGTGTTCCAAATAAGTTATGCTGCCTTTTTACCAATCACTTCCCTTCCTCTCCTCCTTATATCCGCTTCTTTTACCTCTTCCTATTTTGCATGATCTGAATTGCCGTTTGACTTCTTCCAATTCTTCCCAATATTCCCCTATTGGGTCCATGAATCTTTTCTGGTTCGTGCATCTTGATACTAGTGCGTTTGAGTGCACGTCCGCCCTTACTCTAGTGGGGTTCACGTGGCTGAGCCATCGTAATCCGACGAGTAATGTCTCGTATTCTGACAATTCATATACTGCATTTCCTCCGGACCTCAATGCATACTTAGACTTCTTCCCCTCCGGATTCCTTATTTCGAATCCTGCTTCTCGTTCTTCGTCCTCTAGTACCGTGACTAGCTTCCATGGGGAACTTTCACTGCTTGATTCGGCATCCTCTATGTCCTCCCCTGTTTCCCTGCTTGCGACTTTTGGTTTGCTTCTTTCTATTCCTATTATACATCTTTCCACGTTCAGTCTTCCACCTATTCCTCTTAAGACTTCAAGAATTTCCTGAAGCTTCCATAACATCTCTCTTTCATCCCAGCTTTCTAGCAGGATGCGGTTAACTTTCTGCCCCATGCTGCATTGATGCCTCGTATTGCTTAAGTGAGGTTCTCCTAGTGTGATTTCTAGGATACAGATTAGCACTGTCTTGTTTGTTTCTTTTATTGTCCACGGTCGGTACGATACTCCCCCATATTCACACGGGCCTTGCATTAGTATGTCCATGTTTTGACTAGGGATGGCAATGGGGCGGGTATTGTTGGGGATCTCTATCCCCATCCCCGTACCCGGTTTTCACTTGTAATCCCCATCCCCGTCAGGGAAATAAATTACATCCCCATACCCGTCCCCATCGGGTATCGGGGATACCTTTTTTGTATGAACATAAATTTATCGTAGTAGAAGATATGTAGGAGAATGTGTATTTCGACATTTTCTTTCGTATAAACTAATTATATATGTTAAGTAAATGATTAATAAAGTATAACACCTGAAAAATATTAAACAAAAGCTCTAAACTTAAAAATGATTCTAATTTATAGAAAAAAACTTAAAGTGATTCTAATAAATATATATAGTATTTTCGGGTTCGGGTATGGGGATCGGGGATTTACGTTTCCCATCCCCGTCCCCATCCCCATCGGGGAATAGATTTACATCCCCATACCCGTCCCCATCCCCGGTCAACTCGGGGATTCCCCATCGGTTACGGGTATTTTTGCCATTCCTAGTTTTGACGCAGCATGCATGATAATTCGTTCGTCGTACTTCTGGGTAAACGGTCTCCCACTAGAACATACAAGCTGCGAGCCCCCTGCTGGATGTCTAACCTCCGTGTCATAGGGTTAGCTGGTTGACGGGTCGCGTTGCTTGCTGACGTGATCTAGCATGTGCCAGCTTTAGTAGGAAAAATTGCTAGCCCGTGCGCTGGTGAGGGTATTATCCCCATCTTCCTCATCGCCGTCCGCCCTATGATTGCATTCTACGGTGATGGCACATTTACTATTGTGAATGTGATCTTCTCTGTCCTCCTCTTCGGGTAAGCGCCGATCGATACCTCCAAACGCACGACCCCCGGTGATTTTGATTGTTCCCCTGTGAACCCAATTAGTGTTCTTTCTTCCTTCATTATTTTCCATTTGCCGAGTTTCATCATTTCGAGGCAGTGTCCGTAGATGATGTCGTGGCCACTGCCTGTATCAAGTTGGATTTTGTCTACAATCTTGCTGTCAATTATTGCTTTGACAAGAATCGGTCCTGTTACTGCTCCAGCCGGAGGTATTTCCGGAAACGAGGGTATGCCATTGTCCCAAAAGTGTGTGCTTTGGTTTGCTTCCCATTCATTTTCCTGGCACTCTATCATCATTATCGGTTCATCAAACGACTCTTGTTTTGGCACCTCCTGCCTTGGTTGGGTCCGCCTGTCCGATTCTGTCTTTTGCTTTTGCTCTTTAATGCCTTTGACCAAATTTGTTAACCTTCCTGTCCTTAAAGCTTCCTCCATCCGCCCTTTCAGCACTTGACATTCATTCGTGTCGTGTCCTGCTTCGTTATGGTACTCACAAAACTTGTTCGTATCTTTTTCCCTTGTGCGGATTCTGTCCCGCGTTCCCCTGTCCGCTACAAGCACATCCCTTGATGGAGGGTACAAGGTTCCTCTGTTTCCACCTTGGCTACCCGCATGGGAGTGGAAAGGTGCATGTCTGCTCTTTTCTTGGAGATTACTCCTATCTATCCTTAATCGATGACCATACCTTCCCGTTTCCTTGCTCCAATATGAGCGGGCATCGTCTGCGGGGGTATCCTGGACCTCTCTCGTAGTTTCTTTTGCAGTTAAAAAGGTGTATGTTCTGTCTATTACTGTTGTGAAGGTTGTTGGAAGGTCCGTAGATAGGAATTCTATCAGTCCTGGGTGCCTCAAACCATGTACAAAGCCTGAGACCTTTTGATTCTCACTCAGCCCTTTCACTAGAGATGTCTCGTTTGTGTATCTTGTCACAAATTGCCGTATTGATTCGTTATCCCTTCTCTTGATATTGTGTGCTTCTAAATGTATCTTTGTGTGTTTTCTTTGTTGTCCAAAAAAGGATCGAAATTTTGCTTTAAGGTCTTCAAAGTCTGTGACTCTCCCAGTTGGTAGCCCATCTAACCAAGCTCTTGCTGCGTCCTTTAGGGTAAGTGCGAACATGTGACATGCGATCGGTACCGTCCACCTTTCGATGCGTATGATGCCATTGAAGTGTCTTATATGGTTGTCTGGGTCCTGCTTTCCATCATATGTGTCGATTCCTTTTGGTAGACGGACCCCATGTGGCAACTGATAGTCTTCTATCCATTGTGCAAATGGTCCTGGTTCTGTTTTGACTAGCATTTCTGTGTCGTGGTTTGTCCATGCTGACTGCGTTTCCATTGCTGCCCGTGGTATCGCGTGTGGATGGATGGGTATGTATGGCGTTATAGGTGGCTGTGTTTCTTGTGCACCTCCTGTTGCTGGTACCGGTTGCCCAGTCTGGTTCATCGGCGTTTGTGGCATTTGCAATGGCGTGTAGTGCTGTCCGTTTGGTGTTATCGGGGTTGTTGTGTACGTCATAGGTGTTTGTTGATATAACTGCGGCTGGGATATTGGTGTCTGGAGGAACTGCAACTGTGGTGTGTGATTGCAGCCGTAGAACGTTGTGTCGTACATTCCTCCCGTCATTTGCACTTGTCTTGAGGCCAGTGGCGGGAGCCCTATGCTCCGGCTAGGGTCCGGAGGAGGTATCCTCTGATCCATTTCAGTCGTTGTGGTCAGCGGGGTCGAGAAGTGAACCCTCGGAGCTGTCCTTTCCGGATGGGCTCTTGGCGGGGCCTCTGCTTGTATTTCTTCATCAACCTCTTCGCTTTGCTCATCGTAGTTAAGCTGAGTCCTCACCTCTCTCATGTTTGTTTTCCGCAATAGTTCCCGCATGAGGGGTTCAATTGCCTCCCACTGTTTCTGTGTTGGTACGGCTATTTTTGCGTCCTCCAGGTTATTCTCGAATCCTAGGGGTGCGGTTGGTGTTTCAACTTCCGTCATGTTGTCCGTTACAAGATCAATTGAGAGTACGGATGGCGCCACTTGTTTAAGCAAGGTTTCTCGCTTAGGTACGGTGGGTTAATCTTGCTAAGGACTAGACGAAAGGGTTTAGGATACTTGCTGGCAATTTCCTTACGGTGATGGACTCGTCATCCACGCCACCAAGTATTTTGAGTATGTGAATAGTGTCATGTCCCAAATATGGATTTGGGATATGTATTTATAGGGGTTATGGATCGAGGTCGGGCCCTCGATCCTTTGTACGACCCAATAGAGGCTCTTGAACGTGATATTTGTCTTGTAGTATCGACAAGGGGACAAAGCTTGAACCAAAAGAGAAGTACTTAAGACAGTACTTGTACGGCTTGGTCAGTCCTTGTCGCCGTCCGCTTATGTCTCCGGAGACACACCCGAACGTGGTACGTTCCGGTAATTCTGGCCGTAATTTGGTTACTTAGTTTGCAGGTATCTATATGATGCACTATCATCTATACTAGAGGGGAACCCAGCCCCAAAAATTACAATTAAGGAATTGAACTACCTAAAATACCCTTATCTTTTATTCATTAATTTAAACATCTCCACCTAATATACCTATAATACCCTTAATGAAATAACTAACAACATAGATCCATTAATTCTTAAAATAACTACACTATCTCTTTTAACATCAATTACTTTTACATTACCACCATTGTCGCCCCCACCACCCGTCACCGCCACCGTTGCTGACACCACCTCCACCGCCGCCGCCACTCGTCGCCACCACCGCTGCCACCACCACCCACCGCCGCATTGCGCGGGCATATGACTCGTATTATAAAAAAAAACATCTCTTTGTTGAAAATTACATGGAGAATTATCTAAAATGCCCTTAATGATTAAATTACAGTATCAGTTATTTATTTTCTAAAATATCTCTATAAACCCTTTACATCAATTATCTACACCACTCGACGCTGCATTGCGCGGGTACTGTGCTAGTGTATCATCATTATTTTGAACAATCTTAGATCAAATACTAATTACATTGTGCGAGAAAAAAAATTAGAATACTCCGCACAAGGCTTACCTTGATTAACACGAAGATGTGGGTGTCGATACCCAAAATTGATCGACCTCATTCATATACCAGTGATGAAGTGACCCATCGAAGTTCAATTTATCATATCTGAAACAAAACTAAAAAAAAGTTGATATTATGCGATTATGTGCATTGCATGCAAACTAAAGTTGTATATAGACGTAATACGCTTAAAACAATGCTTAATCCATTAAGTCAATTAAAATAAAAATAATTTTAACTTCATAAACACACATTTATCTTAGTCAATACATATTGATATTAGCAAATGAAACCAAATGAACTCGTGAATGCTTTTAAAGTTCTATCACAAGTTCAAACCTTCCAGCTGACTTATTTGTGAGATTTTTTTGTCGAACATTTCCAATTAAGATAATGTAGTATATCGTCTTATTCTTATTCTTATATGGTGAGTTAAGTTGATTTGAAAAGCTAGTTAAATAAAAGAAGGAACTACTCGTATATTACAGATGAACTTAATGATTAAAAAATCAATCGCCTTATATCATCCGACTGTATCATCCTCAAAGAAAAGAAATATGCTCAGTATCCACAATCAGAACCCCACCTCACCACTTTAATAAGTCAATCAAAAGTCCAACCTTTACAATCAATCAAAAAGCTTTTAATGTACACTTAACAATCCACCAATGAACAAATCTCCGGCCATCACCACCACCACCGGCGGCGGCCATAAACGCAACAAACCCAAATACCCACAACCACCACTCACCATCCCCGCCGGCTGCACATGTTTCCGTCTTCTCTGCCACTTTTCCCGCATCGGCGGCATCATCGGAAAATCAGGGTCCATCATTAAACAACTTCAACAAGAAACCCAGTCCAAAATCCGGGTCGAAGACCCATTACCCGGATCCGAAGACCGGGTCATAACTGTTTTAGGCAATACCCAGATCACCAAAACGATGTCGTTTAACAATACAAATAGTTTAGCTGAGAATGTTGTTGAAGTGTCAAGTGCAATAGAAGGGTTGGTTAAGGTTTTTGAGAGGGTTTTAGTAGTTGCTAGTGAAGTTGATGAAGATGGAAATGGAGGAGGAGGAGGAAATCTTGGCAAAAATGGGATTGTTTCGTGTCGAATATTGACGGATAAGGGTATCGTTGGTTCGGTTATTGGGAAAGGAGGGAAGGTTATTGAAAAGATAAGGAAAGATAGTGGGTGTAAGATTAGAATTTTGGTTCAAGATCAATTGCCTTCTTGTGCTTTGCCTAATGATGAAATGGTTGAGGTTGTTTCGAATGCTTGCTTCTTTTTTTATGTATATATATATAAATATATATATTGTATTGAAAATGTTCGGTTTAATGTATCTGTAAGAAGTTGTATATAGTGATAAGTCGGATAGTTAGCCCACCACAATGCATGACATATAAGTACATGTCCCCGTTAGGAAACGAGCAGGTAATGGAGGGACTAGCTCGTAAGCTTATGTATGCATTGTTCTAATAAGAAGTTGTATTTAATTGTAGGATGGGTATTTAGTTCGGTACAATGCCTAACATATAAGTTCACTACTGGTTTCAGTAGCTAGTGATAGAGGGGGTAGCTAGTAAGCTTATCCGAATACTAGTTTTGCTAATGTTTAACACTATGGGACATGGGTTTGCAAAAACGAATAATTTTAGGCTTATTGGTGGTGTTCAGATGCTTATTCTTGCAAAAAGTTTTGATTTTTAGGCGGGATTGGTTAAAAATGGATGCATAATCCGGAAAGTTGCTTCTTCTTTTTATATGTTTAAAAATGGATATGTGATTTTTGAAAATGAATCTTAACTTCATAGGAAAAGAATGATAATATTCTTGCAAAAATGCAATTTAAAAAGGTGACCATAATTGGTGAAGATGAATGATCATGCACAAAACATGCCAAGTTAATACTTTAATAGTATTCAAATTCTATTGTTGAAAACTGTTTTGATATTATACATTCAGATTTATGGACTTCTCCTATTGTTAGCTCTAGTGGTTTTAAATACTATGTCTTATTCCTTGATCATTTTTCTCATTACCTATGGATTTATCCACTTCGTTCCAAATCTGACATGTTTGATAAATTTTTACATTTTCGCACTTACGTTAAAAATCAATTCAAATGTGACATAAAAAGTTTCCAATGTGATCATGGTGGCGAGTTCGACAATAACCGAATCCACACCCTCTTCAACAAAAATGGCATTCAACTTCGTTTCTCTTGCCCTAAAACATCTCAACAAAATGGTAAATCGGAAAGAATGATCCGCACCATCAATAATACCATTCGTACTCTCCTTTTTCAAGCCCATCTCCCTCCTACCTTTTGGGTCGAAGCCCTTCACATGGCAACCTACTTACTTAACCTTCTCCCCTCTTCCGCAATACACAACCAAATTCCATTCACCCGCTTGTATAACAAACCACCCAACTACTCACGCTTAAGAATTTTCGGGTGCCTATGCTACCCTCACCTTCACTCTCCTCACAAACTAGCCCCACGCGCCACTCCTTGCATCTTTTTAGGCTACCCCTCTTACCACCGTGGTTTTCGTTGTCTAGACCTCGAAACAAATAAAATCATTTTATCCAGACATGTCACTTTCGACGAAACCCAATTTCCCTATCGCTCTATGACGCCCTCAGACCCACCATCATACGAGTTTCTAAACCCAGCACCTTCTCCTCTCCTTACCTCTATCGCCTCTAATAATAACACTTCCACTTCACTCACTACACCCCACCACCCACCTACCCCACCCTCTCCGCAATCACCACCTCCAAACCCACCAGCCAATGTTGCACCGCCTACCCCAACGCACACTAACAGCCCACTCCAGTCTCAAAACCCGAATGCCACCGCTGCCACAAACAGTCCATCACCTATCCCTTTTAACTCACCTCTTGAATCACCCTCCCCTCAACCCTCCAATGACCCACCTCGCACTCATTCCATGATCACAAGGTCTCAATCTGGTGTCACTAAACCTATCGTTCGTTTAAATCTAAACACCTTCTCTATTTCTCCTATTCCAAAAAATCCCTCTGATGCTTTCAAAGATCCCAAATGGCGTAATGCTATGTATATGAGTATAATGCGTTGATTAAAAATGGCACTTGGGTTCTTGTACCAAGACCGGCCGGTGCTAATATGGTTCGATCTATGTGGTTATTTAAGCATAAGTTTCACGCGGATGGATCCTTGAGCCGCTATAAGGCTCGATTAGTTGCGAATGGCAGTAGTCAGCAACTTGGGGTGGACTTTGATGAGACCTTTAGTCCGGTTGTTAAACCGGCTACCATTCGTACTGTTATTAGTCTTGCAGTATCTCAAAGATGGCCGATACACCAGCTTGACGTTAAGAATGCTTTTCTTAACGGTGATTTATCCGAGACTATCCGAGACTGTATATATGCATCAGCCTCCTGGCTTTATTGACTCTCGGTATCCTACTCATGTTTGTCTTCTTCAGAGATCACTATATGGTCTGAAACAAGCACCTCGTGCTTGGTTTCAGCGTTTTGCAGGATATGCCACCCGTGTCGGGTTTTACCACAGTCGTTGTGACTCCTCTCTATTCATTTATCGACACGGATCACAGGTTGCCTATCTCCTTATTTATGTGGATGACATCATTCTTACCGCTTCAACCACATCATTACTGCAGCAGATTATAGCCTCCTTGCACAAGGAGTTTGACATGACTGATCTCGGGGAACTTAACTATTTTTTGGGTATTTCTGCGCATCGTACTTCTACAGGTTTATTTTTGTCTCAGAAGAAGTACGCTCTTCTGCTTCTCGAGCGTGCTCATATGGTTAATTGCAACCCGTCTCGGACACCGGTTGATACAGAGTCCAAACTAGGCCCGGAAGGTGTTCCTGTGCAGGATCCCACATTATATCGCAGTCTTGCAGGAGGTCTTCAGTATCTTACTTTTACCCGTCCTGATTTATCTTATGCGGTTCAGCAGGTCTGCCTTTATATGCATGATCCACGAGAGCCTCACTTTGCTGCTCTCAAACGTATCTTGCGTTACATTCAGGGGACTATTGATTTTGGCCTTCAGTTATACGCTTCTGCTACTACTTCTTTGATTGGTTACACTGATGCAGATTGGGCAGGGTGTCCCTCCACACGCAGGTGTACTTCAGGGTATTGTGTTTTTCTGGGAGATAATCTGTTGTCTTGGTCGTCTAAACGTCAGCACACACTCTCTCGCTCTAGTGCTGAGGCTGAGTACCGTGGTGTTGCTAACGTCGTTGCAGAGGCTGCTTGGCTACGTAATCTACTTCGCGAGCTTCATTCTCCTTTATCGACTGCTACTATTGTTTATTGCGATAATGTCAGTGCTGTATCTGTCTGTCAATCCTGTTCAACACCAACGGACGAAGCATATTGAGATTGACATTCATTTTGTCCGTGACCTCGTTACCGCTGGACAGGTTCGAGTTCTCCATGTTCCTTCTCGATATCAGTATGCGGATATCTTCACCAAAGGACTTCCATCAGTTTTGTTTGAAGATTTTCGATCCAGTCTAAGCGTTCGGCCTCCTCCCGCTCACACTGCGGGGGCGTATTAGTCGATAGCTATGTGATAGGCAGCCATACTTACTGTATTAGGCCCATTGTTATACTTAGAGGCCTAACCCATTGTAATTCTAGAATAATCTTGTATCCCTATTTATTCTGTGATGGTGATTATGAAAGGTCAAGGGAATCAGTTACCTTCCAACAGTTTTTTGTCTGGAAGCTTCTGCGTTTGCAATTACTTACCTTGTCTTTCAGATTATTTAGTCCAGACATCAAAGATCTTGCTTTTATAAAGTTAAATATCTAATACTGATAATAAGTTTGTCTTTCTTGTGATCTCGATTGGTTAACTTATACTCAAGCTCCATCAGGGACATAATTTCTAAGCTTTATTGCAGATCGAGGGTGATATTTTGGCCATTAAAAAGGCACTTATTGATGTGGCACGTTGTCTTCAAGATTGCCCCTATGCTAACAAGACCAAGATAGTTTTAGGTAGACCCCATCATGCGATTCCTCAGGAGTCTATACCCAACGGGCACAACGATTTTCAGTCTGTATTGTCAAAAGGTGACACCATTCCTTCCATGGATCCCCGAGCTTCTCAGCAGGAAATAGTTTTCAGGATACTATGTTCAAATGATAGGGTGGCCAGCATAATAGGAAAGTCAAGAACAGTTATTCAAGCTCTAAAAAATGAATCAGGTGCTAATATAACCATTGGAGCTCCTGTTTCTGACTGTGATGAACGGCTAATCACTATTTCCGCTATGGAGGTGCGCTTGTCGGTTTTATACATTAAAATTAATAAACAGTTTATTATGTTATAATTTATCCTATTGATGCGTCTCTTTCTATTGTAGACTCTAGAATCATATAAATCACCTGCACAAAGTGGTGTCATCCTTGTATTTGATAGGATCGTGGATTCATCACCGAAGGGCACATCGGTTTCTGCTAGACTATTGATTTCACCAAACCAAGTTGGTTGTCTGTTGGGTAAAGGTGGCTCCATAGTTGCAGATATGAGAAAGGTGACTGGTGCTTTTATAAAGATAGTTGGTGACCATCAAGTCCCAAAGTGTGCTTTAGATACTGATCAAGTAGTACTGGTGAGCTCCTCGTGCCTTCATTTCTGAGTCCTTTAAGTTCCGTTAGTTATTTTTGCATTGGTTTAGTTATTTGATCGTTAAGTAAATGGAGTAATGGGCTATCTTTGTTCAAAGATGACAGGAGAGTTTGAAAACGTACGAGATGCTTTATACAGTGTTACTGGCAGGCTGCGAAACAACTTATTTTCCAGCAAAATGTCAAATGGCACTGCAACCAGGAGCACATATGCTCGAGGGAATGGTTATCATTCTAATGAACACACAAATTTAACTCGGAGTATGGATGGTCTCAATCTATCAAGTAGTATAGATTGTCAACCCACATCTGCAAAACGACAATCTTCGGTAAAGTTCAATTTTATTTATATACATATATAATCATTTCAAGGTGTATGCATTTATTGTAGATTGATTACAGATGGGAGAGGGTAATCCCGGGATGAGACAGCATGTTGGCACAAGATCAACTTCTGTTAAAGGTGGTATTGAGCTCGGCAGGTTTGCATCAAATACCACTTCTGTATATGTATTATACTCGAAAAAGGAATCTGAATAATTTTTGAGAGTCAAAACCAGTAGCAGGTGTAGCAAAGAAAGAGGATAGGTATGGATAACGGGTCAAAATGGTTGGGGACATAATGGGCCATTCTAAGCATGGGTTAAAATGAATTAGGTATGTTGACCATCCACACATTTTGCCAAATGAATTTTAATGTGATTACAACTTTACAAGGCCTGTTTTATTAAAATAATAGTTTACTGTTTGTATAACACAGTTTAAAATGTTGTAAGCTTTTAAATACATTTTGGGCAAGTTCCAATTCGTTCATCCTATCTGTTTCATTTAAACCTGTTGTTAGCTTCTTTGTAATTATCCATTTGCGCCTTTATTAACATACAAGTATACAACACTAAAAGTGGGAGAATAAAAGCAGCCTAGCTTTTGCGTATTGTCTAATGATTTATAATACTGTTGTGATTCTTTTTTATCTTCAATCATCCAAGTATCATACATTATTCGATTATGTTTGCAGTGGTGGTAGATCTGCTATAGTGACCAATATGAGTGTGGAAATTATGGTACATCAAAATGTCATTGGTTCAGTTTATGGGGAGAATGGAAGCAACCTAACTCGCCTAAAACAGGTAACTTCTATCTACCAGCTGCATTTGTAGGTGTAGAATTTTGATTTATAAGCAGTGCTAACCATTATAGACATGGACTTGTGGACCAACCATTTTATGATCTCAAAAAAGGAATAAATACGTAAACTAACTGCTTCTCATTTTAGGCAATCTGCTACCACATATAGCCATATAGGAACCTACTTGTGATATATTAACAGGAAACGGCAACCTGCTTCTACTAAATCGCTTAAGATTTCAACAAAAGCAGGTTTGTGTTGTAGCCTTTTAGGTAATCTGGTCTATAAAGATGCAAATGAAACATTGTAGTTAGTTAAAGTGGAGGAAAATATACAGTAGTTCATAGCATTGATAGCTATTTGGATGCAACATTCCCAACTATATACTCTCTGTTTTTGCCTAATTGCCAGTTCTACGTTTGGTTTTTACATTTAGGCGATGCTTCTGATTTTTTTAATTCTACTATATTCCCTTTAAGACTATCAAACTAATTACAAGCAAGATAGTGAAAGGGTGTCTTCAGTTTATAATGTCATATCATTTGTTCATTGGCTTGCATTTTTGTGCGTGATGCTGCAACCTTTTAGTAGGCAGAATTATTATTTTATCACCTAATGCAAAAAGGTTCACATTTTATCCTAGTAATTCTCTAGCATCTGCCGAGGTAATGGCTAATCCTGTGAAATTGACTTCTGAATTCTTCCAATTTTGTTTTGTGCTTAATTAGATTTCTGGTGCAAAGGTTGTTGTGCACGAACCACGTTCAGGAACAAGCGACCACATTGTCGTGATATCCGGTACACCCGATGAAACCCAGTCGGCTCAGAGTCTCCTTCAAGCGTTCATACTTGCTGGCCAATCATGACAAAGAACTGAAGGAACCTCTACAAAAGTTTGCTCAAATTCACAAACCCCTTAGACAAAGTCAACAAGGTTTTTTGGGATGATGAGATGAATTTAGGAAGCTGTTACGATTTTATAT
>CM067170.1:128495560-128638637 GCA_034093135.1 Erigeron breviscapus | reverse complement strand
AGAGCAGGGAAGAGGACGAAGAGTGCGAGGAAGCGAAAGGACGCTTACGATGCATGACAACTTGACATACGGCGTACACGCGAAACGTCAAGCTCGGGGGCATAACAGAACAACACCTTCAACAGGAATTGAAACTTCAGCTATTAAAGCTCGGCAATTTTCGCTCAAAATGCCAAGCTGGGGGGCTTGATAGTGCATCATATAGATACCTGCAAACTAAGTAACCAAATTACGGCCAGAATTACCGGAACGTACCACGTTCGGGTGTGTCTCCGGAGACATAAGCGGACGGCGACAAGGACTGACCAAGCCGTACAAGTACTGTCTTAAGTACTTCTCTTTTGGTTCAAGCTTTGTCCCCTTGTCGATACTACAAGACAAATATCACGTTCAAGAGCCTCTATTGGGTCGTACAAGGGATCGAGGGCCCGACCTCGATCCATAACCCCTATAAATACCTATCCCAAATCCACATTTGGGACATGACACTATTCACATACTAAAAATACTTGGTGGCGTGGATGACGAGTCCATCACCGTAAGGGAATCGCCAGCAAGTATCCTAAACCCTTTCGTCTAGTCCTTAGCAAGATTAACCCCCCGTACCTAAGCGAGAAACCTTGCTTAAACAATAGACAAGTTATATATCCGCGCAATGCGGCGACGATGGTGGTAGTGGTGCGAGGTGGTGGTGGCGACGGGTGGCGGCGGTGACGGGTGGTGGGGGCGGCAATGGTGGTGAATGTAAAAGTAATTGATGTGAAATGAGGTATTGTAGTTATTTGCAGAATTGGGAGATTTATTTCATTAAGGATATTATAGGATATTAGGTTGTTTTTTTTTTTTGTAAAGTTAGTTTCGATTCAGACGTGCTGGAGACAATTTTAACCAGCGATTTGCTGGACCTCCAACCCCTCCTCATGGAAAATACCTTGAGATGAGAAACCCAAGACTCGAACCCGAGACCTTGGAAAAAACTCACCTCCGGGGCCCACATAGTGGATTTAAAAGATACCCCTGGCCAACCCACCTAAGTGGAGTTGGTTTAGGTATATTAGGTGATGATGTTAAAATTAATGAATAAAGAAGAGAGGTATTTTAGATAATTCAATTCCTTAATTGATATTTTAAAAAAAGATTGTTTTTTATTATGTATTATAGATAACAAACATAAATGGTGTGCCGATTATCAGATGAAATGATGATAAACTTTCTTTTTTTACACGGTTTCATTAACAACTTTTTTATTTATCAAGTTTTCGAACAAACTTTTTAAAATCTATTCACATATACACATTGTAATTCATTCTTACATCAAACTTTCAATTATTGTTTTAAAATAACCGTGAACTTTCAAAACTATTCACATATGATCATCAAAGTTTGATATTTTTAATAATCATATCCGTATAAATTTTGAAAGTTTATTTAAACAATTTTACAAAAATTTTAGATTATTACTACAATTAAAATCGTGATTCAACTATTATTATTATTATTGTTATTATTATTATTATTATTATTATTATATTTTGTCATGTTGTAAAATATTTTTGTAATACCATGCATTACTCAAATTGATAATTTATTCATGTTCCAAATCAATGGGAATGAATAACATCGTTTGACAAACACAATCATTTTTCCCTTCAATTCCCTCATAACGATCCGGCCTTTAGGGATCCATTCAATGATAATTGACATTATGACTTTGTTTTCATTTTTATCTTAATTAAATATCAACATCATTGAATATTTATGTCCAAATTGGAAAGAATTTGCACAAGTTTCATGAACCGATTAATCAATCAAGTTGTATAACAAAATTTTGATCAATCTTCAAAGTTTTCATCATCAACAGACGATTTCAAGTTACAGTTCTGTTTATTTCGATCATTTGGTATTCGTTTCTGTTCATTTTGTATTTGCGCGCGGTTTTTAGATCAAAATGGATGATGGTGCTGTTGTTTTGGACAATGGAGCCAGATATATCAAGGTGCATTTTGTTAGATTTAGTAATGCAATGTACATAATTGATCAAACCTTTTTTGATATGGTTTTGAATGGGTAAACGGATGAGGTTTGGGCGAGTCTTTTCTGCTTCAGTTATAAGTAATCAAAACCTTGAGATTAAGGAGCTAAAACGTAGACAATCATTAGTCACTACAAACTGTTAAATGTCGAGTATTTGATAGTTTATATCTATTTTTGTTTCATGTTTGTAATGTAATCGTATATATTCAAACACGTAGTTTAAATTTTGAAGGCTGGATTTGCTTGTGACGTTGAACCGAGGATTATGGTGAGTAGCATACTTGGGCGTCCACGACACAAGTACCATATTACGCGCTGGTCCTTAAAAGATTTTTATGTTGATGGTGATATAGAGATGCCATATAAGAGAGATTTGCTCAAGATAGTATATCCAATCACAAATGGAAGAGTAACAAATTGGGAAGATATGGAGATCCTCTTGCATCATACTTTCTACAACGAGCTCCATGTTGAACCAAAAGACCGGCCCGTCTTACTTACCGAACCACCCATGAACCCTAAAAATGACAAGGAGCAGATGACAGAGATGATGTTTGAGAAATTTGATGTTCCTGCAATGTATGTCTCAAACCAGTCTGTTATGTCTTTATTTGCAAGTGGCATTACCACAGGTATATATATAGAGTCTACAGTTTGGTTATTATTTGCTTTTGTTAGAGCGTGGCGATAATTTCATAAAAATGAAGATATTAAGATCCAACTAAGAAGACCACCACTGTCTCAACAGCCTCCATACAAATGTTACAAACTAACCGAACCTATATATCCTGACAACGCTCTAATGATAAAGAATCAACGATTCAAGCAACAAAAGAATACTAGACTGACATGCCACGACAATATCTAGCACTGACATATAACCCTAAGGTCATCTTATTAAATCTATTCCTCTATAATTTCGTTTCTTATTTGAAGGTGTAGTCGTGGAATCTGGCCATGGTGTCACCCATACGGTGCCTATTTATCAAGGTTCTGCACTCCCATATGCTACCTTTCAATTCAATTTAGCGGGTCATGAACTTACTGAGTACATGCATAAAATCATTACCCAAAGTCATACGGAGATAAGTACCTACTTAAATAGATTTTCTGGCAAGGAAATTGTGCGTAAAATAAAGGAAGATCTTGCATATGTTTCCCTTGATTACCAACATGACTTGAAGAATCCTGTAGAAAAGAGCTATGAATTACCAGATGGACGACTGCTCACATTTGGGGACGAGTTGTTTCGTTGCCCAGAGATATTATTCCAGCCATCTTTAATCGGCATGGATGCCTCCAATGGAATCCATGAAACCACTTACAGATCCATCAAGATGTGTGGTATGGATATTAAAAAAGAGCTTTATCATAACATAGTGCTTAGTGGCGGGTCAACAATGTTCCCTGGTTTTGCTGATCGTTTGAGCAAGGAAATCAGTGTACTTGCTCCTGCCAGCATGAAGATAAAGGTAGTAGCACCTCCTGAGAGAATATACACCGCGTGGCTTGGAGGAGCTGTCCAAGCTTCCCTTAGCACTTTCCCACAGGTAATGTTACTATAAAAGGCCACAAAACATGCATATTGGGTAATGGGTCAAAATGAGTGGTACTTGACTACTTGGTATGATGGATATCAGGCTCTTTTACTTATCAAATGGCTATTAGCCTCGACCATTTGACAAGTAAAAGAGCCTAATATCCAACTTCTACTTGCTATGATGAATGCTACTTGACCTGTGATCATTTAATGATTTTGTATTACCATATATTGATCTGCAATATTGCTTAATTGTTTTGTATCATATTTGCAGATGTTGATTTCGAAAGCTGAATATTATGAATCGGGTCCATCCATTGTCCATCAGAAGTGCTTTTAACTTAACTGTTTGGTTAGCTATTATTGTTTTACTACTCCATTTGTGTTCGAATAGCACTGAAATATCAAAACCATTACGACCATGCTGATAGATTACTAACAAGTTTGCTGGTTAATAGATTACTATTCTGAATTCTGAATTCCTATATTTATTTTTACAATATTCAACCTCCTATGTTGTGACACCCTTGTACAATTACTTCATTGCACCACTTCAACCTCAAACTGTAGATGATCTGAACATGAAACTTTGGATACATCATAAACTGTAAACCCAGAATCCATACTGAGCGTAGCACCCAACCCGAATGAGCAACAATATATCCCCATTATTCAATTAAACATGAGGCAATAACTTAATAGAAAGTATCCAACTATGTTAGCCTACGAGTCGGTATAAATTTGTATTTGAAAAATTAGTGTTATGTACCTGTGTACAATCTGTAGATGACTAGAATCATCACAACACCAATCCTTAACCCGCCTACCTAGTCAACTAAGAGTCTAGGCCTACATAATCTAAATATCAGTTCAAAGACTGCT
Organism: Erigeron breviscapus; assembly: GCA_034093135.1. NCBI lineage: Eukaryota > Viridiplantae > Streptophyta > Magnoliopsida > Asterales > Asteraceae > Erigeron > Erigeron breviscapus. Next base: position 128,634,181 of record CM067170.1, on the reverse strand, counting down.
TCAAGCCTTGCCCGAAATCAGTTTAGGACTTTAGGTTTTGGCCCTGCCTAAGCCTGGATTGGCTTGCTCTTTTGCGTGTCAGTGGGTTGTCCAAATCCAATCTCAAAGTTTACATCTATAGACGAAGTTCAAATCCCATTGTCATCTTACAAGTTCAAGTTGAATTATCAATAAGCATGTTTTCCGTCTAGATTATGTCTACTTACGTTGACAATTATATCATCCCAGTTTATCGCCTCTACAATGTAAAATCACCATAAATGATATGAAAATAAATCTCAAATAATGATATACCATTCATTGGTTGCGCTACACTGGTGTTTAGATAAGTTCATAAAACATGAATATATTTGATAATTAGAATATATGTCGTTTTCAGTACACACAAATATCACATTGTGGGTTTTATTTTTTTTTAAAACTATTGGCAATGTCTAACATTATGTTGATCAATAATTAACTACCTGTGTAAAAAAAAAAATCAATATTCTAATCTGGTGGTCAAGGAAGATACAGTTACTATTAATTAAAGCGTACAAACTATGTTCAATAATAGATGGTATGTACACCACAATTGTACCCGAAAACGTTCATATCAGGCCTTGGTCCCAACTCCGTTTACATCATGTGATGGAAACCAGTAACACGAATTATCCACTAATTCTTTGGCGATTGCCTTAAAGAAACGGTCACAATACCAGCCAACCATCATTTTCGGTACTTATCACAAACTTATTACACTTAACATTAAACCAAATTTGTATTTTTAGTCAGTAATTTGACATCCATAAAACACCAACATTTTTACAAACCCGGAATCTATACACAAGGAACTATGCGAATGGGAACCTGAACTTGAGCTCTAATTCTCTAAGAACAACTTACAACCACTCAATCTATAAACCATGTGTAGATACATGTTTTGAATCTTTTTTTACAGATGATTCTTATGCAACAAGGGATCAGAAATGACCTGGGGCTCAAAGTCAGGTTTCACATATCGGGAAAGCATGTCGGCATATAACTCGTACCTAGCCGTCATACGGAATCCCCATTTGTCTTTTAATTGCCTGCAGAGGTTGAGATCCATCTCTGATATCAATAGCCCGTCTCTGTTCCTTGAAAGTGAGGGTGTACACGAAGCATCTGGTGCTGAAACATGACTTGAACCATAGAAATGACCAAAATCTGCATGTTCCGGCTTTCCATCGCCTGATGTGAATGGGTTCGGGAACACTTCGGTCCCGACCCGGTTGATGGACCCCACAAAGTAACTATTTGCTATTGCAGCATTTCGTGCCTAGAAAGAAAAAAAAACATGTGCAGAGGGTTCAAATTACAGAAAATATTCACCGACCTCTAACAACCAACCATCATGTTTCAGTTTCCAATGGCGGTAGCAAGTTTGACCATTGACTTATGAATGCATCTAAAGCCGGCAACCATATATTTTAGCTTATAAAACCTTATAAAGTTATAAATAATTGAGTTCAGTGATTAGCTTATTATCAATATAATATTTGTGCAATAGTACTTGACATACAAATGGTGTTCAGATAAAAAATTTGGACCAAAAAGCATTTTGGGACAAACCTTGACCCTTGCCAAGAAATTCTCTATTTCAAACTGTCATGTATCAAATTTCCATGACCCGGAATGCCAAAAAAACATTTTTGGAAAGTCGTGGAACTAAAAATGCAAAAGATTGCAGGTTTTGCCCCAAATTACTCATTTTGTAAAAAGCATACAATAACTCAGTTTCAAATCAAAGGCAATTGCTCCAAGAGAAAGGAAAGAAAGAGAAGAATATGGCAGTACCTCGATAGGCCACATTGGCTCACTGAGTTCACCAACTGTGGCAGATGGATTAAAAACAATTTCTGCCCCATTTAACCCAAAAGCTAACCAATTTAAAGGGTGATGCCTTCCATAGCATATGTTGACACCGATTTTCCCATAGGCAGTCTCAAACACAGGGTGCCCGGTATTGCCCTCCATATAATATGTACTCTCATTGAAATCCCCAATTCGAGGTATATGATTCTGCCATCAATTTGCAAGAATATTTCAGCATTACAAGATGATTAGCTACAAGTGCTACCTCTTTCAAACCATCCAACTTGGCTTTGAATTGCAAAAACAATGTCATCTTTATGAAAGGCAAAACTAAAAGTTAAAATAGACGTGGCAATGTAGGCTGCTCAAATCATGTTTTAGCGACCATGGGTATTATTTTGTACAGGCAGCAATGTAGGTTGCTCGAATCATGTTCAAGCCACCATAGGTATTATTTTGTACAGACCGGAATGGGTTGAACCAAAACACTTCTTTCCAAACATATTAACTCTTATATGTTTAAACAATTACATTAATTAACAATTTTTTTCCAGCAACAATTCTTACATTAGCATTTATGCTATTGGAGAACACTTTCGGCAACTTTTAAACCCTTCACCCTAATTCCTTTCAAACTTTTTTCTTTTATTTTTTCCATTTCACCTGCTAGAAAATACAACATAATCTGAAATGACCCAATCATTGAGTGAATGGGTCAAAATTGCCAACTACACTTTGGAAGAATGATCCATTTTGGAAGAAAAAGGATAATACAAGTTGTATTTATCATCTCACAATCACCCAAAATTTCTCATCTGTATTAGCAATGGCAAAAATATGAACACCAAAAACCAACACAACTGGGTTGGAGATCGGGGCTGGGGTCTAGTGTGTTCTTTGCATTTTACAAGCACAATGGTTTAGGGAAAAAGAACAAGTGCAATGATTGGAAAATTTAATCACTGTATTGAAACTGAAACTGAAACTAGTTAAGGCATTACCTTCCTGTGCTTGCCTATGATGTTACCATTATTCCCAATAATGACTGCAGTATTCCAGATGGTCTCCCCATGTTTCAAATCTCTCTCGAGTATTGGACTTACTATGACCATGTTATATTTCCTTGCAAAACCTTGAAGAAATTGTGTTGACTCTCCATCTGCAGGCTCTGCAAACTCACACCATGTTTTCTCACGAGTGCAAAATGCAAAGGGCATCATCCATGCCTCCTGTACATTAGTTAGACATTGACATTTTAATTTAATGGAAGATTAGAGAAATCGAGTTATCAAAAGGAGTCAAGTCATGTATCATGACTTACTTGTAGACATAATATATTGACCCCTGAAGCACCTGCTGCATCAATGATAGGTTTTAGTTTCTGAAAGATGGCTTTCTTCTGGTCCTGAAAGAGTGCCGTTGTTGGTAGAGCAATGGAGTTTTGAATGAGTCCAACTCGTACAATACGAGGTTCTCGCAGTAATTCCTTATCAGCATTAAAGCTGAATGCCTGCAACATGAATAGAAACCGTGTCTGGATCACACATGAATAGCAACATAATGAGATCAGTTCCAGGCAAAGTACCACTATATACAGTTCATTCTTCAGTCATTTTCGAATAACCATACTACTGTATTACTGTCAGTTACTCTACCCTCAAGCTTCAAGTAAAATTCAAATAAATAAAAAGATCAACACACATATATAAACAATATCGTTATTACGTCTAATATCCTCTAAATCAGCGGTTATCGTTATCTAAATGTAGTTTATAAATGTCACTTGTACAAGTTTGATCCAACCCAAATTCGACTTTTGGAGATTTAACTTGATTTTTGCTCACTATGATGTTTCTTATAGGATATATGGTATTCTTTGAAACAAAAGATTTATAATATTCTCTTCTTAATTTTACAGGCATAACCATGAATGCTAATGCACATATTGGGCCACCTTATTGAGTACCCAGCATGATCACAAATTCACAATCACTTTTGTCCAACATGTGTATCAGAAAGATTATGTCTTTGATTGAATGATAAAAGTGATTACAAGATCTATATATAAGCTAAGATAACTTGTTGGCTACTATAACTTAAAGAGAAAACTAGATAATCACTAGATATATACCTCCATAAAAGTGAGTCCAAGTAATCATTACACTAATTCAAAAGGCAATTATATGGAATACTCATGCGTAATGACATGGTAGAAAGCGATATGAATTTGGTAGAAACATTTCGACTTTTTGTATTTCTTAATATAACTTGTTAGATCACATTCAGATACGCGGTTGCAAGTAGCCTGAATATATTATTAGCACTGCAGCTTGATAAGTTATAAAGTTAATGCTTTTTATAAGCTTATACTGAATAAAACAACTGTTTACCTGGAGATCAAAATCATGTTCAGAGGACAACCCTTGAGCAGTTTCTACTACTGCCAACGGCTCAAGCGGTTTTCCACAATTCAGCCCAGTAAGCACGCGGCTGACTTCCTGCAAAAAGAAATGAAATGCACATCATCAAGAAACGAACAATATCCACATATCAACAATGCAATTGTGCATCTTACGTAAGCCTTTTCTCCTTAGCATAAGATTACGTATTGGGAATAAAAAGATGGAATATAAACAAACAGATAACATCAAAACAAGCTTATGGGGGTACATTAATGCTAGTTATGGTTGACTTTTTCCTTAAATCGGGTTCTTTGAAATTAAGGAAAAAGTCAAACTTGATTAAGAAGTGATCACATCAAACAAATCTTAGATTTAAGAAGGGGAAAAAAAAGCAATTTGAAAATGATTATCCAATCAGTAAAAAAAACACAAAGAATGAAGAGAGTAAGAAGGAAGGAAGGAAAAAATGACCTTGAAAACAGAGGGAGAAAGTGAGGATTGAAGCAGACGGTGAAGAGATTCGAATCCACAAATCGAACCGTTTTCTGATTTCCCGTTTTCCATTGCAATTTCTTCTTCTTTTTTATCCATTTTATTATGTTATTAAATTTTTCTTTTGTTTTGCTGCAGAAGAAGAAGAAGAAGATTCGTGTCAGCAAACTTATTGCCTATCTTTCGTCTCTATGTTGCTTATCTTAACAAATTCACTGACTTCTGTTAATTTAACTGTTTTCATTTTTATTCGACGACTTAAACTCTCCTGCTCTTAATTAACCGACTTTACTCGTTCATTAGGGATGACTATTTACTTTTAACTCCCTATTTTATGCAAAAATTGTGTACTATTGTTGTATTATTAAGATTTGACTACTTAAAAAGTTTCATTGTCTAAAAAATCTTTCAATAATTTTGGAACTAATTACAGTCACGACATCCCATATTTTCTTTACCATGACACCAATAAATAAATGAATAAAGATACTTTAAAGTTGAAACTAACTTTACTAGTAAAGTTTAACGGATTTTAACCTAAATTAAAATCAAAGGTTAAAATTCATATACAACTTTTAAATTTTGATCATTAATTTTAATTTAATTGTTAAGATCTCCAACAACAATCACAAGATTACCATTGTTTTTGGCCAAAACGACAGCGTTACAGACACAAATTGATATTTATAGAAATTTAAAATCAGGTATATTGCGATTTTTGAAATTGAGTAGCATCGTAATATGATTTCATTATCGTAAAATCTAGATAAAACTAGATTTTGTATCCCGCGCTTCGCTGCGGGCTTTGACATAGTAATAAATTTTGAATATCGTATAGGTAGATTTCATGTTTATTTAACAGATTATATGTTTTGTTTGATACAAAACATCGTTCAAACTTTACCAGCATAACAAACTCCTGAATAATACACCGATATATAAATGTATATATACTATTATTAGAAAGTATATATGTAATATTTGTCATAATATTTATGTTAGGTCGAAAATCGACCAAGTATAATTTGTTCAGAAATAGCTGAAGCTCAGTGAAGAATACTTGTACAGAATTCTGAAGTCGTTCAGAATTAGTTCACTGAAGCTTCACTTCAGTTCAGATCAACGTATTAGAATACCGTTCAGAATGAAGTCAAAGACTGAAGTCTGAAGAAAGAGAATCAAGCTCAGATGTGGAGCTCAGAAGTTGATTCTACCTGATCGAAGACTGAAGCATCTCAGTGTAAAAGTACTTACACACTTTTACACTGATTACGAGGAAGACTTTTTACTTTAAATGCTCCCAACCATATTTGTACGATCTGGTCCACGTCATCATGGACTTGGTCTATAAATATAAGTCTTCTCACAACTTGCAAAAGGGCTTGAAACTTTAGCATTGCAACTTGTGAGATATACTCTAAGTAATCCTTACGAGTATTTCCAAGTTATTAGATCACTTGTATTTCTAGGTTGTTTAGATATTTACACTTGGGTGTTTATCTTTGTTTCGCAACAACCTTTGTATTTGTTTATATCAATAAATCAAATACATTTGAAAAGTACATCGTGTCTCAATGCTACATACTTGAAATATACATATTATTTATATAGTTTCAGCACTAATTGTTTCTTGCATTTACTTTCAGTACCATTATCTTATTGTTTATCCATATCTGGATCGTATTCTGAACCGGTCTTCTTCCAGTTAGAACTACTTGCCAGTCGGGTATTAACCATCTATATTTGGGACTCACAATTGGTATCAAAGCAGCAAAGTTGAATTATATTAATTCATTAACCTTTGATCTGCAAAGATGGTTGACCAATTATTCAATGAAGGTTCTAACCCTAATGCTAATGCTAATGCTAATACTCCACCTACTCCACCCCCTATCATCAACAACAATATACCATCGCATAATGTACACATACACTTTCCAAATAATCCTGTTCCCAAGTTTGATGGGAACTGTTAGGTCCAGATTTACTGGACTCACTCCAGACTCGACCACTGGAGACTTACTGAAGATCTGTCCAGAAACGTGTTCTACTGGACCTACTCCAGACTTGGAATCTGGAGTCCCTCTGAAGATTTGTCCAGAAATAATGGAAGACCAGTGAGCAAATACTTGTATAGGAAATCTGGAGTATTCTCCAGATTAGCTCATTGGACTTCACCCCAGTCCAGATCTACTCTACTGAAGACGTTCTCACTGAAGTCAAAGACTGAAGTCTGAAGAAAGAAGACTGACAAATGGCGGAGTCCACTGGAAAGTCTTACCAGATCTGTACACTGGAGGATTGTCAGTGTTTTAGACCCTACAAGTCTGAACACTGATATCGAGGATTGACTTTTCCCTTTACACACTTTCCTAAGAACAATCCACTTGTTCTTTACCAAGTATACGTGTGTAAAGGTGGTTGGATAAAAGGATACAAAGTCATTTGATGTGACTTTATCCTTATTCCTTATCCAATACATTTAATGTTCTTGTCGGATCATTAAATGTATGCAACCATATTTGTACGGCACAAAATTCACTGGTGAATTTTGTTGCCTATAAATACAAAGTCATTTCCTTGAGAAAAATACTTTTTAAGCATACACTTTGCATGAAAGTGAATTTGTCTAAATACTTGATGTGCTAAATCGAGTTTAAAAATTATAAACTAGAAATACCTAGAAACTCACTATTACACACTATCGGGCAGTGGACCCGTTCGTATGAAATATAGTTAAGAGGTAAGTCCGTGTTCGTTCTCGGGGATTGGTTTGAACTAGTTGTTTAGTAAAATGGTTTGGAAAACAGGGTGTTGCTTCAAGTCTCACTTTGACAATTAAATTAAAATAAATTTAAAAGACAAAACGCATAAAAGTAAAGAAAAGCTTTAGACAATATTAATAAAGATCATCCACCTTGAATTCGCTAGACTTCAAACATGATTGCATTCAATTAAGACCAAATTCATTGAGTTGAAAAGATAATCGTAAAAGGATTAAGGTGCTCACGTGGTACCACCAACCATGAGCAAATTACCCAATCACCTAAGTTGCTAGTTTAATTACCCAAGCCGGTACCACCAATGCCTAGACAACCTTACCAACAATTAGTTTGTTTGACTATCGAATTAACAATTGTGCCTATGTGAAGATAACGTGGTACCACCAACCGTTATAAAACACGTTGACAAAATGATTCCTTTTATTAAAATGATATTCACTATCATTCCATGAACTAGTGATAATTGCTCATAGACAAGCAACCGTTTGAAAATCACATATGTATCCAACTAGTACCACTAACGAAGAATACACATGCCACCAATATCATAATAATATATATAAAGGAATTAAATCATCAAGATCTCGACACAACGATAATTGAAATCAACTCTTTGAATTAAAACATATAGCAATCACATCATTCGTCTAGTTTCATCAAGGTGGATGATTAAGAGATTAGCCACTCATGATTAAATTGAAATAACAATCAAAATAAAGGAAGAACATGATGTACCAATCGTTTGAGAAATAGAAATTGCAAGACAATAAAATAGATACGATCTAAGTGGGTGCACGTGAATCTTCAATGAATCGGAAGATGATGAAATCTTGATTCGATCCTTGAAGGTGTTCCCTGAAGTGCAGCTCTTAGAAAGAAAACTTGATACTTTGGGAATTAGGTTTTGTTTTCTATTTATACCCCTCCAAATCTGATGCAAAAGCTGCCCAAAACCTATCAGCCCGTCACCCCACTGCGGCGCAGTGGGCGAGTGATGCCCCCACTGCGGCGCAGTGGTTATCCCCTGGTCACTGGGTCGTTTGTCTTCAGTTTGACTGCGGCGCAGTGGGCACATGCACTCCCCACTGCGGCGCAGTCATATTCCACTGGACAGGTCGTTCACTTTCAACATAACTGACTGCGGCGCAGTGGGCCTTGGTCACCCCCACTGCGGCGCAGTCCAAAAGCTCTGGTCCGGCCAACACTTCTTCAACTTGAAAACTTGCCAAAATATTCTATCTCCTCCAATTAAACAACTCTCGATCTCACGAATCAACTTCTTGGCCAAAAATCAACCGAAAATTCAACAAATGAGCGCGTAACCTGCTAAGAGCCTGAAAACACTAACAAACACCATAAACGTGCCAAATGCATACAAAATCAACATAAAACACTTAATAAAAAGGCCAATAATGATGTGGGCGATAGGTCTAAATTGGTCACATCAATACTCTCGATCTTAAACAAGGATACTTCACAACTTTAAGTATCTCGATCCAAAAGAGTTATTTGACAAATATAGATCATTTGTAATTCATAGGTTGTTAGGATGCATACTTATTTGTATTATCTTGATTCCGCACAACCTTGTATTTTATTTAACATCATAAATAAAATACACAATTGAAAAATACATAATGCTCCACTTTACTTGTTTATTGCTTTAAGTCTTGTATTACTTTGTTTATATATTCTTGCATTTATTTACAAGTAATACTAGTCCATTCTAGTGATTATTAGACTTGTTGTATTTTACACTTTCCTGGTTAACCATCGAACTTAAGGGACTTACATTTGGTATCAGAGAAGAAGGCTAAACATTGCCTAGATCTGTTTCTTGATGGCTAACCAAGAAAATACACAAGGTTTTAGTCTTGGTCCCGATCCTAATGCAAATATTAATGATTAAAATGAACCACCAATTGTTAATAACACTAATCCACCTCCTCCTCCTACTCCTGCTTCTCCACACGTGCATGTGCACTACTCAAATAATCCTGTTCCTAAATTCAGTGGAACAGTGATGAATTTGGTACGTGGAAGGCTAGGATGGTTTTGCATGTCACTGGTATTGAGAGGAACATGATGAAAATTTTAAACGAAGGTCCTTATGTACCAACATCACCTCTCAATCCCCTTCTTGATCCTTCTGGATCTAGAAGAGGAAGGGAAAAGAGGGAGGAACATTGGTCTGAAGAGGAGAGGAGATTGGTGAATCTAGACACCCTTCTCAAAAACATGATCCTCGGGGCCGTTCCTGAAACCCTAATTCCCACACTAGTTCTTTTTCCTAGTGCTAAAACCATGTGGGATGAACTTTTAAACCAACATGAAGGAGGAGATGACACCATTGTCACCAGAAAGGTCTCCTTAAACAAGAGGTATGAGTCATTTTTGCTCAGCCTAACGAGTCTCTCACTGGTACTTACACCAGATTTATGAGTATCATAAACCAATTGAGAGGTCTTGGGGTTGAGAAGGACAAGGATATACTTCTGGAGAAATTTTGTGATATTCTACCTACCAAATGGTCTCACATGATCCTGGTCTTACGACAAGGTAAAACTCTGCACACACACACTCTCTCAACTCTATATGGAGCTTTCAGGTACACTGAAGAAAATCAAGCTCAGAGAGTGGTGGCAGAACAAGATGCTTTTAACCATGCCTCCAGTAGTCCTAATGTGGTTAGTCATACTGAACCACATAGTACAGCACTGATATCTTCTGAGAATGTATTTTCTATGAAGAAGATGGTGTCTGAACTCATGGATTCTGGAGAGTCCAGTCAAATCTCTCCAGACTGTTGTGATGAAACTGATGATGATGACCTCATTGCAATGATTGCTAAAACGTTTAACCGTTTCAAAGCAAGAGCAAATAGGCCATCTGGACAATTTGCATCCAGTTCTTCAAGTGATAAGACCAATTTGACATGCTTTAAGTGTGGCAAAAAGGGTCATTTCATGAAAGAGTGCAGGTCCAACCAGTTTGTATCCAAGCCTGGTCCATTCTCTTCAAATAATAAGCCTGATGATAGCTATAAACTGAAATATAAAAAGCTTAAGGCCCAGATTGCTCTCATGGCACAACAAATTGAAAACAATAATAAGTGCATGATTGCAACAACTGAAGAGAAGTGGGTTCCTTCTGATGAATCATCTGCTGATGAAGAAGAAGAAAGAGATTGCTGTTACATGGCTCTGGCAGACGATGAGCACCTGGTGAAGGAAGATGTCACATCTGGACGATGGGTAGACATTGTTATTAAGAAGGTTAGTGATTATGATTGTGCAACTGACCATGAACTAAAATTGGACATAGCTGAAGCTCTTAATTCTGATTTGATTTTTGTAGAAACTGTTAGATCTGATTGTGTAAATGTCTAGAAACAGATTCTTCTGAAATAACTGCTTTAAAATCAAAGTTAAAAGAACTTCAAGACATTGAACTGGCATTTCAAGCCCAGGTTCTGGTAACTGAACAATTGATTCAAGAAAAACAAGATCTTGAGATCATTTTAGAGAAAGAAAAACTGGTGATTAAATCATGGCTAGAAACCAAAAAGCCATATGATGCTGGAGTAAAACAATTTCCTGCTCAAAAACGTGCATACTTAGATGGAAATACTCATGTAGCATCATTAATACCAGTAATCGATCGATTACCAGAGGAGTTCAGGCCCACCACTGTTTATGATGAGCCTGTAACTCCCAAGACCAATATTTACCCAGTTCAATCCCCAGAGGTCAAGACTGGAGCATTCCAGATGACTGCTCCAGTTAAAGAGGTCTATCGGAATAAACCTTTGCCTCAGACCAATCCCCTACCTAAGCCTAGGACTGGAAAGGCTAAGGTGTCATCTGAAGAAAATATTTTGTCCAGGTTAGAGAGCCAGATTCAAATTCTGACTCGTCAATCTCAAAGTTTTAATGCAAGATTAAACTTTATTGAGGGTACTTCATCTGGCCCTAGACAAAATACAAAACCTTTTGCTAAGAAAGTTAAATCTATTTCTCCAGTTGAGAAAAAGAAAAAGGTTTCAAAACTATCAACCCCAGTGGTCTTTTCAACTAAGACCACTGTTGAAGAAAGTGAACTAAACCAGATTGCCCCAGGGACCTATAAGGGAGGGTCCAGTGAACCCATCAGTCGATGGGTTCCCAAATCTAACTGATAAGTATCTGGTGTATGTGCAGGGCGATCGAAAGAAATATATCTGGTATCTTGACAGTGCTGCTGGCAGGACGATGACTGGATGTAAGACCCTGCTGGAGGAGTTCACCATTTCTGATGGACCCTCCATTACTTTTGGAAATGATGGTTGTGGAAAGACTGAGGGATACGGTGTTCTGAACAATGGACAAGTCAAGTTCAGACGTGTTGCATTTGTGAATGGTTTGAAATATAACTTGATCAGTGTAAGCCAACTGTGTGATGATGGCTATCAAGTCTTATTCAATATTGCTCAGGGTATCGTATTCAACAAGGACTGGAAGGTAGTGTTGATTGCTCCCAGAAAAGGGAATGTGTACGTGATGGATATGGAAAGCTCTCCTTCAGAGCAGTGTTTCTATACTCAAGCTGATGAAGACACAAACTGGTTATGGCATAAAAGGTTATCCCATTTAAATTTCAAGAATATTAATAAGTTGTCCAGAAAACAACTTGCAGATGGGATACCTTCAGTTTCCTTCAAAAAGGAAAGGCCATGTCCAGGATGTGAGATGGGTAAGCAAAAACGTACCAGTTTCAAGACCAGACAGAATTTCAGCATATCTGAACCTCTTCATATGCTTCATATGGACCTCTTTGGTCCAGTGAATGTTCAGACTCGTGCTGGTAAAAGATACACCCTGGTGATCGTAGATGAATTCTCCAGATATTGTTGGGTGATCTTTCTGAGGTCTAAAAGTGAAGCTGCTGCTGAAATCATCAGTCTTATCAAGCAAATTGAGCTCAAGTACAGTCGAAAAGTGTGTCAGTTAAGAAGTGACAATGGAACAGAATTCCAGAATGCAACTCTGGAGTCATTCTGTACTGACACTGGCATCTCCCAGAATTTCTCATCAGCCCGCTCTCCAGAACAAAATGGAGTGGTGGAAAGGAAGAATCGAACGCTGATAGAAGCTGCCAGGAGTATGCTTGCTGAATCTGGTCTGTCTACCAGTTTCTGGGCGGAAGCAATTGCAACTGCTTGCCACACCCAGAATCGATCAGTGTACATCAAAAGACACAAAAAGACAGCCTATGAAGTCTTAAGAAATAGAAAACCAAACATTGGTTATTTTCACGTTTTTGGATGTCCAGTTTACATCCTGAACGACTCCAGTCAGTTAGGCAAATTTGATGCCAAAGCTGATGAAGGGTATTTCTTAGGCTATTCAGCCATTCGCAAGGCCTTCAGAGTCTACAACAAGAGACTGGAGAAGGTCCATGAGTCAATTCATGTCACATTTGATGAATCAAATGTTGCAATCAACAAGAAGCCAGCCCTTGACACTCCCCCAGTAACTCCAATTGTCTTTTGTGAATCTGATCCTATAAACGACAATAATGAAGATTCAAAAGACACAGTTTCCAGTCATCCTGATCTGGAACCTGTTCAGAAAAAGAAACTCTCCAGTAGTACTCCATTCTATCCTTCTATTATTTTCAAACTACCCTCTGAAATTAATATTGGATCAGATGTGCGTACTACTCCCCCAGTATCAGTGTCAGTTGAGAATAGACCAGAAATGTCTTCTTATGAAGAATTCCAAACTGAACCAGTACTTCAGGAAATGCCTTCAAATGAAGAATTTCATGATGCAAATCGTGATTTAAATGACTCAGATGAAGATACTGAAGTAGTCTGGCAAGATCCTCCTCCAGAAGCAACTCCAGAGGAGACTCAACTGAATTCTTGCACTGATATTGTTGTCAGTAACAATCCTGGTCAGTACTCCAGATGGACAAAAGCTCACCCTATTGATCAGATCATAGGTGACTCCAGTAGAGGAGTTCAGACCAGAAGAGCCTCCAGTAATCAATGCTTATACGTTAGTTTTCTATCTTTGATGGAACCAAAGAAGATTGACGAGGCTATGGAAGATCCAAGCTGGGTGACTGCTATGCAAGAAGAGCTTCACCAGTTTGAAAGGAACAAGGTCTGGTATCTGGTTCCTTTCCCAGTTGGAAAGAAAGAACCAATTGGAACAAGATGGGTCTTCAGAAACAAAGTAGATGAAGATGGCCACGTAATCAGAAACAAGGCCAGACTGGTAGCACAAGGCTACTGCCAGTCAGATGTCGACTTTGATGAATCATTTGCTCCAGTGGCTAGACTTGAAGCGATCAGAATATTCTTAGCATTCGCTGCTAATCATCAGTTCAAGGTCTACCAGATGGATGTAAAGAGTGCTTTCTTGAATGGAAAGCTTGAAGAAGAAGTTTATGTCAGACAACCTCCAGGTTTCGTTGATGAAAAGCATCCACATTGGGTATATCGTCTGGACAAAGCGCTATATGGCCTCAGACAAGCCCCACGTGCCTGGTATGACACTCTGACTAAACATTTGTTGAAAAATGGTTTTAAACGAGGTGCAATTGACAATACCTTATTTATTCTTCATGAAAAAGGTAATCTGTTAATGGTACAAATTTATGTTGATGATATTATTTTTGGGTCTACTGATGAAAACATGTGCAAGAAATTTTCGAAAATAATGTCAACTGAATATGAGATGAGTTTGATGGGTGAACTAACATATTTTCTTGGACTCCAGATTAAACAAAACAAAGATGGCATTTTTATTAATCAGGAGAAATATGTTAGAGATCTTTTAAAGAAATTTGATATGAACTCTTCACCATCTAAACCAACTCCAATTTCTGCACCACTGACACTGGACTCCGATCCAGATGGAAAACCAGTGAACACCACTGTCTATAGAGGCATGGTTGGTTCACTGATGTATTTAACTGCCAGTAGACCAGATATTATGTTTTCAACATGTTTATGTGCCAGATATCAGTCTAATCCAAAGGAATCTCATATGCTTGCTGTAAAGCGCATACTGAAGTACCTTAAAGGTGTCCCAGTCTAGGTCTTTGGTATCCCAAAGGCTCAGGCATGGATCTAATGGGTTATTCAGATTCAGATCATGCAGGTTGTAAGATAGATAGGAAATCCACAACTGGTGGATGTCATTTCCTAGGTGGCAAACTGGTCAGCTGGACCAGTAAGAAGAAAACTTCAGTTTCATTGTCCACTGCTGAAGCTGAATACGTGTCTGCAGCCAGTTGTTGTGCTCAGATACTCTGGATGAAGAACCAGTTGCTTGATTATGGTATTAAATATTCATAGACCCCAATCTTTTGTGATAATACCAGTGCCATTGCTATCTCAAACAATCCAGTCATGCACTCCAGAACGAAGCACATTGATCTCAGGTATCACTTCATTCGTGATCATATTATGAAAAACAACATTGAACTCCATTTTATTCCCACTGACAAACAACTCGCTGACATTTTTACCAAACCTCTGGATGTCAAAACTTTTGAATATCTTGTTGGTGAGTTGGGAATGTTAAATCCTTAAATCTGGTGACTGCTCAGATATTGAACGCCTTTGTGTACTATCTTTGCATTATTAGATTTCTGGAACAACATTCCAGGGAAAGACTTGAAAGATATTTTTCTAAAAATGTTTTGAGTTCAGGGGGAATTTATTAATTTATTTTCTCACTGGACAAACTCTTCAGAAAATATTACTGGTGCCTTGTAAATGTGTCCCTCTCACTGGTAACTGGACAGATTGAAGTGCGTGTTTGAGGTGACTAATGTTTCCTTGTAAATGTGTCCCTCTCATTTGTCTGAATTAGTTGACGTGCACGTTTGAGGTTACCAGTCTTTCAAAAATGGTTTTCACTGGTACTTTACTGGAGTGACCCTCCAGTGTACCATCAGTACATGTTCACTGGACTAATCCACCAGTGATACTGGAGTGTCCAGTCAACCTCCAGATGCACTGAAATATGTCATAATATTTTCTAAATACTTGGTCATTGTGTGTGCCACGTAAGCAAATCTTTTTGAAGATATTTTTATCCTACATGGCATATAAATTTTTCAACGTAATGATGGTATTTTTACTTTGGGAAAAAACAAAAAGTGCAACTTGTTACTGTTTGTGGGCTGTAAACCGTCATGCATTTATGTATGATGTGATGTAATTAATGCGGATCTCAGAACCTGATCAAAAACTTTATTTGATAATTTCAAATAAACCGTTTGAGTTCCACATTGTATCTCCTATAAATACCCACTTTCAATTTCAATTGCATTTACTTCGAACATATTTACTCCCAAATCTTTCAAATTCCTTCATTTACTTCTTCATTCATTTTCCAATCATCATCATCTCTCTTATTTACTCCATTTACATTCAATTCCTTCATCAATTCTTCATCATAACCTATATATATTCAATTTCATCTTCATTTATTCTGTATAAAATGGCACCTAGACAGTCAAAATCGCTCAAAAATCTCCTTGCCGCTGAATATGCTCCTTCGGAAAATGTTGACAGGGCACCTCATATCAATCTTGAGGCAAGTGCCATAAGAATCAATATGAATAACTGGATGGCAAGACTCTCTCTTTCCAGTGTTCATGATGCCCAATCGATTATTGGGAGATTAAACTCATTCTTTCTCTCTTGCCCATTATATGGTGCGTTAACACTTAATCCAGAAAGGATGTACCACGAGTACCTATGTGAATTCTGGTACATTGACAATACCTTATTTATTCTTCATGAAAAAGGTAATCTGTTAATGGTACAAATTTATGTTGATGATATTATTTTTGGGTCTACTGATGAAAACATGTGCAAGAAAATTTTCGAAAATAATGTCAACTGAATATGAGATGAGTTTGATGGGTGAACTAACATATTTTCTTGGACTCCAGATTAAACAAAACAAAGATGGCATTTTTATTAATCAGGAGAAATATGTTAGAGATCTTTTAAAGAAATTTGATATGAACTCTTCACCTTCTAAACCAACTCCAATTTCTGCACCACTGACACTGGACTCCGATCCAGATGGAAAACCAGTGAACACCACTGTTTATAGAGGCATGGTTGGTTCACTGATGTATTTAACTGCCAGTAGACCAGATATTATGTTTTTAACATGTTTATGAGCCAGATATCAGTCTAATCCAAAGGAATCTCATATGCTTGCTGTAAAGCGCATACTGAAGTACCTTAAAGGTGTCCCCAGTCTAGGTCTTTGGTACCCCAAAGGCTCAGGCATGGATCTAATGGGTTATTCAGATTCAGATCATGCAGGTTGTAAGATAGATAGGAAATCCACAACTGGTGGATGTCATTTCCTAGGCGGCAAACTGGTCAGCTGGACCAGTAAGAAGCAAACTTCATTTTCATTGTCCACTGCTGAAGCTGAATACGTGTCTGCAGCCAGTTGTTGTGCTCAGATACTCTGGATGAAGAACCAGTTGCTTGATTATGGTATTAAATATTCAAAACCCCAATCTTTTGTGATAATACCAGTGCCATTGCTATCTCAAACAATCCAGTCATGCACTCCAGAACGAAGCACATGATCTCAGGTATCACTTCATTCGTGATCATATTATGAAAAACAACATTGAACTCCATTTTATTCCCACTGACAAACAACTCGCTGACATTTTTACCAACCTCTGGATGTCAAAACTTTTGAATATCTTGTTGGTGAGTTGGGAATGTTAAATCCTTAAATTTGGTGACTGCTCAGATATTGAACGCCTTTGTGTACTATCTTTGCATTATTAGATTTCTGAAACAACATTCCAGGGAAAGACTTGAAAGATATTTTTTTTTAAAAATGTTTTAAGTTCAGGGGGAATTTATTAATTTATTTTCTCACTGGACAAACTCTTCAGAAAATATTACTGGTGCCTTGTAAATGTGTCCCTCTCACTGGTAACTGGACAGATTGAAGTGCGTGTTTGAGGTGACTAATGTTTCCTTGTAAATGTGTCCCTCTCATTTGTCTGAATTAGTTGACGTGCACGTTTGAGGTTACCAGTCTTTCAAAAAATGGTTTTCACTGGTACTTTACTGGAGTGACCCTCCAGTGTACCATCAGTACATGTTCACTGGACTAATCCACCAGTGATACTGGAGTGTCCAGTCAACCTCCAGATGCACTGAAATATGTCATAATATTTTCTAAATACTTGGTCTTTGTGTGTGCCACGTAAGCAAATCTTTTTGAAGATATTTTTATCCTACGTGGCATATAAATTTTTCAACGTAATGATGGTATTTTTACTTTGGGAAAAACAAAAAGTGCAACTTGTTACTGTTTGTGGGCTGTAAACCGTCATGCATTTATGTATGATGTGATGTAATTAATGCGGATCTCAGAACCCAATCAAAAACTTTATTTGATAATTTCAAATAAACCGTTTGAGTTCCACATTGTCTCTCCTATAAATACCCACTTTCAATTTCAATTGCATTTACTTCGAACATATTTACTCCCAAATCTTTCAAATTCCTTCATTTACTTCTTCATTCATTTTTCCAATCATCATCATCTCTCTTATTTACTCCATTTACATTCAATTCCTTCATCAATTCTTCATCATAACCTATATATATTCAATTTCATCTTCATTTATTCTGTATAAAATGGCACCTAGACAGTCAAAATCGCTCAAAAATCTCCTTGCCGCTGAATATGCTCCTTCGGAAAATGTTGACAGGGCACCTCATATCAATCTTGAGGCAAGTGCCATAAGAATCAATATGAATAACTGGATGGCAAGACTCTCTCTTTCCAGTGTTCATGATGCCCAATCGATTATTGGGAGATTAAACACATTTTTTCTCTCTTGCCCATTATATGGTGCGTTAACACTAAATCCATAAAGGATGTACCATGATTACCTGTGTGAATTCTGGTGCAATTGACAATACCTTATTTATTCTTCATGAAAAAGGTAATCTGTTAATGGTACAAATTTATGTTGATGATATTATTTTTGGGTCTACTGATGAAAACATGTGCAAGAAATTTTCGAAAATAATGTCAACTGAATATGAGATGAGTTTGATGAGTGAACTAACATATTTTCTTGGACTCCAGATTAAACAAAACAAAGATGGCATTTTTATTAATCAGGAGAAATATGTTAGAGATCTTTTAAAGAAATTTGATATGAACTCTTCACCATCTAAAACCAACTCCAATTTCTGCACCACTGACACTGGACTCCGATCCAGATGGAAAACCAGTGAACACCACTGTCTATAGAGGCATGGTTGGTTCACTGATGTATTTAACTGCCAGTAGACCAGATATTATGTTTTTAACATGTTTATGTGCCAGATATCAGTCTAATCCAAAGGAATCTCATATGCTTGCTGTAAAGCGCATACTGAAGTACCTTAAAGGTGTCCCCAGTCTAGGTCTTTGGTATCCCAAAGGCTCAGGCATGGATCTAATGGGTTATTCAGATTCAGATCATGCAGGTTGTAAGATAGATAGGAAATCCACAACTGGTGGATGTCATTTCCTAGGTGGCAAACTGGTCAGCTGGACCAGTAAGAAGAAAACTTCAGTTTCATTGTCCACTGCTGAAGCTGAATACGTGTCTGCAGCCAGTTGTTGTGCTCAGATACTCTGGATGAAGAACCAGTTGCTTGATTATGGTATTAAATATTCAAAGACCCCAATCTTTTGTGATAATACCAGTGCCATCGCTATCTCAAACAATCCAGTCATGCACTCCAGAACGAAGCACATTGATCTCAGGTATCACTTCATTCGTGATCATATTATGAAAAACAACATTGAACTCCATTTTATTCCCACTGACAAACAACTCGCTGACATTTTTACCAAACCTCTGGATGTCAAAACTTTTGAATATCTTGTTGGTGAGTTGGGAATGTTAAATCCTTAAATCTGGTGACTGCTCAGATATTGAACGCCTTTGTGTACTATCTTTGCATTATTAGATTTCTGGAACAACATTCCAGGGAAAGACTTGAAAGATATTTTTTCTTAAAAATGTTTTTGAGTTCAGGGGGAATTTATTAATTTATTTTCTCACTGGACAAACTCTTCAGAAAATATTACTGGTGCCTTGTAAATGTGTCCCTCTCACTGGTAACTGGACAGATTGAAGTGCGTGTTTGAGGTGACTAATGTTTCCTTGTAAATGTGTCCCTCTCATTTGTCTGAATTAGTTGACGTGCACGTTTGAGGTTACCAGTCTTTCAAAAATGGTTTTCACTGGTACTTTACTGGAGTGTCCCTCCAGTGTACCATCAGTACATGTTCACTGGACTAATCCACCAGTGATACTGGAGTGTCCAGTCAACCTCCAGATGCACTGAAATATGTCATAATATTTTCTAAATACTTGGTCATTGTGTGTGCCACGTAAGCAAATCTTTTTGAAGATATTTTTTCCTTAAAAAAAAAAAAAAAAAAAAAAAAAAAAAAAAAAAAAAAAAAAAAAAAAAAAAAAAAAAAAAAAAAAAAAAAAAAAAAAAAAAAAAAAAAAAAAAAAAAAAAAAAAAAAAAAAAAAAAAAAAAAAAAAAAAAAAAAAAAAAAAAAAAAAAAAAAAAAAAAAAAAAAAAAAAAAAAAAAAAAAAAAAAAAAAAAAAAAAAAAAAAAAAAAAAAAAAAAAAAAAAAAAAAAAAAAAAAAAAAAAAAAAAAAAAAAAAAAAAAAAAAAAAAAAAAAAAAAAAAAAAAAAAAAAAAAAAAAAAAAAAAAAAAAAAAAAAAAAAAAAAAAAAAAAAAAAAAAAAAAAAAAAAAAAAAAAAAAAAAAAAAAAAAAAAAAAAAAAAAAAAAAAAAAAAAAAAAAAAAAAAAAAAAAAAAAAAAAAAAAAAAAAAAAAAAAAAAAAAAAAAAAAAAAAAAAAAAAAAAAAAAAAAAAAAAAAAAAAAAAAAAAAAAAAAAAAAAAAAAAAAAAAAAAAAAAAAAAAAAAAAAAAAAAAAAAAAAAAAAAAAAAAAAAAAAAAAAAAAAAAAAAAAAAAAAAAAAAAAAAAAAAAAAAAAAAAAAAAAAAAAAAAAAAAAAAAAAAAAAAAAAAAAAAAAAAAAAAAAAAAAAAAAAAAAAAAAAAAAAAAAAAAAAAAAAAAAAAAAAAAAAAAAAAAAAAAAAAAAAAAAAAAAAAAAAAAAAAAAAAAAAAAAAAAAAAAAAAAAAAAAAAAAAAAAAAAAAAAAAAAAAAAAAAAAAAAAAAAAAAAAAAAAAAAAAAAAAAAAAAAAAAAAAAAAAAAAAAAAAAAAAAAAAAAAAAAAAAAAAAAAAAAAAAAAAAAAAAAAAAAAAAAAAAAAAAAAAAAAAAAAAAAAAAAAAAAAAAAAAAAAAAAAAAAAAAAAAAAAAAAAAAAAAAAAAAAAAAAAAAAAAAAAAAAAAAAAAAAAAAAAAAAAAAAAAAAAAAAAAAAAAAAAAAAAAAAAAAAAAAAAAAAAAAAAAAAAAAAAAAAAAAAAAAAAAAAAAAAAAAAAAAAAAAAAAAAAAAAAAAAAAAAAAAAAAAAAAAAAAAAAAAAAAAAAAAAAAAAAAAAAAAAAAAAGAACCCAAAAAAACTTTATTTGATAATTTCAAATAAACCGTTTGAGTTCCACATTGTCTCTCCTATAAATACCCACTTTCAATTTCAATTGCATTTACTTCGAACATATTTACTCCCAAATCTTTCAAATTCCTTCATTTACTTCTTCATTCATTTTCCAATCATCATCATCTCTCTTATTTACTCCATTTACATTCAATTCCTTCATCAATTCTTCATCATAACCTATATATATTCAATTTCATCTTCATTTATTCTGTATAAAATGGCACCTAGACAGTCAAAATCGCTCAAAAATCTCCTTGCCGCTGAATATGCTCCTTCGGAAAATGTTGACAGGGCACCTCATATCAATCTTGAGGCAAGTGCCATAAGAATCAATATGAATAACTGGATGGCAAGACTCTCTCTTTCCAGTGTTCATGATGCCCAATCGATTATTGGGAGATTAAACTCATTCTTTCTCTCTTGCCCATTATATGGTGCGTTAACACTTAATCCAGGAAGGATGTACCACGAGTACCTATGTGAATTCTGGTACACTGCTCAATATGACGATGAAACTTCATCGATCAATTATACTCTAAAGGGAGGTACCAGATCCCTTGGTTTCACTGCAAGTCTGCTCAGGTCTGTTCTACAGTTAAACTATCATGAACAGAATGAGTTGCCTATTGAGCTTCCCACTGGTATAAATACAAGGGAAGTATGCAGGCTGATGGGGCACACGGATATCTTGGATGAGCATGGCCAGCTATCCAGAAAAGGGACTATCTACATGAGCAAGCTGTCAGACTCATGGAGATATTTCTTCACTCATATTGTTGAATGTCTGGGAGGCAGTTCTGGAGGGTTAGACCAGATAAATCAAACCCACCTCCAGATTGCCTACTGCTTATGGTTTGGGCTTAGAGTGGACTTTGCCCAAATTCTTTTTGATGACCTGGTTGAGCGCCTAAGAGTGAAAGGAAGAAAACCATTTGTTCCTTATATTCGTTTCCTTTCTCTTATGTTTAAGAATGCTCTTGGCGACCAGTATGATTTTGATACTACTCACTTTTCTGTGAGTGAGTATATGAGGGACCTGGTCAACCTCAGGTCTCCACTGGATGAGGTAGATATTCCTCAGTCCATGCTTTCCTTCCAAAGGGAAGAAGCTGAAATGGGTCCAGATAGAGGTCAAGCTGTTGAAGGACCATCTGGTGATGATGTACAGATCATTGAGGCTGTACAGCCCATTAGACAAGTTGCTCCAGAAGGTCAAGGTACAGAAGTTGTTGAACCTTCCAGACGACCTAGAACTAATAGGCGTCTGATGAGAGCTGGACTCCAGGTGAATCCAGAAAGACATCCTGGTGATGTTATGAATCTAGATGGATCACCAATTTTTGAACAAGAGGTTGTTGAGCAGGTTGTTGAGGAAGTTGAGCAAGAGGCTCCACTAGACTTGAATGTAGAGGCTGGTGAACAGGTTAATGTAGAAACTGGTGAACAGCCTGGTGAACAGACAGTTGGGATGACTCCAGAATGGGATGATGTTGATTCCCCAATGTCTGAAGGTTTTGATGTTAACATGAATTTTCTGGGTGAAGATGTACAAGAAGAAGAAAATCTACCAGAAATGCCACCACCTCCACCACCACACCACCACCACCACCACAATCAAACATGCCACCACCACCACCACCTTCAATTCCAGAACACACTCAATACTTCACTCCAGCAACCACTCAACCTTCAGAATCTCAACCTCCACCTCGTGCGCCGGAGTCACCAGTTGCAACATCTGAAGCTGCAACTGAAGAGGACTGGGCACAAGTTCCTCTAATGACCAGATTACCTTCAACTCTTGAACCTCCCAGTGGTCTCTCTACTTCATCTTCTGCCGAGGTCCAAGGCCTTTTAAGTAAGGTGGCGGACCTGGAGAGATCACTCCAGACTTCATCTCAGGTTATTTCAGACTTCAAATCTTTATTATCAAATAACCTTGCTTCTGAGATGAATGTCTTTGCTGGGAATGAGAAGCTGGTTTATGAGAAGCTTGATGAACTGGTACTGGCCACAAACAACAACACTGAAAAGATCAAAATGGCAGTCCAG
This sequence comes from Erigeron breviscapus, assembly GCA_034093135.1. NCBI lineage: Eukaryota > Viridiplantae > Streptophyta > Magnoliopsida > Asterales > Asteraceae > Erigeron > Erigeron breviscapus. The sequence goes on along the minus strand of CM067170.1, from coordinate 128,610,973 downwards.
GGATTAGAGACTAGGCTGGTTAGTTCTGTTCAGACTGCAGTCACTGGTGAACTGGCAGGTCTGAAAGAAGATGTTCAGAATTTGGTTTACAGGGTCAGTTCTCTGGAAAGTAGACCCACACTAGACCAGGGTGCAGTTGTTAGTACTATAAGTGATGAATGTACAAGGAAGTTCAGAAACAATATGTTGAAAGAATTATGTGAAGAAGTTTCTGGGACTGTTCTTCGTAGCATTCATGATGGGGTGTTACCCCAAGTAGAAAAGTTACTGGATGAGAAGTTGCCAAAACACTTGCCTAAAGCAGTTGCAAATGTTCAGAAGGAAGTGCAGGCACTTAAGAAAGTTGTGTCTGAAACAACTCCAGTAGAAGGTATAACTTTTGGTCCACTGGACAGACTTATGCTTGAACAGTTATGGAATGATCTCAAGTCAAGAACTGGAGATCGTTCCAAGGGGGAAAAGTCGTCTGGTGACCAAACACTGAAGCACATGTCACAAAGAGCATATGGCACTGAAGCCGGGCTAACTGAAAGACAAAGAGCATATGGCACTGAAGCCGGGCTAACTGAAGAAGCTACTGGTACTGAAGCCAGTGAGCCCCAGTTTGAGACCTTCCCAGATATTCCAACTACACTGAAGGCTGTTAAAGGAAAAGAAAAAGTGGTATCTGGTGAAGAGGAAGAGCAAACTGAAGATGCTGATGATGAAACATCCAAGAAACTTGAACAAGAATGCATCATGATAGAGATTTTCAAAAGAAATCAAAAAGATGAACTGCTGGCCCATCAAAGGGAGATGGCAACTATGGGTACTCTGGATTCTTACAATGCTGGCAGGTTAGGCATTAATATTGAAGTGTATAAAAAGATGAAGGATGACCCCAGAGTTCATCAATGTTTGAGTTTATTGGATGATGTTCATGTACGCTCATTCTACGCTGAAGAAGAACAAGTCTATGATTCTATTATTTATGGCGTGAGTGTACTAGAACTCATCAGACAAAGGAAGGATGAACTGGTAAGTCTCCAGAAAAAGATAAGAAAGAATGCTGGTGCTCTGGAGATAGAGTACAGAAAGAGACTTACTGGTTTACCAAAATTGACTGCCAGACAAATCAAAGCAAACAAAGATGCTGATGTAAGCAATTTCATTCCCCTGGACACTTCTCGAAAAATCAATCGTCAAGAACTCCAATCTGCTGTAGAGCAAAGGAGAGTGTCCAAGGAAACTGAATCATTGATCCAGCAAGCCAAGCTGAAAGAAAAATACAATGAGATGTTGAATTTCAGGGCTGATGCCAGAAGGATCACTGGTGCTGAAATCAAATTGGCTGAAAATAATGAAGGCATGTCTAAGTTTGAAGTAAAGTTGACCAGGGAGGGTAACTTTACTGATGAGAGGAAAAGTACTTCAGTCCAAGCTTTTGGATGGAGTGAACTGAAGGAAATCGCTTTAACGTTCAGGGGGAAGACAAATGTGTCGACTGATGTTAAAGCATTTCTGAAAAGAATTGAAAAGGTATGGAGAAGAAAGCAACAGATGGAAGTTGCAATGGGCATAAGAACGCCAGAATCAATACCATCTTCTCCATCACCAAAGAGAAAGGCTACTGAAGATGCTCCAGGATAGACATCAAAAAGAAGGGCCTGACTCTTATCATTTACTTGTTGTAAATTATTGTTTTATGAAAATTGTAAACTATTTATCAGTTGATGTATGTAATAATAGTTGCAATTTTTGATTCATATAAGTAAATGATCAGATTTAGTCTAAGTTAGAACTTAAAAGATGAAACTAAAAACACTCATGATCTATAAAGTGTTTTCCAGTAACTTAGATTTTTTAGACAAATCGAAACTTGTGTTTTTCAAGCATACAAAGTGTATAGATTTAAGCTTGAAAACACTTGCATTATTTCTAAACAAATAGGGGGAATTTGTTAGGTCCAGATTTACTGGACTCACTCCAGACTCGACTACTGGAGACTTACTGAAGATCTGTCCAGAAACGTGTTCTACTTGACCTACTCCAGACTTGGAATCTGGAGTCCCTCTAAAGATTTGTCCAAAGATAATGGAAGACCAGTGAGCAAATACTTGTATAGGAAATCTGGAGTATTCTCCAGATTAGCTCATTGGACTTCACCCCAGTCCAGATCTACTCTACTGAAGACGTTCTCACTGAAGTCAAAGACTGAAGTCTGAAGAAAGAAGACTGACAAATGGCGGAGTCCACTGGAAAGTCTTACCAGATCTGTACACTGGAGGATTGTCAGTGTTCTAGACCCTACAAGTCTGAACACTGATATCGAGGATTGACTTTTCCCTTTACACACTTTCCTAAGAACAATCCACTTGTTCTTTACCAAAGTATATGTGTGTAAAGGTGGTTGGATAAAAGGATACAAAGTCATTTGATGTGACTTTATCCTTATTCCTTATCCAATACATTTAATGTTCTTGTCGGATCATTAAATGTATGCAACCATATTTGTACGGCACAAAATTCACTGGTGAATTTTGTTGCCTATAAATACAAAGTCATTTCCTTGAGAAAAATACTTTTTAAGCATACACTTTGCATGAAAGTGAATTTGTCTAAATACTCTCGATCTTAAACAGGGATACTTCACAACTTTAAGTATCTTGATCCAAAAGAGTTATTTGACAAATATAGATCATTTGTAAATCATAGGTTGTTAGGATACATACTTATTTGTATTATCTTGATTCCGCACAACCTTGTATTTTATTTAACATCATAAATAAAATACACAAATGAAAAATACATAATGTCCACTTTACTTGTTTATTGCTTTAAGTCTTGTATTACTTTGTTTATATATTCTTGCATTTATTTACAAGTAATACTAGTCCATTCTAGTGATTATTAGACTTGTTGTATTTTACACTTTCCTGGTTAACCATCGAACTTAAGGGACTTACAGGAACAGTGAAAATTTTCAAACATGGAAAGCTTGCATGCTCAAATATATTGCTGGTGTTGAAAGACATTTGACCGATATTCTTAAAGAAGGACCCTTTGTCCCCATGAATGCCTCCACTGTTGTCAGAAATGTCGATGGGACTCCTAGGGTATCACCTAAGGAGAAGGATCATTGGTCTGAAGAAGATCATAGGCTGGTAGATCTTGATACCAAGCTACAAAATATGATCTTGTATGTTGTTCCTGAAACTCTTATGCCCACCCTTGTTTTACTTGAAAATTCAAAATTAATGTGGGAGGAACTTATGACACAGTTTGAAGGCACCTCTGAGACTATAGTCACAAGAAAAGTTGCTTTAAATAAAAGATATGAGTCTTTTTTTGCTATCCCTGGTGAAACTTAACTCAAACATACATCAGATTTACTAATCTGGTAAATCAATTGAAAGCCCTGGGTGTAACTAAAGACAAAGAAATTTTGTTAGAAAATTTTTGTGACATCTTACCTTCTAAATGGGAAAACTTGATCTTGGTTTTAAGTCAAGGAAAAACCTTGCACAGTCACACTCTTGCTTCCCTATATGGAGCCTTCAGGTACACTGAAGAAAACAAAGCTGAGAGAGCTGTGGCTGAGCAAGATGCCAAAAACCATGCTTCTACCAGTTCAGTCATGGTTCAGTACTCTTCCAGCGCTTCTATTGACAAGTCTAATCTTGAATGCTTTAAGTGTGGCAAGAAAGGACATTTCATGAAGGAATGCAGATCTAGTCAACCTTCATCATCACAATCTGCCCCTAATCACTCTATTTTTCAGAAATCTGATGATAGCTATAAGGCTAAGTACAAAAAGCTGAAAGCCCAAATAGCTCTCATGGCTCAAAACAACTCAAGCAATAATAGTTGTATGATTGCTAAGACTAAAAAATGGGAAGAATCTGACGAATCAACTGATGATGAGGAAGAAGTTAGGGATATGTGTTTCATGGCACGTGAAGATCAAGGTCATTTGGTCAAATCTGATGTTGAATCTGGTCGATGGGTGGATATAGTCATGAAAAAGGTTAGTGACTTTGGTTTTGAAAGTAATGAGGAACAATAACTGGACCTTTTGGTTCTTTTAGAGGCTCACATTTCATTTGTCGAAACTGTGCGTTCAGAAAGCCTAAAAATGTTTGAAAGTAATACTTCTGAACTGAACGCCAGTCAGGCCAGACTAAAAGAGCTGAAAGATGTTCATTTGGCTTTAAAAAGTTATCAGTCTATGGTTGCCACTTTAGAGTTGGAAAAAGAAGAATTAAAAACCATCCTTGAAAAGGAACAGAAAATAATTAAATCTTGGATGAAAGCACCAAAACCAGATGTTGCAATTAAAAATACTTTTGCAACTCAAAGAACAGCATATGAATCTGGTGATCTTCATTTGGCATCTATAATCACTGATTTAGATGCACTTCCAAAGGAAATAAAACCATAAATTATTTTTCCTAAAGTTGGCAAACAGAAAACTGTGACTGATAAGGCCCAGGAACAATCTGAGGGTAAATCTGAAACAGCTCAGACAACTATTTCAGAAAAGAAGGCTAAAACCAAAAAGCCATCCCCTCAGACTTCATCTAAGGTTCCAAAAGGCCAAAAGAAGAAGAAAATATCTCCCCCACTGAGCCTTCTACCTCAGATTCAGGTAAGGCTCAGGTGTCTAATGAAGAATCAATTTTGTTAAGGTTAGAGAGTCAAATTCAGTTATTGGCTAGACAAGTGCAGAGTTGTAATGCACGTTTAAAAAATGTTGAAACCACTCCTCTTCAGCCTAAGCAAATGCAAAACCTTTTTCCAAACAAATCAAGCAAAAATCTGAGAAGAAAAAGGTTGAAACCCCCATCAAACCAACTGTTTTTGTGTCATCTGAGATTATGACTGAGATCCCCTTCGATCCTTCAGTTCCTTATGAACCAAAGAAATCTGAGACTGCTAAGGGAGAGTCTAGCGAACCCATCAAGAGATGGGTTCCCAAAAAGAACTAATCTTTGTGTTTGTGCAGGGAGACCGAAAGAAGAATATATGGTTTCTTGACAGCGCTGCTGGCAGAACCATGACTGGTTATCAAACCTGCTGGAGGAATATAGGGTGCAAGAGGGGCCCTCGATAACATTTGGGAATGATGAAAATGGACAAACTAAGGGATATGGTGTTGTGAATAATGGACAAGTCAAATTCACACGTGTTGCATATGTGAATGGTTTGAAATATAACCTGATCAGTGTCAGTCAACTGTGTGATGATGGCTTCAAGGTATTATTTGATATTTCACAAGGCACCATATTCAACAGAGATGGAAAGGTAGTATTGATTGCACCAAGAAAAGGAAACATTTATATCATTGATATGAATAGTTCACCCACTGAACAATGTTTCTACACAAAGGCAGATGAAGACACAAACTGGTTGTGGCACAAAAGATTATCCCATCTGAACTTCAAGAATATTAATAAGTTGTCAAGAAAACAACTTGTTGATGGGATACCCTCAATGTCTTTCAATAAAGACAAGCCATGTCCAGGTTGTGAAATGGGTAAGCAGAAAAGAGCTTCATTCAAGCCAAAGCAAAGTTTTAGTATAACTGAACCTCTTCACTTGCTTCACATGGACCTCTTTGGACCAGTGAATGTTCAGACAAGAGCAGGAAAGAAGTATACCCTTGTTATTGTTGATGAATATTCAAGATATTGCTGGGTAATTTTCCTCAGATCCAAGAGTGAAACTGCTGCGGAAATCATTGCTCTCATCAAACAAATTGAACTCAAGCACAAGCGAAAAGTTTGTCAGCTCAGAAGTGACAATGGCACTGAATTCAGAAATGCCACTCTAGAGTCCTTCTGCACTGAAACTGGCATATCTCAGAACTTCTCCTCAGCCCACACACCAGAGCAGAATGGTGTAGTAGAAAGAAAGAATCGTACGCTGATTGAAGCTGCTAGAAGTATGCTGAATGAATCTGGTCTTCCCAAGAATTTCTGGGCTGAAGCTGTTGCAACTGCTTGCTACACTCAGAACAAATCTGTCTATGTCAAAAGACACAAGAAGATAGCCTATGAAGTACTCAGAAATAGAAAGCCTAATATTGGATATTTTCATGTATTTGGATGTCCAGTATACATTCTGAATGATTCCAGTCAGCTTGGAAAATTTGATGCAAAAGCTGATGAAGGGTACTTCCTAGGATATTCAACAAATCGCAAAGCCTTTCGAGTCTTTAACACGAGACTTGAGAAGGTTGATGAGTCAATTCATGTTACCTTTGATGAATCTAATTCTGCAATCTTTAAAGATTCAACTCCTGTACCACCCTCAGAAAGTCCAATAAGTTTTAGTGATTCTGATACTATTGTCCAATCTAATCAGTCACCTGAACCTGCTTCTGAACATCTCAGTTCAGAACCAATAATAAACAAGTCAAGCAACATTCCATTCTATCCTTCAGTCAGTTTTAAACTACCTTCTGAACTGACTATTGGATCAGATGTACATGCTGCTTCACCTCAGATATCAGGTTCCACTGAATTACCCCAATCTGAATAGTTTCATGATGCAAATCATGATCTGCAGGAGGAAGATGATGAGACTGAAGTAGTCTTTTCTGAAGCCCCTCCTGAAGTAAATCAGAGGAGCTCTTGCACTGATATCATTGTTCATCCTGGTCATTACACTAAGTGGACACGAGCACATCCAATCGATCAAATCATTGGAAATTCCACTAGTGGGGTTCAGACCAGAAGAGCCACCAGCGATCAATGCTTAAATGTCAGCTTCTTATCTCTGATATAACCAAAGAAGATTGACGAGGCTATGAAAGACCCTAGCTGGATTGAAGCCATGCAAGATGAGCTTAATCAGTTCAAAAGGAACGATGTTTGGGAACTTGTTCCTTGTCCCAGTAATCTAAAGAAAGAACCAATTGGGACAAGATGGGTCTTCAGAAACAAGATGGATGAAGATGGTCATGTGATTCGAAATAAGGCAAGACTTGTTGCAAAGGGTTACTCACAAGAAGAAGGAGTATACTTTGATGAAACGTTTGCACCAGTTGCTAGACTAGAAGCTATCAGAATTTTCTTAGCTTTTGCAGCTCATCATGAGTTCAAAGTCTATCAGATGGATGTTAAAAGTGCATTTTGAATGGTGAATTGGAAGAAGTTGTGTATGTGCATCAGCCACCAGGGTTCATAAATGAAGAAAGACCTCATTGGGTGTACAGACTGAACAAAGCATTATATGGTCTGAGACAAGCACCTAGAGCCTGGTATGATACTCTTACTAAACATCTTCTGAAAAATGGTTTTAAAAGGGGTGCAATAGATAACACTTTATTCATATTGCATGATAAAAGTGATATCTTACTTGTACAAATCTATGTCGATGATATTGTGTTTGGGTCTACAAATAACAAAATGTGTGAACAGTTTTCTGAAATAATGTCATCTGAGTATGAAATGAGTATGATGGGTGAACTGACATATTTTCTAGGTCTTCAAGTGAAACAAACCAGTGATGGTATTTTTATAAATCAAGAAAATATGTCAGAGATTTATTAAAGAAATATCAATTTGATTCAGTCTCATCAAAAGATACTCCCATTTCTGCACCTTTAACTTTGGACTCAGATCCTAATGGAAAACAAGTGGATCCCACAAAATATCGTGGTATGGTGGGATCCCTCATGTACTTAACTGCTAGTAGACCTGACATAATGTTTGCAACATGCCTTTGTGCAAGATTTCAGTCTGATCCCAGAGAAGCACACGCAAATGCTGTGAAAAGGATTTTCAGATACCTTAAAGGTATCCCCAGACTTGGTCTTTGGTATCCCAAAGGCTCAAGTCTAGATCTAATGGGTTATTCAGATTCTGATCATGCAGGTTGTAAAATAGATAGGAAAAGTACCACAGGTGGTTGTCATTTCCTAGGTGGCAAATTGGTTAGTTGGACAAGTAAGAAGCAGACTGCAGTATCACTCTCCATAGCTGAAGCTGAATACATTTCTGCAGCCAGTTGCTGCGCTCAGATTTTGTGGATGAAGAACTAACTAACTGATTATGGTGTTAAGTATACAAAGACTCCTATATTTTGTGATAACACCAGTGCCATTGCCATCTCTCACAATCCTGTCATGCACTCCAAAACCAAGCATATCGACCTCAGGTATCATTTTATTAGAGATCACATTATTAAAGGTGACATTGAACTTCATTTCATTCCCACTGATAAACAACTCGCTGATGTTTTTACAAAACCCTTAGATGTCAAAACGTTTAAACATCTCATCAGTGAGTTAGGTATGCTAAATCCTGTATAGCATCACCTCAGGGGGAAGTGTCAAATATTTTTATGTTTAAAAGAATTTCTCTCTAAGGGGGAACTTTGCTCTCAGAAAAATATTTTGACTGAAATGCTTCAGAATTTCTGAAATGATTTCAGAATAAGAGTGAAAACTGAGATGGTTCAGATTACTTAAAACCTGATCATTCTCAGATATAAATAAGTTATTTCTGAAATGAGTCAGTCCTTTATAATGTATTTTGGATACTTGGTGGTTGTGTGAACACGTGAAGGTTACTGTATAACGTTTGAATAATGATGTTTTTTGCTGACGTGTCACACAAGTTGCACCGTAAATGAAAGTAATGATCACTTTTTCTTTAAAGTGTTGAAAAGTTTTGTGAAAATGTGGGGTCATAACCGTCGTTGCATTAAATGCGGACGTATACCCAAAAATTATTTTCGGACTTCAAACCCGATCAAAATTGATTTCATTAAAATAATATTTTTTTTGTGGGTTTGAATTTCAAAATCAATTTTTCTTTTATTTATTTTGGAAAAACCCTTTGTATTCCATCATAAATATAAATACCTTTTTCCAAAACAATTCCTTCATTTACTTCTCTTCACATTTACTCTCAATCATCATTCTCTCTCATTTTCTCATTCCCTCATAACTCCAAAACCCTAAATTTATCTTTCATATTCAGTTTTCCCTTGTAGAAATAATGGCTAAATCTGCTTCTCACGCCAAATCATTAATATCTTTCGAATACAAACCATCCAAAGTAGTCAAGGCCAGTGCTCAATGGCCAAAAGGGTTCGATCCATTGACCCTTAGATTCAATATGAATAATTTCATGGCCGCACTGAACGCCAAAGGCAAAACCTTAATGGGGAGGATTAATAAATTTCTTGAACAATCCCCTCTCCATTATGCCTTGACTGCAGATCCTCAAGTAATGTATCATAGATACTTACTTAAATTCTGGTATACTGCTACTCTAAGCAAGGATGAAAAGTCCATTGCTTTTTCTTTACAAGAAGGCACTAAGCAGTATATCCTTTCACTTGATGGGTTTCGGGAGGCCCTTCACTTGAACTACTTTCCCTCTTCTTCAGCCTATGCAAAAAGGCTAAAAGGAGTTAATTTCAGGGAGGTACTGCACGCCATGGGTCATGATGACATGGTCGATGCTGAGCACAATCTGAGAACATCTGGACATATTTTTCTGTCTGGATTTAAAAATTGTTGGCGTTATTTCTGGACTCAGATTGTGGAGTGCCTAGGTGGAAACTGGGGTGGATTGGACCAGATTTCACTAACACAAGTAGAAATCGGATACTACTTGTGGCATGAGATTGAGGTGGACTTCGCTGAGATACTTTTCTCTCAGCTGGTTACAAAATTAAAAGGGAAAAGAAGTCCACATATCTCATTTCCCAGATTTCTGAGCATTTGCTTCATGAACATACTTGGAGATGCGTATCACATGGAGGGGCTTGAATCTTCAGCGACAGAGTTCTACGGGGATCTATCAAAGCTATCTACTTCAGATCCAGAACCAGAACTCTCCGCTGCAATGCTTCAGGTAATTAATAAAACTGAAACAGCACGACCGGCTGGCTCAGAAAGGTCACCGAGCGGGTCACAAAAGAATGCGAGACCCATTGGTGCACCTGGTGGTCAAATGTTGAAGTTGTTTAAAACCCCAGCAACTTCATCTACCCAACCACCAATTCCCTCCTCCATTGACCAACCTGAGGATCTCCCAAAAGATCCCTCAGGATCTCCAAAGGGCTTACTAAAACGTCGTAACTTTAAGCCGTCCTCACTGCCCAAGGACATTAGTACCGAAGCAAACCCCTCTGGATCTTCCCAACAAGAACCAGAGGAATTGAGTCCAAAGGGAAACCCACAAGCAGCCATCTCCAAAACTTCTATAGGAGGAGATGGTGAAGATAATATTAGTGTGCCAGCCCAGCACACATTAGAGTCCGTGTCTGCACGCGCACCCCCTGTAACTTCACAAATCTCACACTCTACTGCAGCACGAATTGATGAAGTCTTTGGTGTGACACCACCTGAGATTGAGATTCCAGACTCTACGGCCGATGAAGTGACTCTTGATGATGGTACGAGGGTCATTAAGGCAACCCTTGTGTCTACTATCTCTGGCGATGAAGCTATGGCTGAGCCAACCCATAAATCTGGTGACGATGCATCTGCAGCAGCAGTTGTTAAACCAGAAGCTGGTTCAGGTACCAGTGATCTGAACCAGGGCATATCTGATCAGACTGCAGTTTTTACTGACCTCTGGGATGAAGATGAGCCACCTCAAGGGAATCTTGATTCCTTTGCTGACTTTGAGTTTGATGAGGGTTTACTGGAGGAGAATCAGTCTTCTGGTTCTGAGCCAACCTTCAGCCTCACAAACGTCTCACCTCCCCCAGAAATCCAAAATTTACTTGTTGAACAACCATATCGCCAACCTAAAACTTCTCATGCACATCCATACTTTCCACCTGGCTCTACACCTGCCTATGTCACTTCACCTCGTTTTCAACCACAACTCCAACACTTACACCCACAAATTCACCAAGTACCAAGGCCCATCAGTTATGATGATCAAACAGAGAAAGAGTTAGACTCTGCTACTGAATCTGAGAGTCCAACTAAAATGCAATTGGAGAAGGCATTAGATGGGCTTGGTAGAATTCCCTTTGTGGCTTCTGTTTCTGCACAACCACCTCCTCCTTTGAGTGTAAAAGCACAGTTAGAGAAGCAAAACACCGAATTCCAACGCCTCCTTCTCAAGGTGGAGGACTTAACAAAATCTCTAACTGCCAATACTAGTTCCATTGCTGAAATGAAGGGTGCTCAGATGTTCCTTGGCACTGAGTTCACCAAGGTTGCTGGAAATGAGGGACTAGTAAGTGGGAAGCTAAATGAGCTGGTGCATTCATGTAAAAAAATAAGTACGGCTATCAGGGAAGCCTTCAGACTGGCCAAAAGAGATGTGCAAGCTTCGGTTGTTGCAAACTTGACATCTGGTATTGAACTGCTCAAACAAGAAGTTATGGCAGTCGGGAAGGAGGTGAATGAGTTGGTTAAAAGGCCAAGTGTTAATGAGAAAGAACTTGGGTCTTCTATTAGTAGTGATGTGATTGAGAAGCTGAAGTCTGAGATATCTCATAATCTTGTTGCTCAGATTTCAGCTTCTGTGGCTGAAAAGGTTGAAGAAGGGGTCAGAAGGATGGTCTTAGAACTTACTGCAGACACTTCCGAGAAGGTAGATAAAGCTGTTGCAGAAGTTCAGAAATCTATATCTACTCTTGATGAAGTTGTTAAGGGACAGTCCAAGCAGTTAGATGAAATTCTGACCCTGCTCAAGAAGGAACCTGTTGTTGCTCCTCCTCCTCCTGCTTCATTTTCTGAAGCTGATCGCAAAATGCTGAAGGATCTTACTGAAAAAGAGACTCTGAACCTTAACTCATCATTCAGGTTAAGGGCTCAGTTCTCTACAATGGCAAAGGGCATTTCTGATTGCCTTCTGCAGCAGAGTTGGGAACCTCTGAAGGCCATACAGACTGCTATTGATTTATATGCCAAGATGCCTTCTGAGGTCCCCAAAGGGGGAAATGTGCCTATTGGTCTGCTTTCAAGTACTCAAGAATTGATAGAAGCAACCAAGAAGCAAGCTGAGGTGCAATCTGGTAGTGCCTCAGTTCAGGGGGAACAAGTCCAGAAACTTGAAGTCCATGTTGCTGAACCAGTTATGAAAGATAAGGGCAAGGCGCCAGTGGTGGATGAACCTACAAAGAAAAATTATAAGGGTTCTGGGATTGTTGTTGGTGAAAATGTAGATGAGCATGGTTATCCCCTTCATGACCTTAATGCTGATAGCAAGAAATTAGAGGCTTTGCAGAAGCAAGTTTCTAATCAATTCATTATGTGGAGGGAAAACAAGGAAAGAGAAAGGGAACAACATCTGAAGATGGGAACCCTTGATCATGTTGATGCTGCAGCTCTTGGTCTCTCTCTGGAAAGATATCTGAAGATCAAAAATGATCCAAGAGTGCAGAAAGCAGTAGTTGATATGCTTGAATATGAGTGTGGGATGATGTATTCACCTTTGGAACAAAAGCTGGAAAGTCTCACCTTTAAGTTGTCTATTGAGGACTTGGTGAAGAATAGAGAAAAGGAGATGACAATCAAAAAGAAAGAAATTCTGGCTGGAGTTCTGAAGGTTGAAAAAGAATTGTCAAGGCCACCTACAAAACCCAAAGTGACTGGACCAAGGTCTTCAAGAAAGAACATTCGTGATGCTGACCTTTCTACCTTCAAGCCAATGTCTGATGATGCCACTGAGATCGAAAGGAAACATGAAAAGGATCAGTATGAGCATTATATGAAGCATCGATCCCATCCAGCCAAAATAACCGACATAGAAGTAACAAAAGCTGATGGATTGAAGCTCTTTGATTTGGTTGTTAAAAGAGAAGGAAGGGCAGCTGAAGAATATAATCAGGTTTCAGTGCACGAATTTGGGATTTCTGAGCATAGAGAGATGATCCAGATTCTGAGGGGGAAACCAAAGTCTGGTCTGATTGGTGCATGGTTATCAAGAATACAACAAAAAATGCAAGCCAAGGTAGAGATTGAAGGCAGATTGTTTGGAAAGAAGGATCATTCTCCACTGAAGAGAAAAGCTACTGAAGCACCTTCTGGTTCGAGGCCTGCGAAGAAGTAGTTTTCTTTTCAGTTTATCATTTACTTGTATAAATATTTGCAAATGTAACAAACACTTCAGTTTGTATATATATGTTACATTTTGTAGCTAACAAGTAGATGATAGGTTTAAGTTAGAAAAATCACAAGTAAAATTCTGAGACATCAATGATCTATAAGATGTACTTAGAAAATTTTCACAACTTAAACAAAAACTTTCATTTCAGACTTACAAACATGTATAGATAGAAGTCTGAGATGCATGCACTATTTTAGAACAAATAGGGGGAATTTGTTAGGTCGAAAATCGACCAAGTATAATTTGTTCAGAAATAGCTGAAGCTCAGTGAAGAATACTTGTACAGAATTCTGAAGTCGTTCAGAATTAGTTCACTGAAGCTTCACTTCAGTTCAGGTCAACGTATCAAAATACCGTTCAGAATGAAGTCAAAGACTGAAGTCTGAAGAAAGAGAATCAAGCTCAGATGTGGAGCTCAGAAGTTGATTCTACCTGATCGAAGATTGAAGCATCTCAGTGTAAAAGTACTTACACACTTTTACACTGATTACGTGGAAGACTTTTTACTTTACATACCTTTACCCAGTTAATAGATTTAACTATTAATGAAAGTACAAGGTAAAGTAAAGGTTGGGAATAAAGTATGATAAGTCACATCAATTGACTTATATACTTAACCTTAAAAGTACGCATGTAAGGAATTAGCTTTAATTCCTTAAATGCTCTCAACCATATTTGTACGATCTGGTCCACGTCATCATGGACTTGGTCTATAAATATAAGTCTTCTCACAACTTGCAAAGGGCTTGAAACTTTAGCATTGCAACTTGTGAGATATACTCTAAGTAATCCTTACGAGTATTTCCAAGTTATTAGATCACTTGTATTTCTAGGTTGTTTAGATATTTACACTTGGGTGTTTATCTTTGTTCCGCAACAACCTTTGTATTTGTTTATATCAATAAATCAAATACATTTGAAAAGTACATCGTGTCTCAATGCTACATACTTGAAATATACATATTATTTATATAGTTTCAGCACTTATTGTTTCTTGCATTTACTTTCAGTACCTTTATCTTATTGTTTATCCATATCTGGATCGTATTCTGAACTGGTCTTCTTCCAGTTAGAACTACTTGCCAGTCGGGTATTAACCATCTATATTTGGGACTCACAATTTATGCTATGAATATAAAATTAGTCGTCACATGACACAAAACCATCCAGAAGAGAAAGTTAGTACACAGAGTTTTCCCCTGCCTAATTATCTAATGATAAAGAAGTAGAATATCTCTATACTATTACAACTTTGAACTACCCAAAATACTTTTCTCTTTATTCACTAATTTAAACATCTCTACCTAATATACTTATAATACCCTTAATGAAAGAATTTACAACATAAACCCCTCAACCTTTAAAATAACTACACTACCACTTTTAACATCAATTACTTTAACATGACCATCATTGCCGCCCCACCACCCATCACCCCCACTGCTTTCGACACCACCTGTCGCCGCCACTGCCGCCACCACCATCGCCGCCACTGCTTTCGACACCACTTGTCGCCGCCACTGCCGCCCCACCACCCATCACCCCCACTGCTTTCGACACCACTTGTCGCCGCCACTGCCGCCACCACCATCGCCGCCGCATTACGCAGACATATGACTCGTATATAATTAAACTATCTTTTATTTATCTAAAAGTATATAAAAAACTACAATAATATGAAAAGGAAAACACATTCATACCTTAAAAGAGAAACATTAATCTTCCATTATATCCAAAATGCACTAAGAACATCCACGATGAAGATGTTTATAAAAGCTTTTTACTATTACAAAAAAGCTTTTGAAAAAGCTTTTAAGCTTTTAATCTATTTGAGTGTAAGAATTTTATACAATGACTTATAAATCTATAAGTCTTTCAAGGAGACAAACACTCTCTTTTCTCTTGATTATATTACTAAACAATGTTTCAAAGACTTTTTATAAGGTTTTGTCATTGGGAGTAAAACTTTATGTAAAGGTTTTTTATAATAAGCCTTTGAAAAGAAGCTTTTGAAAATCTCCATTGGAATGCTCTAATGCACTAAAAACTTTTTTTTTCTCAGCCATTAGTGTTCCCAATTATTTTATTGTTAAAGAGGAAAACAATATTCATCAACTAATTTTACTATAGTCATTCCAACGCTTATATCATACACATCAAAGATTGTATTTCAAACCTTTTTGTCAATATCCCTGATGGTGTTTACTAAACTTTAAAATTTGTCATATATTTTTTCATAAAAGTAAAGTGACACGTGAAGTTAGAAAAGAAAAAAGATGACACGTTACTATTTATTGGCTACTATATTGAGAAAGTCCACATTAAAATGATAACTATTCTTTCCACTTTCCCTCACACTCTCTGATTCTTTGTGCTCTCAACCTTTTCTCTCTATCTAAATTTTATTTTTTCTCTCAAGAAAACAATCTTAAAAATGAGGACCCATGTAAGATCTTCTAATATTCACTTCATAGGCGCGTGTAAGAGACCGTTGTCCGTTGGACTCGATTGGTGGTGCCGGTGGGATGACAACCACAACTTCGTGTGGTTGGTTTTTTTTAGCGGTCAGAAAACTGCCATCCTCTTTTTCATGTTAACTTGTAATTGTATTGCCTGTGTGTTTTGTTAGAAATAATTGTCTCTTTCTTTTCTTAAGATATGATTGTTTATTTTTTAATTTAAGTTTAAGCTCTGTTTAAATTTGGGGTTGCATTGTTGATTGGTAGTCAGGGTGACGCTGTTGTAACCGGTGGTGGCTGTTGTTCATAACAAATGGAAGTGTAAGCAGTTGTAAGTCATGCTACATATTGATGATATCGTTGCGGAACTGGTGGTTGTTACCTCCGGTGGATGTTGTCGCGGTGGTTGATGAAGACCCAGTTGTTTGTGTGTGTATTAAGGCGGCTGCGGGAAACTGGAAACAGTGGGCGGCGAAGTGGCGGACTTTGGTGGTGGCTGTCTTGGATTGTTGTTTACAGTATATGTATATGTTGTAGTTGTTGCTTACCCCTTTGTAAAGGGGGCAAATATAAGAAAACCAAAAGTTTTGGTCAAAATCCAAAAAATACTCAAAAATGTGTGGTAAAAAGTAAAAAAGTGGAGAGTTTACTGTAGATAGGCCGACTTGAAATGTTGTATATTATTAAGGAAAATGTATAAATATATTATATATATATATTATATATATATATTATATATATATATTATATATATATATTATATATATATGAGTTTTTATTTTATTCGTTAAAAATGTATATCATCCAATGGCGGAGGGAGAGGGGGGCTAGGGGGTGCTTGGTCCCCCCCAATGACTCATATTTTTTCATAAAAGTAAAGTGACACGTGAAGTTAGAAAAGAAAAAAGATGACACGTTACTATTTATTGGCTACTATATTGAGAAAGTCCACATTAAAATGATAACTATTCTTTCCACTTTCCCTCACACTCTCTGATTCTTTGTGCTCTCAACCTTTTCTCTCTATCTAAATTTTATTTTTTCTCTCAAGAAAACAATCTTAAAAATGAGGACCCATGTAAGATCTTCTAATATTCACTTCATAGGCGCGTGTAAGAGACCGTTGTCCGTTGGACTCGATTGGTGGTGCCGGTGGGATGACAACCACAACTTCGTGTGGTTGGTTTTTTTTAGCGGTCAGAAAACTGCCATCCTCTTTTTCATGTTAACTTGTAATTGTATTGCCTGTGTGTTTTGTTAGAAATAATTGTCTCTTTCTTTTCTTAAGATATGATTGTTTATTTTTTAATTTAAGTTTAAGCTCTGTTTAAATTTGGGGTTGCATTGTTGATTGGTAGTCAGGGTGACGCTGTTGTAACCGGTGGTGGCTGTTGTTCATAACAAATGGAAGTGTAAGCAGTTGTAAGTCATGCTACATATTGATGATATCGTTGCGGAACTGGTGGTGGTTACCTCCGGTGGATGTTGTCGCGGTGGTTGATGAAGACCCAGTTGTTTGTGTGTGTATTAAGGCGGCTGCGGGAAACTGGAAACAGTGGGCGGCGAAGTGGCGGACTTTGGTGGTGGCTGTCTTGGATTGTTGTTTACAGTATATGTATATGTTGTAGTTGTTGCTTACCCCTTTGTAAAGGGGGCAAATATAAGAAAACCAAAAGTTTTGGTCAAAATCCAAAAAATACTCAAAAATGTGTGGTAAAAAGTAAAAAAGTGGAGAGTTTACTGTAGATAGGCCGACTTGAAATGTTGTATATATATATATAGGAAAATGTACGTGACAGTAGATATATAATGGCGGAGGGAGAGGGGGGCTAGGGGGTGCGCTTGGTCCCCCCCAATGACTCATATTTTTCCTTTACATGACTACTCCACCATTGATAGATGCAAATAAAATTTCAATAGAGCCACCCCCAATCTTGGTCGATCTTTAGATGACAAAGATATCATGAGTTAGAAATTTGGGTTTTCTTGGCTGCTTCTTATTTTCTATAGATATATAACTCTAAAAACAGAGAATGGAAGCTCATCATTAATAGAGACTCCATATTTATTGTGGAAAAGGGAAGAAATTGGAGAAAATTCAGACAATGAACAACCGGATGAACAATTTTAGATTTTTAGTTTATGATGATGAACAGATTGCACTTACTTTTTGAATGATAAATCAAAGTTGTTGATTTAAGTTGTGAATGTGCTTTCTGGATCTATATAGATATATGTATAGATATACGGATGGAGAGAGAGCCTCGTGTTATGTGTCTCACGTGGAGTGACTTGGTTTCTGCTCCTTCTATTATGCTTAAAAGTTAAAACAATTTTATTAAATATTATATATGTGTATAGTACTTATAAATAAGGGTTTATATCCCGTAGTGTAACAACTTTGCAACTTTTCCTATTGTATGTAAGTATCAAAAATTTTGTACATTGTATGTAAGTATCTCGCTAAATTGAATAATTAATGTAAAATTTTTACGTTGACCAATCAAAAACTTCTACGTGGGCAGCTCATATGGTTGTCACGTATACATTTTTACATTAAGCGTTCAATTTAGCGAGATACTTACATACAATGTTCAAAAAATTTGATGCATACACACAATAGAAAAGTTGCAAAGTTTACACTCCAGGATACTTAACCCTATAAATAAACTTAAGTAGGAAGAAAAAAGAAATGGTACAAAGTTAGATATCTCCAATTACAAATTAGAGGATGAGGATTTAAATCCTTTATTTATAAAGTTTGAGTATACAAATTATACACAATCTTGACGAGAGTTACATATGACCAGAGTCGTGCGATTTGTTTGAAAATATAAGTTATATACTCGTATAGTCTAATTGTCATATTTTGTTTTTCATGCTCAAAACTTTTATCGTTATTGACTTGCTATTTTCGAGCTGCTTCTGAAATTGTGATCATATATAAAACAAAGAGAAATGAATCAAGTAATAGCTATCAAACACTTAAACATATATTTATCCGTTAAAAATTTACACATTCTACAATCGCAAACCACCTTCGTTAAAAATGTGAGGAGTATATATGACGTCACTCGGCCCCCACCAATTCGAAATCCTGGCTCCGCCCCTGACTTGCATATATATATATATATATATATATATTAAAACAGTAGTTAACCGGATGATTAAGAGCATCTTCAACTCAAAACTAGCTTATAACATTGCCACCTAGTATTAAATCCTATGTGGCATCTTTATATTTTTTAAAATTATTTATAATAGAGATATGTATTCTTTTTTAATTATTTAAATTTAATATATGTATTAATGTTATATGTTATTATTAAAAATATTCAAAGAAATCTAAAACCAAATTATTGAAATCTAACTTTACGTTCATTTATATGTATTAAAATCCTTTCAACATGGAAACGATATCTCCCAATAATACTAAACCAGCATCCTAAATTCATTTTTTGATTAAAGGGCAACCATTGGATGATAAGAAACTTAAATTCTGACCATTGGATTAGTTGTTGACTTTTCTTCCTTTTTTAGCTACATGTACGTTTCTAACTATTTCCCTTCAATTCATTTATTTCAATTTATTATTTAATTAATTATTACTTATTACTTATACTTATACTAGATTATTTTCCTGCGTAATACGCGAGCTAAACATATTAAGTTTTCATGATAACATAATTAGTAGTTATAGATAAGACATGTTAAAATTAAAATATGATGATACTATTATTCAAAAAATTTATGTATCGAAGTTGTTTAGAAGATATACATGTTGAGTGCTAGTGTAGTTGATTAGATTTGTTGATAAGAAACAATGTAAAAGAATGTTTAAGTCTTTAGTTGTAAGCTGAGTCAGCTTATGCTCACTTAAGTTAGGTCAACTTGGATGTCTAAGGTGACCTATTATTCACATGTATTAATGTAATAAGCTTAAGAAGTGATTCTTCAAGTTGCGTTAATGTAGATTATAGCATTTGATTTAAGCTGAAGATGAAGAACAAAGATAGAAGACAAAGTTGGGTGTATAAGTCATCTTGGACTTTCAGTCAGCTAGGATGATTAACCTTGGCGCTTACGATTGTACAAATGCATGTCCTAGGCTGTCCCATCTACTTCTGGTTATTGGAATCAACCTTGAGATTGGATCAACATGAAAGATAATAGGGACATAATCAAACATTGGTGGTTGTCCTTTATGTTAGTTGTCCTCTCACTGAATAGTGATGAAAAAGTTTGTTGCTAGTTATAGGGGACCAATAGTACAAAGGTCACTATCACATAATTCTCCTTATGCAAAGGTCACAAGATCATTGCACGTAGCAAATATTGGACGACATTTAACTAAGATGTCTATAAATACCTCACTTTATGTTTCATTCGAGGTGTACATCATAACATTTTTTCTTTTATAACATTCAACTCTGCAAGTGTTATAGATAAGACATTTTTATTTAGTATAATAATAAAATTCTTAACAAAATGATAATGTCACCAACAACATGCATGGTTACCCTTTTAATAATTAGTGTTTTTAGAGATTGATTTATAATAAAGTTTTGTGAAAAACATTGTTCTTTGTGCAATGTTATCGACTCATAATTATCTATAAAGATCGTTTCTTGTGTTTAATCATACTTTGATTTAAATGATGCTTAATTGATGATGAGCGTCCATTTTGTGATAAAAAACCCTATCGAAATGCCTCATTTCTATGTCTTAAATGAGTTAATATTCCGGAACTATCGGTACTTAATGGATTCTATGTTTACGCAGATTCACGGAAGATGCGAGTGAGGGTAAATGGCATCAAGTGACTCAAGATGAAGGCCTATGAAGTTACAAGACACAATGAGGTGATTCGGGAGCCGAAAGAAGCAATACGAGAAGCCGCTGGAGCCCAACCAGCGCCGTTGGGCGGCCCAGATCAGCAACCGACTTATTTCACTATTTAAGCCGAAGCAGCCCTCAAAACCCTAAGAGAGGGCCGATTCAGCAGCCCTAGCCGCCCACATCAAACCCTAGGTCGACTTTGCAGATTCCAAGGAGGTTTTGGAGCTTCTAACACCTTCCGATCTTCATCCTCAACCTAGATCTACTCTTTTATTTTACTTTCAGTTGGTAAACAATGTCTTTCATCTTTTCAGACTTTGTTATTCCTTAATAATGGTAGGCTAGTAGGCTGAATACTTGTTTGGATCGATGTGATCATGTAGACGTTTATCTATTTTACTTTATTTGTTAGATCTGTTGGAGTGTGTTTTACTGTTTGTCGTAGATCCATGCTTTACTAGTTCTTCATATTATTATCGGTTCTATATCTGCATGTATTGATTTAATTCTGATGATCGGTCTATAATCATACACTATGATTAATACATAAGGATGGAAAACACTAGTCGGTCTTTAACTAGATGTAAAAGGTGATTCACTTGTAACCGAGGGATCCAGAACCATAGTAATTAGGACGAATAGAACATGATGCTTAACAATATCAGACGCGATCCAGTGACTTGGAAACGAGCACTGTGGTCACCGAAGAGAATTACTATCTGGTCATGGCTTAAGAGCCGGGTAACTTAAAGATGAATTAGTAACACAAACTTTAGTTCATTAATGCTTAAACAATGAATCTAACGAGAATTTGTTTATAGAGTAGTGTGAGTCTAGGGACAGCACTAGTTACTTAGGCAAAGTGAATCTAACGAGAATCTGAGCCGTGATGAAGTTTCCAACAGTTTAGCAAGTAGGTAGAATGATATTTGGTCGTACCATGAGATGTGAGATGCCAAACAAGTATTTTAATTTAATTACTGTTATTTGCTTTTTCAAACTATTTTCAGACTAAGCCTCTCGTTGAACAAGCGGTTGCGGCTTCTATTTACTTTTCAGTATTTTAATTAGTTTAATAGGAAATCGTGACAACCCCCAACCGCTAGAATTACACGTTTTACTAGATTAGGTAGTGCAAGCGTCCCTGCGAACGATCATGTACTTATCACTTACTATACTACATCTGATCGGGTTCTCTGCCCGTAATTGTGTGGTTAGTTTGAGATATTTACTTGTACAACATTTTATAAATTTAAAAGCAAAATAAAAACCACCATCAATTGACTAATATAATTTTGTTAAAGTATAATTACCGAAATAAAAAAATATCAAGTTAATTAGGATATATCCATTAACCATATATCATTAATTTTGAATAGTAATATTTACATTTAACTTTTCACCATCATTATAATAATATACATATTTTACTAATTATTTTCGATAAAAACATACTTTGAATAATAATATCTTCATATTCTAACATGTCTTATTTAGTATTATTATTACATTTAACTTTTCACCATCATTATAATAATATACATATTTTACTAATTATTTTCGATAAAAACATACTTTGAATAATAATATCTTCATATTCTAACATGTCTTATTTAGTATTATTAATTACATTATAACTTTTCAAAAAAAATATACATAATAATAAACATATAATATGTTTATTCTGCGTGACTGGTAGAAATCTTGTACAATACGACTGATGCTCGAATGGAATTGAGAAAAACAAAAAGAGAAAGGATCATATACATACATCACATTTGATTAAAAACTTAGGACTGATTCCTTTTTGCCTATACGCAAAACTATTGGGTTTTGTATTTTGTAATGTTATATATATACTTCTAATAAAGTATCTCATGTCAAATGCCATAATGTTATACGGAGAGATATTTAAAGCTATTTCCAAATTTATTTATATTTAGAAGGGAAGTTGATGTCGATCTTTTTGAGATATGGTGTACAATGTCCATTATTATTATTATATTATAATTATTTTTTATTTAAAGGTGGATTTTTGTCTAATCATGTAAAGTAAAAGTATTAATATTGTCATTTAACAAAGATGAAATAATTAAGTTTGATCTTTGTTCAAAGTTTTTTTTTGGGGGGGGGGGGGGGTTTTTTTTTTTTTTTTTTTTTTTTTTTTTTTTTTTTTTTTTTTTTTTTTTTTTTTTTTTTTTTTTTTTTTTTTTTTTTTTTTTTTTTTTTTTTTTTTTTTTTTTTTTTTTTTTTTTTTTTTTTTTTTTTTTTTTTTTTTTTTTTTTTTTTTTTTTTTTTTTTTTTTTTTTTTTTTTTTTTTTTTTTTTTTTTTTTTTTTTTTTTTTTTTTTTTTTTTTTTTTTTTTTTTTTTTTTTTTTTTTTTTTTTTTTTTTTTTTTTTTTTTTTTTTTTTTTTTTTTTTTTTTTTTTTTTTTTTTTTTTTTTTTTTTTTTTTTTTTTTTTTTTTTTTTTTTTTTTTTTTTTTTTTTTTTTTTTTTTTTTTTTTTTTTTTTTTTTTTTTTTTTTTTTTTTTTTTTTTTTTTTTTTTTTTTTTTTTTTTTTTTTTTTTTTTTTTTTTTTTTTTTTTTTTTTTTTTTTTTTTTTTTTTTTTTTTTTTTTTTTTTTTTTTTTTTTTTTTTTTTTTTTTTTTTTTTTTTTTTTTTTTTTTTTTTTTTTTTTTTTTTTTTTTTTTTTTTTTTTTTTTTTTTTTTTTTTTTTTTTTTTTTTTTTTTTTTTTTTTTTTTTTTTTTTTTTTTTTTTTTTTTTTTTTTTTTTTTTTTTTTTTTTTTTTTTTTTTTTTTTTTTTTTTTTTTTTTTTTTTTTTTTTTTTTTTTTTTTTTTTTTTTTTTTTTTTTTTTTTTTTTTTTTTTTTTTTTTTTTTTTTTTTTTTTTTTTTTTTTTTTTTTTTTTTTTTTTTTTTTTTTTTTTTTTTTTTTTTTTTTTTTTTTTTTTTTTTTTTTTTTTTTTTTTTTTTTTTTTTTTTTTTTTTTTTTTTTTTTTTTTTTTTTTTTTTTTTTTTTTTTTTTTTTTTTTTTTTTTTTTTTTTTTTTTTTTTTTTTTTTTTTTTTTTTTTTTTTTTTTTTTTTTTTTTTTTTTTTTTTTTTTTTTTTTTTTTTTTTTTTTTTTTTTTTTTTATTAATGGTTAATCAAAGATGAAATTCATCCAAGGTTCCAATTTATTTAGGAATGAATTTAGGACCTTGTTATATATATATTGGTAGATTTATTACTAGATTTAGGCTCGTGTCTAATACACGGGGCTTACGGCGTTATCAATATTAGATGTTATTTATTTATTAAAATTTAATATATTATTGAGTAATAAAAAATTGATCTATGTATCAACACTTTGAGTTTTATATTGAAATATCTTATAAAAATATGTTCATCGAAGTTGTTTACTGTGACATGTTTAGCGATATTTGAATATTACAAAATATAATATGTTCATCAAAGTTGTAAACTGTGACATACTTAGCGATAACCATTAAAAAAAATCAAGTGGGGGGTCATCAAAGTTGTAAACCGTGACATAACTTAGCATCTGTTAACGAGAGCTTCATCTTTTTTTAGTATAGATATTGATTGACTTAATTATAGTATAGAGAAATTAGTGCCGTGAATTAAGGCCCAAGTTAGGGTAGTTTGTTACATATTCTCTGTATATATATTCATATGTAATTTAGTTGAAAAGAAAGAAAAATAAAGTAAAGTTTTTTCTTCCTCAATATTCTCTACTAATCTATATGGTATCAAAGCCAATCGATTCTTGAATCCCTCGTACCCCTCGAATCTAAATTTTCGGAATGGCGAACGATGCAGCAAGCTCCTCCAACCCGGTGATCGTCCAGAATGTCCAAGACGCACCATTCCCTACCGGAGTTACCCTCGATGATACGAACTACCCGTTGTGGTCTCAACTAATGGAGATGCGCATCGGGGCACGTAACAAATCCGGCTTTATCACCGGAAAAACTCCGAAGCCAACCAACGGCAATGCGAAACAACTCGAATCTTGGCTGGTTGACAATAATCGTGTCAAGAGCTGGCTAATTGATTCCATGCATCCGTCTCTGATCGGCCGCTTTATCAGGCTTCAAACAGCGGCTGAAATCTGGGAGGCAGTCGAAAAAACGTTCTACGACGGAAGTGATGAAACTCAACTATTTGAATTGAACCGCCGATCTTTCAACACTCGGCAGAATGGGCGTCCGCTACCCACATACTATAACGAATTGGTCAGCATCTTCCAAGAAATTGATACTCGAATTACCACGCAAGAGACGACTGTTGATGGCACTGTGAACGAGAATAAGACAATGACTCGTCTCCGTGTACACATATTCTTGGCCGGGTTGGACTCCGAGTTTAACCTAGCCAGAAGTGAAATCCTAAGGAAGGACCCACCCTTGAGTTTAGAGTCAAGTTATGCATACATACGAAAAGACTCCAGCCAGAGGAAAACAATGGAGGAACCAAAGGTTGAACCTGATAGTATGGTGCATATGGTCTCACGCAACGGTCCTCAGAAGGGAAAAAGCTCTAACGGGAAGAAGAACTCGTTTACGTGTACTCACTGTGGCGAAGAAGGCCACTCAAAACAAAGATGTTACGAGATCATAGGCTATCCGGAGTGGTGGGACTTCACGAAAAAGCCGAGAAAGAAGATCAGTCAAGCCACTGTTGCAACCTCGGCTCAAGAGACTCCAATGGCTGCACACACCAGTACGACTAATTCTGGTATGTCTCATCGAAACCAAAAATCAAGTTGGATAGTTGACTCAGGTGCTACAGACACCATGACCAATGATAAAAACCTGTTGAAAACTTTACATGTACCTAAACAAAGTATAATAGAAACTGCGAGTGGGGGGATAGAAAAAGTGACATGTGAAGGGGCTGTTCAGGTGTCGAGTTCTATGAATCTGGACTCGGTTCTTGTAGTTCCATCTTTGTCTTGTAACCTACTCTCAGTCAGTCAAATCACAGAAGCATTGAATTGTTATGTAATTTTCTGGCCGACTTACTGTGTGTTTCAGGACATAAAGACCCACAAGATTCTTGGCTATGGTACTAGAAGGGGGCGGCTATATTATCTCGAAGAAAATATTAAGAGTCAAGCATTTCATACCGGCATAAAGGAGGTGAATAAGTCTCTGGCAATGTTATGGCACCGTCGCTTAGGACATTTATCTTATAGTTATTTAAAAAGGTTGAAACCGAATTTGTTTTTGAACTTTCATGAACGTGATTTTAGATGTGGTATTTGTGAATTGGCAAAAAACACAAGAGTATCGTATACTCCTAGTGATAATAAAGTCTCTGTTCCTTTTTTAAAAATACATTCAGATGTTTGGGGGCCTGCCCCAATTTCCACCCCCAGTGGAGCTCGTTATTTTGTGACTTTTGTGGATGAATGTACTAGGATGATCTGGATTTCTTTGCTAAAAAATAAAGGTGATGTATTGTTTGCATTTAAAGAACTACACAATCTTATCAGAACTGAATATAGGAGAGATATCCAAATATTACAATCTGATAACGGAGGTGAGTACATAAATCATGCCATGACCGTATTTTGCCAAGAAAACTCAATTCGACATCAAACCTCTTGTGCCCGAACCCCCCAGCAGAATGGACTGGCTGAACGTAGAAATAGACAAATTCTTGAAATCGTACGTGCCTCCTTATTTGACATGAATGTACCACGAAATCTGTGGGGTGAGGCAGTTCGATCTGCGGCATATCTCATGAATAGAATGCCTTCTCGGGTTATTGGTTTTTCCACACCTTTGCAAAAACTTCAAGAGCTTGTACAACAACCTGTTAACCTTGGTCTTGAGCCACGAATATTTGGTTGTACGGCATATGTACATCAAAATATAGGAAAACTTGAACCAAGGGCTGTTCGATGTATGTTCATAGGATATGCCACTCAAAAAAAGGGTTATCGGTGCTATGATCCAATTGAAAAAAAGATATATGTATCCCGAGATGTATCGTTTCATGAAACCACTCCATTTTTTAAAAATGAGAGTTCACTTCAGGGGGAGAGAGACGAAGAAGTGAACACTCCCGACACTGAAGTGTTTGAAATTCAAACTTGTGATCAAAATACCGATCATCAAGTCGAACCAAATCATCAGAATACGGATTATCAAGACGAATCGGATCTCGAAGAAGAACCTGAAACAGAACCACCTGATGAAGATAATAAAAAAAAAAATTCATGATCGAAATAAAAAAAAATAAAAAAAAAAAAAACAAAAAAAAAAAAAAAAAAAAAAAAAAAAAAAAAAACATCAGAATACGGATTATCAAGACGAATCGGATCTCGAAGAAGAACCTGAAACAGAACCACCTGATGAAGATAATACCATTCATGGGGTGGATCGAAATCTAACTAATAATGAAGGTGTTGTGTCTGATGTTGTGCAGGAAAATGAACCACAAGCCCAAGAACAGGAGAACGAACCACAAGCCCAAGAACATGCAACCCGAGACCAGGCTCACGCCGGCAGTAACTCTGAGCCACGCTTTCCAGTAAGAAGTACTCGAGGAATTCCAAAGACGCAATACCAAGCTGACTTGAAGGCAAAAGCTAAGTATCCTATTGGTAATTATGTCTCACAACATCGCTTAGCTACCTCCCACATGGCGAGAATTAACGAATTGTCCACAGTTTTGATACCACGAGATGTGTATGAAGCTATGGAAGATGAAAGATGGAAGAAGGCAATCATGGAAGAGATAGATGCCCTAAGTAAAAATCACACGTGGGAACTTGTGATCCTGCCGTATGGAAAGAAAGTAGTAGGGTGCAGATGGATATTCACTGTGAAGTTAGATTCAAGAGGACGTATTGACCGGTTCAAGGCAAGACTTGTGGCTAAAGGATACACGCAGAAATACGGGATTGATTACGGGGACACCTTTGCCCCGGTGGCAAAGATGAACACAATAAGAGTGCTAATTTCCATAGCGGCTAACGAAAACTGGCCGTTAAGGCAATTTGATGTAAAAAACGCTTTTCTTAACGGGGATCTAGAAGAAGAAGTCTACATGGAGGCTCCACCAGGTATGAATTTTAATGGGAAAGTTTGTAAGCTAAAAAAGGCACTGTATGGGTTGAAGCAATCACCTCGAGCTTGGTTCGGTAGGTTCTCGGCTTTTATGAAGAAGATTGGATACAAACAAAGTGATGCAGACCACACCTTGTTTGTTAAAAATGAAAACATGAAAGTCACAGCACTTGTAGTATATGTAGATGATATGGTGGTAACAGGTAATGATAATGAAGAAATAGCTAAACTTCAAGCAAAACTTGCTGCTGAATTCGAATTAAAGGACTTGGGTGAGCTTAAGTACTTCTTGGGTATTGAAGTATCAAGATCAAAAGCTGGAATAAATATGTGCCAGCGAAAATATATACTAGACCTGTTAGCTGAAACTGGGATGCTTGATTGTAAGCCTATCGACACTCCAATTGAAACAAATCATCGTCTGGCTATATTACCGAATCAAGTTCCAACGAATAAAGAAAGATACCAGAATGTAACACCCGTTGTTTAAAAACCTGGATTTTCAAAACTTTCGCCTAACGGCGTTTATTAATGGCGGAAAAGGATCTCATATAAATCTGCCCATCCGTAACCGGATGAAACCTTTGAAAACATTTGGTGTTACTTAATTGCATCATCGAAATAATAAAAGAAAATCCAAGTCTTGGCACCAACATAAATGCCAAACAATATTACATGATCTTACATCATAATATCGTAAATGAAGTAGCCATACATAAGGCTAAGGGTAGTCTAAGCTTTAAGAACATAAATGCTATCATCTTTAATGTCTCTACCCATCCTTACAAAGCTATCCTTTCTCTAGCTCCGTATGCACCTAATCTGATGGCACAACATTTTCAAAGAGCAAGTGTTAGCTAATAAATTAGCTAAGTAAGATAACATGTATTGAAAACGTTTGCCAATTAAATATATTAACAAAGTCATATCATCATTATGTGTTAATATCACGTGAGCACCATAAACATCATATCATAAGAAACATCATGAACATCATAAGCATCATATAGCATTACACATTAGGAACATCATAATCCTAAGTGTGCCTAACTTTCTTACGTAACTTTCTTTACTTCGTATCTTTCTTTACTTCGTATCTTTTCTTACTTCGTATCTTTTCTTTGTTTCTTTGCCTAGATGTAGGCTAAGTGACTTATGCCACTTACATAGGGATGTGGGGTTGTGTGTAGGCGGTCATAGACCATACAGGGAGTCCTCACACCCGACATGATGGGTAACCAATAAGGGGTCCATCGGCGTCGTTAAGGAAAGACAAAGTCATTTCCAACTGAATAAACCGTTTATGCCTTTACGCATTGGTGGTTAGTTACTCCACCCGGAATAAACAAACATAACTATGTCACAAGGAGCAACTCAAGTGACCACGTACGCACTAGCTTTACAACTAGCACGGGTTAAGCTTAACACAACTTTAAATATGCTCGAGACTTCATTATTATGTTAGTTTAGGCTACACTTTCACCTAAACTAACCACTTTTATCTTTCTTTACTTTATCTTAGATTAGGCTACACTATCACCTAAGCTAAGCACATGTTTCATCTTTACTTTATTTCAACCTAGGCTACACTTTCACCTAAGTTAATCACATAACGTCATTTCTTTAGTTTAGGGCCCTTAACGTGCACGTGAACATGGCAATCCTAATCAAAGGACTAGTGACTAAGTGATCAAGCCACACATGTAATCATATCATAAACATGTCACCATTTCGTGTTCACATATCAGAAGCATAACATCATATCATGATCAATTAACTTAAACATAACATTGGATCATGATCACATAACATAAACATGGCATCATATCATATTCACACTTCATAAACATATCATCATTCCATGATATGGGAACTTACCTTATGCCTTTGCAACCTGCATATACATGTCATTCACCATAGAAAGGTAAGCATCATATCCCATATCAACCTCCCATAATCCCTTTTACTTTACTTTTAATCATACATAAGCGTTTGGAAGGTTTTACTTATGAAAACGTGTTTTGTTGTACCACCAGGTGACAAAAGATGTTATCTTACCTTGGTATAGCATATGAACCTGTTATGAAAAAAAAAAAAAAAAAAAAAAAAAAAAAAAAAAAAAAAAAAAAAAAAAAAAAAAAAAAAAAAAAAAAAAAAAAAAAAAAAAAAAAAAAAAAAAAAAAAAAAAAAAAAAACAGCATATGAACCTGTTATGAACTGATTATAGTGCTTGCTAAGTGCTCCCGACTACCTAGAATGAGTACAAGATCAAACTATAAGCTAAACGAAATGTTTTTGTGAAATCTGGGCACTTGGTGCGCCGCACCTGGAAAGTGGTGCGTCGCACCAATCCTCCAGAAAAATCAAATCATCTAGAGGTGCGCCGCACCTCCCCTTTGGTGCGTCGCATATCGGGCTTTTTAAGAAAATCACATTCCCAAAACTGGGCTATGGTGCGCCGCACCACTCCTTTGGTGCGCCGCACCTGGGGTGCAGACCAGCAGTTAAATTTTCAAACTTGTTCCAAACGATACCCATTCGATCTCAAACCCTTAGCCCGACCTGGGGGTATAAAATTGACCCTTCTAATGATACTTTTGATGACTCAAATCAATCAATTGATCTTATAATCCTTTGCATCATGAATCAATCATTCAATCACCCGAATAACATGAAATCAGTGATCGTTTGATCAAATAACCCAACCCAAACCCTATGGCCTGGATTATAAACTCAACTAAGACTCATAAGATCAGAATTCAAAGATAATATTACCTATATTACCTGTAGATGACTTAGAGGATTCAAGATCTAATCAAAACTTGATCAATACAGCACGAATCGATTGAATCTTGAGGGAACTTTGCTTTGGGAGAGGAGGGGATCGGTTGGGGCTTCACACACACAAGAGGGCAGAAGTTTTGTGACAATTAGTGTTGCCTAATTTCCCCTTAACCCCTGGTCATCAACTCCAAATCTTACACTTAAGACCCCTCAACTCTAAAACTTTACTTTCTTAGCTTAACTTTCTACCGGGAGTCTTAACATACTAACAAGCACTTTATAACTTAACTTTACTTTCGTTAATCATCATATTTGTCATTTCATATTAAATGCCAAAGCATTTAATCACATAATCCCATATAGGGCACATAAACATAATAGACCTAACGTTGACTAACGGTCAAGTCAATAAGTCAAACTCGAAAAAGTTTGGGATGTTACAATTACCTCCCCCTTAAGAGGATTCTGTCCTCAGAATCATTTCGCCACTCATATATGAGTAACTTATCAGTATCTTTAGCTTTATTATATCATTTCAGGATTTCCTTGGGTCGTTCTTTAACTTAGCATAGCCAAACTCATTTAGCTCCTTACACAGTCTTTTCTACTTTTACTTTCTTAGCACCAAGGCTCCCATCTTCCAACGAAGTCACATTGTCTTCATTATAAAATGGACTTCAAATCAGCATACACCTTTGTACTATGTAGATGAATACCATATCAGAACCTATGGTCTTTCCAACTTACATCTCACTTGTTTCATCATTTCTTTGATTCAATATTTAAATCAAATCAGGTAATCACCTCCTTTCTTTAACCTTCATAATTAGTACACACATTACATTTGGCGAAGGCTATTCATTTGGCGATTAAGCCCCTCATACACGTATCCTTATTAACTTGCTACCATAATTCACATAATCCATTTGAACAAAGGGTCGACTCGCCATAACTTTCAATGCATAACATATCCCTTCATAGGGTCTTATGGTTAAACCGTTATACTCACTTGCTCAATGTAAGCTTTCTGTGCTCACCACAAAACCTTCAGTCAATTTTGAGCTAATCAAAACACTCACTCAACAATCATAACTTTATGAGTCGCTATTTCATGTCATATGACGCTACAACTTTCCTGTCAATAACATGTCATAACGTGAAAATAACACATCGTACTATCGTTTCATCATCAAATCATCATGACATTATACTATCATATCGTCAATGCACTACAACATCATATACATTTGGTCTTATCACATACTTTATTTCATGATATCATCGTTTCATAGCATAAACATATTATCATTCCATCATTGCATGCATAAGCTTATCATTCATCACCAATGGTATGTGAAAAATCTCCATGTACTTTCGCACGTTCATATGACTTTTCCAAGTTTCTAAATCCTCATTTCTCTTTCCCATCAATATAAGGGTGATAGGCATCACTTGAGTTCTCCATTTCCTTCATACATTGTCAAACATCTTCAAGCATTAATTACCTTACGGCCGTCTCGATTCGAAACATTCAACAATTAACTTTCACACTTTAAGAGCATTTCTTTATTATCCGTCTTTCCTTTCGTGTCCAAGAAAATGGTGTAATATCTCACCAAGAAATAAATATTCTTGGGCAACCCGTCTACAAATGGCTCATATCATTACCCTTAGCTTCCCACGCAGCCTTGTCTCTTAGTTCATGATAACATGACTTCACGCTTCCGTTAAGAGGTTCTTAAATTCTTTATTTGGCTACAAAACTCTCGGTGTCTGGTCTTAGCTTTTAACCTTTATCACACGTCAACGTATAAGACTTACTACACCGCTTATCATTATAGGTCGTATCACATTTCAGGCGACATCCACATAAGCATGTCACCACGTTTCATAAGCCTCCTCAAAATACAACTTTTGGGTCATAAGATGACCGAATGCGACAAATCTCAGTTCTTAACAAATGTAGCAGACTCAAAGACCTTTCCAAAAATGGGAGGTTTGCCTCTTGAAGAACTCTAATGAATAAGATATGACATTTGCAATACAAATCTGCAGAATTCGACCGTAACCTGACCACTTCTGAAGATCGACATTTTTCGTATATTCCTGGGCAAAATCACCGGAAACTTTGTTCATATCGAATTTAGGGGACACATAGAGGTTTTTAGAAAAGTAAGGTTCATCTTCTATATCGTTCATATAAGGAAGATATGATTTTTTTTTTTACAATAGGACTGAATTTTCATACCAATAAACTTTCATTTTACGAACAATTTCCACCATCAAACCTCCATGTCAAGCCACTACGGCCTCTTTTGTTCACACACTTCCAATAAGGACTTAATTATCAATTTGAAACCTTCGTTTGATTCGTAGGTTCATTGTACTCATTTTCATTCGGTTTGACACCCGAATGACTCGAAATCGATTCGCGAACGCAATCGAATCCACACCACACCTCAAGACCAGATGTTAACTTTATATTGATTCTATTTGAACATAAAAACGACTCTTGAACAACTTCATACCTGTAGGGGATTTCAAGATACTCATCGATTGCAAATAGCAATCGCCGAATGACCCGCAATCGCTAATTTAACAACAAAACGTTTCTTATCAATCATTACTCACCAAGTCCAGGTATGGGAGAAATTCATGGATGGATATGACTTATTTTCTGCAAAGATTTCGTTCTATACCTTGAAGGATGATAAACGGATCGTTTACGTGCACCGGTTGATCTTTAATCCACCCGAAAACGCAAGAAATCGTACGAGGATCATTCCAGAAAAGAAAGGAGATTTAGGGTTCTTAGGAGGAAGGAATAATCTGAATTAGGGGATAATATTCTGACCTCATTATTCCTAATCATGTTTTGAAGTTCCAGTAATGGCAAGAATGGCCACTAGACTTCCATACGTCACATAAATAGCTTAAATCGTCCACCGGGAATTCCATCGTCATATAAAACACATCTTTACATCTTTAAACACATAAACGTATATATTTTCTAAGACATTAAAGCCTCTCACATAAAGCATGTTAAACTCACGTAAGCATTAACTCGTTAAGAGACTTATTGGTAGCAAGGTGTTGACTGAACGACTCAAGTCAACCGTTTCACCAAAAATTTGGGGATGTTGCAATTACCTCCCCCTTAAGATACTCGTCCCAATCGTCACATATCGTCCCGACTCCAGTACAACTTTAACACTTCACAGCTCTAAGGTAGCTTCACATCTTATCATAGTGTTCATAGAATTAAAGAGCTTCACTGTTAAGGGTTCAATCGTCCTTAAGGTTAACTTCTTTACTTGTTTCAGCTTCATCATTCTTTGTTTCATTCATACGTGTCTACTCTTGGCGTGACTGAAGGTGATACCATTCAGTGACTCCATCATTCTCATCTTTACTTCATTCAGATCAACACAGACACAGTCTCACAAACACAGACATGTCGTGATACATTTACAATTACGTTCGCGACCGTAATTGTAACTGTATCCTTCCATATGTGTGCCCGGTAACCCTTCTGTGCATCACCTACTTAAATCTCTTCAACTTCCCAACGTCAACTCTTCTCGTCAACTTCAGATCTACGTCCTTTAAGCCGGTAGGCTCGACAACATTGACTACCAGTCACTTCATTTCTCACCTACCATTAAACTTCATTTAACTGTATATACATCTTAATCATCATCAACATCTTACCGGTTATAACTTTTCACCGATCTTTACGCACATCCATACACTCAATCCTGAAAATTTCGTGAGGAGGAATTGCCATTTTACCTCCACGAATCATGTATCATAGCAGATGAAGATATGGCAACGGGATAAGCGAGAACTTAGAGGAATTAAAGCTACTTGAAATAATCATGGAACACATAATAAGCCTTAATTCTACTCTCTCACTCAACCCAAACCCGTCCTAAAGCATTTCATTTCAATGGCTAAGCATACCTACTTAAGCCCTATCATATTTCATACGGTTTAAGTCCAAAATCCTAAGGTCTTGGTCGAATTTTGGTTCACTTAAACCATTTCTCTGATACCAACTTGTAACACCCGTTGTTTAAAAACCTGGATTTTCAAAACTTTCGCCTAACGGCGTTTATTAATGGCGGAAAAGGATCTCATATAAATCTGCCCATCCGTAACCGGATGAAACCTTTGAAAACATTTGGTGTTACTTAATTGCATCATCGAAATAATAAAAAAATCCAAGTCTTGGCACCAACATAAATGCCAAACATTATTACATGATCTTACATCATAATATCGTAAATGAAGTAGCCATGCATAAGGCTAAGGGTAGTCTAAGCTTTAAGAACATAAATGCTATCATCTTTAATGTCTCTACCCATCCTTACAAAGCTATCCTTTCTCTAGCTCCGTATGCACCTAATCTGATGGCACAACATTTTCAAAGAGCAAGTGTTAGCTAATAAATTAGCTAAGTAAGATAACATGTATTGAAAACGTTTGCCAATTAAATATATTAACAAAGTCATATCATCATTATGTGTTAATATCACTTGAGCACCATAAACATCATATCATAAGAAACATCATGAACATCATAAGCATCATATAGCATTACACATTAGGAACATCATAATCCTAAGTGTGCCTAACTTTCTTACGTAACTTTCTTTACTTCGTATCTTTCTTTACTTCGTATCTTTTCTTACTTCGTATCTTTTCTTTGTTTCTTTGCCTAGATGTAGGCTAAGTGACTTATGCCACTTACATAGGGATGTGGGGTTGTGTGTAGGCGGTCATAGACCATACAGGGAGTCCTCACACCCGACATGATGGGTAACCAATAAGGGGTCCATCGGCGTCGTTAAGGAAAGACAAAGTCATTTCCAACTGAATAAACCGTTTATGCCTTTACGCATTGGTGGTTAGTTACTCCACCCGGAATAAACAAACATAACTATGTCACAAGGAGCAACTCAAGTGACCACGTACGCACTAGCTTTACAACTAGCACGGGTTAAGCTTAACACAACTTTAAATATGCTCGAGACTTCATTATTATGTTAGTTTAGGCTACACTTTCACCTAAACTAACCACTTTTATCTTTCTTTACTTTATCTTAGATTAGGCTACACTATCACCTAAGCTAAGCACATGTTTCATCTTTACTTTATTTCAACCTAGGCTACACTTTCACCTAAGTTAATCACATAACGTCATTTCTTTAGTTTAGGACCCTTAACGTGCACGTGAACATGGCAATCCTAATCAAAGGACTAGTGACTAAGTGATCAAGCCACACATGTAATCATATCATAAACATGTCACCATTTCGTGTTCACATATCAGAAGCATAACATCATATCATGATCAATTAACTTAAACATAA
Source organism: Erigeron breviscapus (assembly GCA_034093135.1). Lineage (NCBI taxonomy): Eukaryota > Viridiplantae > Streptophyta > Magnoliopsida > Asterales > Asteraceae > Erigeron > Erigeron breviscapus. The sequence continues at coordinate 128,575,365 of CM067170.1, read as the reverse complement.
CATTGGATCATGATCACATAACATAAACATGGCATCATATCATATTCACACTTCATAAACATATCATCATTCCATGATATGGGAACTTACCTTATGCCTTTGCAACCTGCATATACATGTCATTCACCATAGAAAGGTAAGCATCATATCCCATATCAACCTCCCATAATCCCTTTTACTTTACTTTTAATCATACATAAGCGTTTGGAAGGTTTTACTTATGAAAACGTGTTTTGTTGTACCACCAGGTGACAAAAGATGTTATCTTACCTTGGTACAGCATATGAACCTGTTATGAACTGATTATAGTGCTTGCTAAGTGCTCCCGACTACCTAGAATGAGTACAAGATCAAACTATAAGCTAAACGAAACGTTTTTGTGAAATCTGGGCACTTGGTGCGCCGCACCTGGAAAGTGGTGCGTCGCACCAATCCTCCAGAAAAATCAAATCATCTAGAGGTGCGCCGCACCTCCCCTTTGGTGCGTCGCATATCGGGCTTTTTAAGAAAATCACATTCCCAAAACTGGGCTATGGTGCGCCGCACCACTCCTTTGGTGCGCCGCACCTGGGGTGCAGACCAGCAGTTAAATTTTCAAACTTGTTCCAAACGATACCCATTCGATCTCAAACCCTTAGCCCGACCTGGGGGTATAAAATTGACCCTTCTAATGATACTTTTGATGACTCAAATCAATCAATTGATCTTATAATCCTTTGCATCATGAATCAATCATTCAATCACCCGAATAACATGAAATCAGTGATCGTTTGATCAAATAACCCAACCCAAACCCTATGGCCTGGATTATAAACTCAACTAAGACTCATAAGATCAGAATTCAAAGATAATATTACCTATATTACCTGTAGATGACTTAGAGGATTCAAGATCTAATCAAAACTTGATCAATACGGCACGAATCGATTGAATCTTGAGGGAACTTTGCTTTGGGAGAGGAGGGGATCGGTTGGGGCTTCACACACACAAGAGGGCAGAAGTTTTGTGACAATTAGGGTTGCCTAATTTCCCCTTAACCCCTGGTCATCAACTCCAAATCTTACACTTAAGACCCCTCAACTCTAAAACTTTACTTTCTTAGCTTAACTTTCTACCGGGAGTCTTAACATACTAACAAGCACTTTATAACTTAACTTTACTTTCGTTAATCATCATATTTGTCATTTCATATTAAATGCCTAAGCATTTAATCACATAATCCCATATAGGGCACATAAACATAATAGAACCCGTTAACCAGCCCCCCCCCCCCCCCTCCCATAACCCCCCCCCCCAGAAAACCCACGACCGGCCCCCCCCGACCAGCATTTAATCACATAATCCCATATAGGGCACATAAACATAATAGACCTAACGTTGACTAACGGTCAAGTCAATAAGTCAAACTCGAAAAAGTTTGGGATGTTACACAGAAGCTTGTTGGAAAACTTATTTACTTGTCGCATACGAGACCCGACATTGCATATGCTGTGAGTGTTGTCAGCAGGTTCATGCATGCCCCTAGTGAAGAACATATGAAGGCGGTATATCGCATTCTTAGATATCTTAAAGCTACGCCTGGGAAAGGGTTGTTTTTTGGGAAGAATCAAGACCGTAGTTTGAAGGGATACACTGATGCAGACTGGGGAGGTGACCGAACGGATGGTAAATCTACTTCAGGGTATTTCACTTTTGTTGGGGGAAATTTGGTTACTTGGAGAAGTAAAAAACAAAAGGTGGTTTCAAGATCGAGTGCAGAAGCTGAGTATAGAGGAATGGTGAATGGTGTATGCGAACTACTATGGATAAAGCGAGTTCTTCGAGACATTGGTGTATCTCTAACGAGCCCTATTAAACTTTATTGTGATAACGAATCAGCTGTGAAAATAGCAAATAATCCTGTTCAACATGACAGGACGAAGCATGTTGAGATTGACAGACATTTCTTGAAGGACCACCTGGAGCGAAAAACAATAGAATTACCACATGTAAACTCAGAAGATCAACTGGCGGATATGTTAACGAAAGCAGTGTGTGGAAGAGTGTTCGAGAGCTCTCTTGACAAGCTGGGAATGTTGGATATACATTCTCCATCTTGAGGGGGAGTGTTAACATACTAACAAGCACTTTATAACTTAACTTTACTTTCGTTAATCATCATATTTGTCATTTCATATTAAATGCCAAAGCATTTAATCACATAATCCCATATAGGGCACATAAACATAATAGACCTACAGCCCCCCCCCCCCCCCCCCCCCCCCCCCCCCCCCCCCCCCCCCCCCCCCCCCCCCCCCCCCCCCCCCCCCCCCCCCCCCCCCCCCCCCCCCCCCCCCCCCCCCCCCCCCCCCCCCCCCCCCCCCCCCCCCCCCCCCCCCCCCCCCCCCCCCCCCCCCCCCCCCCCCCCCCCCCCCCCCCCCCCCCCCCCCCCCCCCCCCCCCCCCCCCCCCCCCCCCCCCCCCCCCCCCCCCCCCCCCCCCCCCCCCCCCCCCCCCCCCCCCCCCCCCCCCCCCCCCCCCCCCCCCCCCCCCCCCCCCCCCCCCCCCCCCCCCCCCCCCCCCCCCCCCCCCCCCCCCCCCCCCCCCCCCCCCCCCCCCCCCCCCCCCCCCCCCCCCCCCCCCCCCCCCCCCCCCCCCCCCCCCCCCCCCCCCCCCCCCCCCCCCCCCCCCCCCCCCCCCCCCCCCCCCCCCCCCCCCCCCCCCCCCCCCCCCCCCCCCCCCCCCCCCCCCCCCCCCCCCCCCCCCCCCCCCCCCCCCCCCCCCCCCCCCCCCCCCCCCCCCCCCCCCCCCCCCCCCCCCCCCCCCCCCCCCCCCCCCCCCCCCCCCCCCCCCCCCCCCCCCCCCCCCCCCCCCCCCCCCCCCCCCCCCCCCCCCCCCCCCCCCCCCCCCCCCCCCCCCCCCCCCCCCCCCCCCCCCCCCCCCCCCCCCCCCCCCCCCCCCCCCCCCCCCCCCCCCCCCCCCCCCCCCCCCCCCCCCCCCCCCCCCCCCCCCCCCCCCCCCCCCCCCCCCCCCCCCCCCCCCCCCCCCCCCCCCCCCCCCCCCCCCCCCCCCCCCCCCCCCCCCCCCCCCCCCCCCCCCCCCCCCCCCCCCCCCCCCCCCCCCCCCCCCCCCCCCCCCCCCCCCCCCCCCCCCCCCCCCCCCCCCCCCCCCCCCCCCCCCCCCCCCCCCCCCCCCCCCCCCCCCCCCCCCCCCCCCCCCCCCCCCCCCCCCCCCCCCCCCCCCCCCCCCCCCCCCCCCCCCCCCCCCCCCCCCCCCCCCCCCCCCCCCCCCCCCCCCCCCCCCCCCCCCCCCCCCCCCCCCCCCCCCCCCCCCCCCCCCCCCCCCCCCCCCCCCCCCCCCCCCCCCCCCCCCCCCCCCCCCCCCCCCCCCCCCCCCCCCCCCCCCCCCCCCCCCCCCCCCCCCCCCCCCCCCCCCCCCCCCCCCCCCCCCCCCCCCCCCCCCCCCCCCCCCCCCCCCCCCCCCCCCCCCCCCCCCCCCCCCCCCCCCCCCCCCCCCCCCCCCCCCCCCCCCCCCCCCCCCCCCCCCCCCCCCCCCCCCCCCCCCCCCCCCCCCCCCCCCCCCCCCCCCCCCCCCCCCCCCCCCCCCCCCCCCCCCCCCCCCCCCCCCCCCCCCCCCCCCCCCCCCCCCCCCCCCCCCCCCCCCCCCCCCCCCCCCCCCCCCCCCCCCCCCCCCCCCCCCCCCCCCCCCCCCCCCCCCCCCCCCCCCCCCCCCCCCCCCCCCCCCCCCCCCCCCCCCCCCCCCCCCCCCCCCCCCCCCCCCCCCCCCCCCCCCCCCCCCCCCCCCCCCCCCCCCCCCCCCCCCCCCCCCCCCCCCCCCCCCCCCCCCCCCCCCCCCCCCCCCCCCCCCCCCCCCCCCCCCCCCCCCCCCCCCCCCCCCCCCCCCCCCCCCCCCCCCCCCCCCCCCCCCCCCCCCCCCCCCCCCCCCCCCCCCCCCCCCCCCCCCCCCCCCCCCCCCCCCCCCCCCCCCCCCCCCCCCCCCCCCCCCCCCCCCCCCCCCCCCCCCCCCCCCCCCCCCCCCCCCCCCCCCCCCCCCCCCCCCCCCCCCCCCCCCCCCCCCCCCCCCCCCCCCCCCCCCCCCCCCCCCCTATTGATTGACTTAATTATAGTATAGAGAAATTAGTGCCGTGAATTAAGGCCCAAGTTAGGGTAGTTTGTTACATATTCTCTGTATATATATTCATATGTAATTTAGTTGAAAAGAAAGAAAAATAAAGTAAAGTTTTTTCTTCCTCAATATTCTCTACTAATCTATAAGGTCACTATCATTTTATTTGTTTTATTGTTACACATGGTGTATTACATTCTTATTTTACACGATTAGGAAGCATATCTTATCTTTAGATGAAAGATATCTTAAATATTTCAATTAGAATATGACAATGTTATATGTTTTTCCTAAAATAAATTATATTTTTATATGCTTTATTTTTCTTATATGTGTCATAACAATTACTAAACACTTTAATAAAAAATAATAGTACAGTTACTCTTAAAATCTTAATATATTTACATTAAATTTTATCTATTTTGAATTAATTAATTTTATATTTATATGATAAAACATATTATTAAGATATATATTAGCTATTATTCTTCGGATATATATTAGCTATTATTATTTATTTATTATATTAAAATTATTGGGTAAAAAATGTAAATTTGTGATGGAAAACAAAAAAGTGTAAATTAAAGTCAAAATTGAAACGAAAGTCAACTTTAAGAAATCGAGAGTTGTGATTGGTCGATAAGTTATCAGAGCAAATGTGTTTTAGTATAATAAAAGATATTAAGAATAAATTTATATTACGGTTCTTATAATTTTCCAATTCAAATTCATTATTTATATTAATATTATATTTACAAAACTTTTTATTTAACGGCTAAATATATTAAATTAAAAAGGAGGCGTCTAGCAAATTACTAGATGCCCCAAGAAACATTACAATTACAATTACATTATCTAGAATCAAAACGAAAAACTTCACGATTCTAGACACTTCTTGAGACTTGAAACGGCTAAGGATACAAAAAAGGTCAAAAAACTCACACCAATTACAGGAAACCCAATAAAGAGGAAATGATAGTCACATAAGCTCTAACATATCATTTTTAGTTATATATAAAGATATGCCAAGTTACAAAAAACAAACAAATAAATAAACCTTTGTGCAATACACATACTAACAATCTACAAATCTTTTTACCTTACATATTTATATATATACTAGATTAGACTCATTGCGTTCCATGGTAAAACAATTAATTATAATAAAATTTTGTAAATAAAAGACTCACATTATATTGTCATACAAATAAAAAGTATCTATTAAATTTGAAATATGAGATAACAATATATTGTAGCATCAACTACAATGTATACAAATATACAATTACTTACTAAAATAGTCGTGATTTAATACAAAATGTAGTTATTAATAAATAAACATTTTAATTTAAATGCATAAAGCTTAAACAAATGTTTTATTATTATTATTATTATTATTATTATTATTATGTATTTAATAGTAACCATTAGAGTTATTTTAAATTGCATATATAAATACAATGTTTTTGTTAAACCCATGTATAATATTTAGAAATAATTATAAGTATTATTAACTTACAAATCAAAGTCTGATTTTTTTTTTATAGAATTATTATGACACTATCATCAAATATTTAAGTAAAAATCGCTAAACTAATAACAATAAAAAAGATGCTTATAATGTTTTGTGCAGTTAATTAGCAAAGTACATATCAAAATTCAATAAACAAAGGCACAATGTATGCAAAACACATCCAAAAATATTCTAGAATACCATAAATGGACCAAAAAAATATCATATAAATGTTAAATTATACCAAGCATTAGTTTAAAACCTACGTAAATTAATTAAAAAAAACAAAGACATAATGTGTTTAAAACAAATCACAAGGTCATCAAAATAATATAAAGTATTAATCAAAAATATACCATTAGCGCACTGTACATTGGAGTAAATTTAGGAGTTTTGTAATCTTTATATTAACTAGGAAGTGTATACCCCGCGTTGAGGGACTTCAGTTATTGTGTTTGTGTTTGTTATTGATGTAGTTTTATATTGAGTAAAAACAAACTTTAGGAAAAAAATCAACAATCAAAAAATCAAAGGCAACACCAAAAGCACTATATCATATATATATTCATTACGATGTTTGTCATATCAATTTTATATGTAGTTAAGAACAATAACATTGTTATGCCGAAAAATATTAGATATGAAACATATAGGTTGGTTTGTACAATAAAGTCAAAAATAAAAAACAAAAAAATATAAAGAGAAAAAAACTAAGGGAAAACAAACTCAAAATGAATGTAAGAGTAATGCCCAAAAGTTTGTGACGTGAAAAATATATAAAAGTTTCCAATACATTAGTTGAGAACATAAAAGCAAAAAAAAACTATGGAAAAACAAGAAAAACCGATTGAAGAAAACTAAAAAAGTATCCAATATGGCAAAATCTGAATAGTGGTGCGAGGTAGAATGGAATAGTGTCGGCGCTCAATAAATTAGTTAAGACTACAAAACAAAAAAAACTGTGCTAAAAGCAAGAAAAATCCGATTCGATATGGCGAAATCCGAATAGTGGTGCGAGTTGTAAGATGGACAAATAGAACAGTGTCATCGCCCGATATATTAGTTGAGAACACAAAGCAAAAAAACCAATAAAAATAAAAAAAAAAACCCGAACGGGATCCGATATGACGAAATCCGAATAGTGATGCGCGATGCAATATAAACAACGTGGCAATGAATAGTGTCAACGCCCAGTATATTAGTTGAAAACACAAAGCAAAAAAACTGTGAGAAAAAACAATAAAAACCGAAAGAAAAAAAACACGAACATGATCAGATATGACAATCCGAATAGTAATGCGGGATGCAATATCAACCAACGGAACAGTGCCACGTGGCTTGGCACTGTTCATAACAATGAGACTTAATGATATTGTTAATGTTAATTATAAAATATCTATATCTTTATAAAATATTCTAGAAAATAATTGAATATATCTATTATCTATTATATTTTAAAAAGAATACCTTAAATGGATTTTTTTTTTTTGTAAATGCTAAATTATAGCAGGAACCTTCGTACATGCATTAATAAAGAAAAATACTTGTATCTTTATAATATCCATATCCATATCCATATCCATATCCATATATTATATTTATAACTTATATTATATTTACATGGCATGAAATAATAACAAAAATTTTAAAAATTACAACTAAGTAAATATTCTATTTGTCATATAAATAAAAGGTGCCACATAGGATTTTTCATATCTCTCTTAGTTATATATATATATAATATAAATAAATGAATTTGTATCTATATCTTTTTCATTTTTATTTTATTATGCAACATACAATATGTTAACAAAAGGTTTATATTTTTTTATAAGATCGGGTCATAAAATGACAGCATATATCTATTTGACTTCCATTTTTAATTTGTAGATTTTATTAATTGAAGCAATTTCAAAAACTAAATCTATTTTGATATTATCAATAACCAACTCCACTTAGGTGGGTTGGCCAGGGGTATCTTCTAAATCCACTATGTGGGCCCCGGAGGTGAGTTTTTCCCAAGGTCTCAGGTTCGAGTCTTGGGTTTCTCATCTCAAGGTATTTTCAATGAAGAGGGGGTTCGAGTCTTGGTTTCTCGTCTCAAGGTATTTCTCAAGGTATTCTCCTAATTGACAACAAAACATCTGCATAACCAATTCCCCATTCATAAGCCTACTGACCTAAAAACTAAACCCCTAAATAGCGAATTCTGAAGTTTCCTAGGAGTCAATACTATCTTTAACTGGGCTTAAGCAGGGCTGCAGGGGTACCCATTTGTTAACCATACATGTGAATATCTTACTTTATAAACATTGCTTGTAAAACCAACTATAATGTACAATATAGCAAGATACATATTACGCAATAACTTATTTAAACTCACTATTCAAGTAATTAAACCAATAGAATATGTCAAAGAAAACAAAACAACTTATTTAAACTCACGGCGTTATGTAATTATGGATTGTTGTACACTTGTACCATATATATATGTGATGTAATTGGGGAACAAATAAAAGAGGACATAATTGTACTTTGTAAATGTCATTTATTAATTTTAAGGATTTTAATCTTTTATATTGATTAGATTTAATTATTTGGGTAATTATGATATTTTTAAACTTTAATAATGACATTCTTGATATTTCAAAATTTAATTAGATAAATATGATATTTTTAAACTTTAATAATGACATTCTTGATATTTCAAAATTTAATTAGATAAATATGATATTTAGATGCTTAATAGTGGCATATATGAAATTGTCCCTTTTAATTATGTTCACCCGCATATTACGCGGGTCAATAATCTAGTTATGCAATATATTTAAGATCACCTAATAAATATCATTTCCAATTTACAATTATTCATTGTTGCCTATATAATCAATATTTTTTATTGATAACTACAAGCACTTTTTCAATGAATTTCATCCTATTTATTGGTTAAGTATTTTTTCCTTTCGCTTTCTCTTATAGGCAGCTCCTTTTATATTTTATGAAACTTCTTTTTTTTTTCCTTCTGAAATTCATTAAATAAAAAAAAGTTTAAATCAAATCTAGAATATAATCAACTATTTAATCATTGTCATCTAAAATCCAAGACTAAATAATGCTTCATTGCCATCTCTTCATTTCCAGCTCGACATGTCTTTGGCTTTTCACTGTATCAATCAAAAGACGAAGCGATCGAAAACAACATGTTGATTTATACGTTTATTTTTGCTTTTGACCGTGTCAATCAAAAACTGATCGAAACTACCATGTTGATTTATACGTTTATCGTGAACTAACAGTTGATCTTTATAAAGTGGGTTGTTTAAAAATTTCGTATCACTATATGTTAATTATACAATTAGTATTTTATTTTTTAAAAGACGAAGCGATCGAAAACAACCATGTTGATTTATACGTTTATTTTGCTTTTGACCGTGTCAATCAAAAACTGATCGAAACTACCATGTTGATTTATACGTTTATCGTGAACTAATAGTTGATCTTTATAAATTGGGTTGTTTAAAAATTTCGTATCACTATATGTTAATTATACCGTTAGTATTTTATTTTTTATTCATGTATCCTTAGAAAAATAAACAACATAAATATAATAACAGTATGTTAACTATACAAAATTTAATTGATTACTATCAATGTTTAATATTAAAAAGTTTAGAAAAATTTAAATCAACAACCGCACATCGTGCGGGTAAAAAACCTTTGTATATATATATATATATATATATATGGTAGAGATCCAGAGAGAGGGTATCTTAAGGAGAGAAGGTTCATTTTTGATTTTTTTTATCTTGTTTTTTTTATTTTTAATTTTTTTTAACACAAACCCATTCTAAAAAAAAATCAAAAAAAATAAAATTAAAAATTAAAAAAATACAACTTACACATGTGTAGAATATCTACACATGTGTAGATATGTTAGGTATAAAAATCTACACATGTGTAGGGATTTTTTTTTATATTTTTTATTTTTTTTATTTTTTTTTATCATTTTTTATAATTTTTTTATTTTTTTTATTTTAATTAATATATCCGAGTTGAACTCAGGATGATTAATGTATAGATAATTTGGGATCCTTATAGTCGATTAGGCAATCGTCAATGTCGATATCGACATATATGCCATCTACTTCCATGTGACTCGTCAGATATTAAATGGGTCCAATGCGTGATTAACCAAAAAGTTAAAAACATATCCAAAAATAAATGCATAAAAAATCCGTCACTATCCAACAAACTCTCGTAAGCCACTGCGAATAAAAGCCTTTCCAAAAAAAACCACTACATATAAAACACACTAACCCACATACGCACACATACTTAAATTCCGATAACCGTTAGCCGGAAATCTTAACCGGAAAATATGGCGAGAGACATTGAAGAAGCAGGAACATCACAACCACCGTTACTACCTACCAGCTCATCAACCACCAACCTAAGAGCCCGGACCAAATCCGACCCGGTCCTCGCCACGTGTCACGTTTTCAGCTTCGTTACTGTCGTAGCTTCAATCCTTTGCATTGCCGCTAATGTCATCTCCGCCATAAGATCATTCACTAATGGATTAGATGTACGTTCGCCGTTGATTTTTTCCTTTTCATTTGTAATAAATAATCAATCAATATATATATATTTGTGTTTCGTGAATCTTTGTGCATCAATTATATATATATTTGTGTTTCGTGAATCTTTGTGCATCAATTTTATCATGATCTAAAGGTCAAGATCTTCTTATTTGTTTTACTTTAATATTTGTTTTACAATAACCACCCCTGAATATTTGTTTTACTTTATTTATCTATATTAAATAAAGTATAATTGTTTTGTATAAGTATTTGTAGAAAAATTTTGATGTGAAAAACCTATATTCTGTCTTAAAATGTTTTCTCCTTAATTATGATGCTTAATAAACTTTGTAATATTTTTAAAAATAGTGCTTTAAATTTTAATAAAAGAGAAATGATTAATCATCCTAAATTAATAACCTAAAAATCCTCTAACATTAGATGATGACATGGGAAAAATCAGGGGCAAGATTAGGAAAGATAATTAGTAGATACCACATGTCACCTTCTTATAGTTTTAAGAGGATTTTTAGGCTAATCTTTAATAAGATTTATCATTTTTCTTAATAAAAATCCTAATCACTTATAAAAAAGAAAAAATTTAAAGTTACATATGTTTTTTTATAATTTTTTTATTTTTTTTATTTTAATTAATATATCCGAGTTGAACTCAGGATGATTAATGTATAGATAATTTGGGATCCTTATAGTCGATTAGGCAATCGTCAATGTCGATATCGACATATATGCCATCTACTTCCATGTGACTCGTCAGATATTAAATGGGTCCAATGCGTGATTAACCAAAAAGTTAAAAACATATCCAAAAATAAATGCATAAAAAATCCGTCACTATCCAACAAACTCTCGTAAGCCACTGCGAATAAAAGCCTTTCCAAAAAAAACCACTACATATAAAACACACTAACCCACATACGCACACATACTTAAATTCCGATAACCGTTAGCCGGAAATCTTAACCGGAAAATATGGCGAGAGACATTGAAGAAGCAGGAACATCACAACCACCGTTACTACCTACCAGCTCATCAACCACCAACCTAAGAGCCCGGACCAAATCCGACCCGGTCCTCGCCACGTGTCACGTTTTCAGCTTCGTTACTGTCGTAGCTTCAATCCTTTGCATTGCCGCTAATGTCATCTCCGCCATAAGATCATTCACTAATGGATTAGATGTACGTTCGCCGTTGATTTTTTCCTTTTCATTTGTAATATATATATAGAGGATATATATACACATGTTTTAATGTTATTGTGTTAATTTGTGTAGGTATTTGACGGAATATTTCGATGCTACGCGGTGTTGATTGCGGTTATTGTGGTGTATGAAACTATGAACTCCAAATGTATATTAGGATGGTTTAAATTCTAGACTAGATAGAATGTTCGTACATGACTATTAGGGTGAATTATCTAGTGATTATTGGAAAGGTGAATAGTTTTTCTCCTTCTGCCATTACAAGAATCTGATGCAAAGTTGTTTGATAGATGTACGAGGATTTATTCTAACTATGCACACTTTGTTTATATATATCGTGTATATATATATATATTATATACATATCGATTTTCGTTATATTTACTTGTGCTATGTGAATGTTTAATTGTGGAGTTTAGTGTATGAGTTATTGTAGGAATAGACCTTAAGAGATTGCAAAACAACTGTAGCTATGAATTGGTTACTTATATTATCGATATAATACTGTTTCATGATTGATATTTCCTAGCACTTTGTAGTTTGTCGAATCGTAGAAAGAAATATTTTCTTAAAAAGTTAGCCTAATAATCCTCCTAACACAGTTTGATTACAATCATTACATAACAAGTATTAGTTCTCTCTCCTAGTGTCATCGTTTTTATTTTTACCAAGTGTCGTGATCAAGTTGTTAGGAGGATTATTAGGCTAATTTTTTTGTGAGGATGTATCATTTTAAACTTTCAGTTCATTGCTGTTGTATGTACGCATTGACCTCTTAATCAAGTAACCAGTATTTTTTTTTTCTGACGTTGCAGCTATCTCTGTTGCCAATTTACAACTTATAGAGGTCATACATATCATATGGCAAAATCTGAAAGTTTAATACATGTAAATGAAAGTTTTGAAGTCATATATATGTTGTAGAAAAACGTGATAAGTTTGATACATTTGGAAACACTTAACCTTATAGATTTATTGTGGTGTATGAAACTATGAACTCCAAATGTATATTAGGATGGTTTAAATTCTAGACTAGATAGAATGTTCGTACATGACTATTAGGGTGAATTATCTAGTGATTATTGGAAAGGTGAATAGTTTTTCTCCTTCTGCCATTACAAGAATCTGATGCAAAGTTGTTTGATAGATGTACGAGGATTTATTCTAACTATGCACACTTTGTTTACTTTCCTCGATAATGTTAGTGCCTGAGATCGGAGTCTTGATTTTGACAATAATACTGGATCTGATTAAGTATTTGAGGCCTCGGGATATCTGTTTACTTCGAGTAGGCTTTTTGAGGTCTTGTTCATGTTATTACTTAGACTCTACGGAATTGAATAGATTTATGTGCTTTTGTAAAAGGTGCAAGGAAGTATGCACAAAAGGTAGTATTTACTTGAAATGTCAGTGCCACATTGCCTATCAGTGCCGCTAGTCAATTAAACAATACGGACACTTCACTTAAAAAGCTATTTATATTGCTTCATGTCTTTCTCATGTGACAAGAGGCGTTCGAGTATCAATACATGAATAGCTAATGCTCTAATTTAGTTTCATACAGTATTTTACTATTTTATCAGTTTATGTTGGTAAAGTTCCATGTGTTGGTTCAGGTATTGGTCTAAGATCTAAATTGATATTTTGCAAATGATATTTATGATGTACTGTCATGTTTTTGGAGTATTACCATGCTGAGTTTATCTTATTTGCTAATTCATTCTTCTATTGTTGTGCTTCAGGTACTTGAGTATTGGGCTGGCAGGGGCATGCTGCAAATCTTGTAAGTCATTTTTACATATAGACTACAGTTTACCTTTTATTGCATTTAATATGCTGTCAAAGTTCCATATTGGTTACATCAAGTTATGTTTTAAGCGGATAAAACAAAAAAATGCTGATCCGTTATCTACCCTATAATTTTAACAGAAGGAAGTTATTCATAGTATTATAGGTATGCTTTTCAATTCTGGCTACTTGATCTAGTTATTATATTATTATATACAAAGCTTCATCTCCTGGCTGCATATTTTTCATCTCATTACAAGTCATAACACTAACCATTTTTGGTATCAATATTTATGAAGCTAAAACCCTTGTATTTATTCTCCACTTCCTTTCTTTTCATTTCCTTTCTTTCTATAAAACAACTCAATAATACACTTACTTTAGAGTCTTTGCATTTTCTTTCTTCTCTTTTCTTTTCTAAATAAAACTCAAAAACATAGCATTCATAGAAAGGATGTCTGCAACTGAAAACTATGGATGGAAAATTTCTCATTCATTTGTCATTTCTGTTTCATGTTGTATGGGTCATTGACCGATTTCAGTGGCTATATGTTTCATGTAGCACAGGTCCTTTTCAAAACAAATCTTACCAAACTGTAAATATTAGCTCTCCCTGTGTGTGCTTATTTGTTTAGTGGATGTCCTCTGCGAAGTATCTTCTTAGTGATATCATGCATTCTGTTATCCAGTATCCATGTATTTAAATTTTGTCTTTAAGAGGTTTTGAGCTTTGAGTATTATTTTAGACTTTTAGTTTTTACCTTTTAGCCTTCTTCAGAAGGGCTTCTAAGACCAACTCGGTTTCATGTACAAAATTTGTTAGTACCTTTCTGTTAAGAACTTTAGATCTACTTACGACACAAGTAAACACCACCATATTTATATGTGGTGTATATTTAGCTTACTGAATAGGGGCTCCAAGTCATAGAGGCTGCTGATTTGGGAGGTAAAAGAGTATGTTGCATATTGAATCTTGCTACATACAACAATATCTCATGGAATTTATGTGATTCTTTTTTATCAGTGTTGCTGTTATGACAAGAGCTTTTCCTAATATATATGGGGAACGGCACGATATTCTTCTTCTCCGAGACATAGCAAGTTATTCACTTCTTGCTTGTGGCGTGATCTATGTTGTTTCGGTAAGTCAAATGAACAATATCACACAGGGTTCTAAGTATTATGGAATGATTGGTTTTTGCTACTTTAGTGGCCATAGTATTAAATAAGATCCTAGATTTCATCTGGTGATTACTAAATTCTGTTTGGAATAACACACAATAAGAATTGCTTGAAATACTAAAGAAATGAGCATTGTATGAGTTTGGTTTGGCAATTATGCTTTGATTGGACTTAAGTATGCAGTAATTTATAATGTCTTGGATTTTATAAGAAGAGAACTAGAAAACCCCATAATCGCCCTGTTACCACATCAAAAGAAGAGAAAACTTGATTATATGTCGTCATGTCGTGAATTATGTGGTACTTGACTGTTGTAACCAGTTTCTTACAAATTCATGGTGCTTATTGGCTAATTGCCCAGTTTCTTGTTGAATTAACACCAAGGCATCGATTCGTGGTCAGGTTTACAAATTGAAACTTAAATCATGCCACATATCCAACAAATATATGTTTTTATTGTTTTTAAAGTCAGAATCTAATATTCACAAGCCAAGTTGGCATAAGTGGTTTCAATTTCATCTTAGATAATGTTTCAATTTTTGTGTTGACTGGAAGAGGTTATTCTATTTCTATAAAAGCTGATACTATGCAAGGTTTTGGCGTTCCTTTTTGTGTATATCCTATGATTCCTGTCCATTCTATGCCTGTAAATTATGAGAATTTATATGATTTCAAGTTACCACATCACACATGTTTGCTGGTTTATGTCTCAATTCTAAATCTGGGAATTGTAGGGAGTCCTGTGCCTTGGTTTCCTCAAGCGTGCTCGCCAAAGCAAAAAAGTTTCAGCACAGCAAGCAGTTAAAGATCTGGAGGTAAGCTGTTCAAGTTAAAATCCCAGCAAAGTTATTTAGTTGGTATAGTTAGTCTAGTCCTTTAATTTTCATTACTCTCACCGTTGTATTTCACTCACTATAGTGGCTACATGGGTGGGTTGGGTTACAGGTTCAGCTCAGATTGGGTAATTTTTAGTATGGATTGAAATGGGCCAAGTCAGGTTGACCCACAAATACTTTTCATCTGTTTATATGAGAAGTTATAAAATATTTATGTTATAAATATGATGACCAGAGAAACTATATTGTTAGAGGTTAATCTGTTCGACCCACATGACCTGTTACATTAGCTTATTTGACCCTCTAGAGATACAAGATAACTCAAGCCAGTTCATTTGTAAGTAAATGAGTAAAAACTAGCGATATGGGTGAGTTGGATAACAAGTCAACAGTGGCTTTTGGTCTGTGACAGCCTGACAGGACAGCCATAACACATTTAGATACTTATTGTATCAAGTTTGATTGTAAGAGTTATATTGTTTCAGTAAAAATGGAACATTATTACTTTTTTAGTTAAACATCATAGGAGGTTTTATGCATTATATAGTTACCCTTCAGGAGATTTTGTTACGAATAAGTCCATTAGGGACCAATTGTGTTAGTTCTGGAAGTATTAAGTAAGTAGTGTTAAGAATAGAAGTCGAGGGACTAAAGTTGACAAGTTAGAACTTGGGGTGTTGGAGACGGTTATTTTAGTCATTGGATATAAATACTCTGTATATCGATATTATAGACATGAATATACAAATTGTGTGTGTGTAAATCACATTCCCTCTTCTCTAATTTTCTTCTCTGTATCAGATTTTAACCTGATTCCCTTTTTGCTATTTTTTTAAATTACCAGTTTGACCCATTAGAGAGAAAAAAATCCCAACCCGAATAGAGCCATTCGTAAGTAAATGGGTCGAAATTACCACCTCTAATTGATGTTGTCACCGCTGTTATTCACATTGATGACGGGGAAATGGTATTTCCTTAAAATGTAACAAGCTTTTCTTGACATTTTAGGAACTTGAACGCCGCCGAGCAGAACTTGAAGCACTGCTGATTGTTGACACTCCATGATGCAAATGTCAATCTACAAGTGCCCTGCTGCCATGCTACAACTAAAACGAAGAAAAACGAGTGAAACTGTTTCCAGTTCTTGACGTTGCAAACCAAAAGCCTTCCTTTACATATGGACTTTGTTGTTTCCTTAATTGATAGGACGATGCCAATTCTTTTGTAAGAAAAACTGGATTTGATATGTTTGGTTTTAAACTTCTGATGATTACTGGATGTAATTAGCTTTTTTAGATCTGTTGAGTTTCGCAAATAATTCCATGTATTGTTGGATTATAGAGTTACATTGGTATTTTCCGGATAGAGTCCTTTCTTTTATGGCTTTGTATAAATGATCTCCTACACACGAGTTTACTAAATTTCCATTTTCCCGAGTTCTTTCATTTCTGTTACCTTTGAAGTTGTTCCCACCGGCATGGCAAAATGATGGTACTTGTATGTTGTATTAGAAGAATTAAGTCCGTCTAAAAAAAGATTAGAGAATTTAAGAATAGCTTTGAGATCCAACCTGAACTGGGCAGCTTGGAAAGACAAATGGGAGATGCCACCAAAAATATGATTTCATGTTGGTAACCTCTCAAAGGACCGGGCTTGCGACATGGCAAAGCCACGAGCTGCAACCTCTCCACTTCCACCCCTCACGGCCTCTCCGTTTGGGGTTAATATGGAGTATCAATGATTTTTTCTTTCATCTCCCCTATATAGATTTAGATGTATCTTATACCTTTTCAATTATCTTCCTAATTCAATAACATATGGAACTTTTTACACACTAATGGATCCAAACTCATGACAATACTATAAAGAGAACAACAATGTTAAAAAAGTTATAATTTGAAAAGCAGCAGCAGCAGAAAACCAAATACAACAAAAACAAATTCGACCACAAAGAAAAGAAAAACTCATTCGACTAAGATCTTTATACCCTAAGTTGGTTTTAAAGAGTTTTTTTGGTTATTTTAGGATTGAATCCGTTCCATATTACGAGTACAATCTAGTAAATTGTTTTTGGGTTTAGTATCCCGGAGTGTAAGTAACTTTGTAACTTTTCCTAGTGTATGTAAGTATCAAAAATTTTGTACATTGTATGTAAGTATCTCGCTAAATTAAACACTTAATGTAAAATTTTTACGTTGACCAATCAAAAACTTCTACGTGGGCAGCTCATATGGTTGCCGGGTTAAGTATCCCGGAGTGTAAGTAACTTTGTAACTTTTCCTAGTGTATGTAAGTATCAAAAATTTTGTACATTGTATGTAAGTATCTCGCTAAATTAAACACTTAATGTAAAAATGTATACGCGCAACCATATGAGCTTACCCACGTAGAAGTTTTTGATTGGTCAACGTAAAATTTTTACATTAAGTGTTCAATTTTAGCGAGATACTTACATAAAATGTACACAATTTTTGATACTTACATACAATAGAAAAAGCTGCAAAGTTGCTTACACTCCGGGATACTAAACCCTATGGTTGTCACGTATACTTTTTTACATTAAGCGTTCAATCTAGCGAGATACTTACATAAAATGTTCAAAATTTTTGATGCATACACACAATAGGAAAAGTTGCAAAGTTACTTACACTCCGGGATACTTAACCCATTGTTTTTTATCCAGATTGATTAAATACTTTTTTTTGAAAAGTGGTTGATTAATACTTAACATTCAATAATCAACTTAATAACAATAAAATAACTCAAAGTAACAATGTAAGTATTTCATTTAATTTTAAACCATTTAATATATTTTTTGAAAGGTGTGGATCATTTGCTCGCAACAGAGGATCTAGCTTACGTTGTCCTAACCGGGTCCGCGCTAGAGAGCCCCCACCCTCAATACCTAGTAGGAGAGAAACCCCCAACTAAACCGCCCGAAGACACGACATTTAATTGGGATAAAACCTTGCCCTCTCTGCAGGACTCAAACATGCTTCACTGGAGGACTTTATTTGTGAAATTTCTTTTAAATGTCTTTCCCATGTCTCGAACTCGATACCTCCAGCATGTAAAGCTGGTGCTCAACCATTGAGTTATAATGGGAAGTACTAAACAATTTAATATATGATTTATAAAATCACCATTATATAGCAAACATATAAGTTCTTCGATTGAGTTTTCATATGTTAAATTTCTTCTTGCTCTCATTTATTATCTTCGATAACGATCGTAGAATAAAAAAACCAAGTTGTCATGAAGAAAACACTAAAAAATGGTAAATGCTAGAGAATCTTTTAGTTATGTGAAGGAATTTTTTGTTCCAGTTTAGCAACCCTATAACGCTAAAATACATTAACAAGTAAAAAACATTTATAAAATATTGTTATCATTTTATATCAATTCCTAAAAATATCTCTATCTCTATATCTTCTTTATATATAAAATTAAATTCCTTTGCTAAATTTTCTCACTCACTAATCCTATTTGGCACAACTATCCCCCTTTCATTTATTAAATTTATTTAAAAAATTGTTATATATGACGTCAAGACTCAAATGTATCTAATAAGTTATAAAATAAAAAGAGATTTTCCCCAAAAATAGGTCCTTAAGTCGGCCGTGAGATTCTCAAAATCAAAGGCTTTTTTCAACATAATATTATCCCAAATTATTATATACTCAATTCATGAATACAGATTTTTTTTAACAAAACTTCACTGCCGACAACAAGTATTGTTGCAATTCAAAGGATTTTTCAAATTGCCAATATTGGTTTAAAAAAGGTTGTTATTAAATGATATATCAAAAAGTTTGAATCAAGATTAGTTTCTTTGTTTTTTTTTTGTTAAATATTAGTTTTATTCATGACATAACATATTATTTTTGTTAATAATACGCGTGCATCGTGAATTTCAACTTTTTTGTTAATGAGAGAACATCCAAGTTACCTTTATAACTATATTTGCTCATTTAGTATCATACGGATAGTTGATAATTCGATTTCAACAATTTATTGCTATAAGGGTTTTTTGATAATTTAAATATATCAAGGTTGAAAATAATATATCAAGTATATCCTAAACTGATGGTTTTTGGGAGTTCAGAATTTTTATTATGCATAAATATTATCAACAATTAGTTATAAAATTCAATTTTTATGAGATCTTATCAACAATTTGAAAAACAATGTTTTTGTTAATAAGATGTTTTTGTTGTCATATGAGCAGGCATATGATTGATGCAACGGGACACGACTATAGGTCATTCGGATGGCTCCTCATATTATAGAAGCAAATATCATTTCGGGGTCTCTTTTTGGTAATATAACGTACGTACCCCGCATGCGTATAACTCCACCTAACCGTCACATTCTTTTTAAATTTCAAAAGACGTCAGTTTTCGATAATAGTTTGTTTTGCAATGACAACATATAAAAGTCAACGGAAATCGTTGTCTCAAGTGGGTTTATTTTTACAGTGACCTGTTTTTACTCATGAAGAATTATATGTTGCGGTTTCAAGAGTTACAAGTAAAGCAGGTATGAAGGTCCTCATTTGTACCAAATGGTCATTTTTAGGTCAAAATGGTCAATGTCAAGATGGTCTTTTTTTATGTTTGTGTTTCCTTTACGATGTTCGATGTACTCGGTACTTAATTTGTTTGGTTAGACACATGTTTTGGGGGTTGAAACTAATATTGTGACTGGAAATTTTTTAGTAAATCGATTGTATATTTATGTTGACACATGTTACCGCGTAACATAATATATTTGTTTTTAATGTAATATTCGAATTGAACATGCAATATTTAAAAGCATGGTTGTATGTGTACGGTAGAATCATATGATATTTGGGGACTACATCACAAATGTTTTTATTATAGTTAAGTTACCATAATACTACCCGGGTCCTTAAGCTAGTTGATTCTCTATTTTCTAGCGCTCATGTGGCATACTCCAAAGCTCGCTACATAAGCTTTTGTCTTATGTGTCAACTTGATATCGTTTTGCTCTAAGAGCTTGACACCGCCACCGCCACCTAACCTGTCACATATGTATATTGATGCTTTCAGTTTAATGGAAAAATAAAAAATTTCACACCCTCGATCCCACGTGCTATGGAATAAGAAAACACCTCAAATCCAATTGATCTAAACCAATTGTTATAAATTATTCGCCTACACTCAGGTCATATATTTGTCCTTCATTTATTAATCCATTACCATATTATAAAAAATATCTATTAAATCAAATGTCAAATATTCCTATGGCAAGTAACAAAAGAAATACGGAAAGTTTCATAATTTAGGCCAAGTTGAATTTTTGTTGATAAAATCAAATCCCTAATTTATTAAGGGTTACTATACGAATACTCGCGCGATGCTACAGCGATGGTGGTAGCGGCAACAAGATAATGGCGGTGACGGGTAGAGGTGGTGGCGATTGGTTGCGGAGGCGAGTAATGTAAGTTATTGATGTAAAAAGGTAGTGTAGTTATTTTAGGAATTAAGGGTACACTGAAACTTAATTTTATTCATTGTTTATGTTTATTTTTATATACGTTAAGATGGTATTATTCAAAATTGTTAAATCAGCATACAATTTTCATACGTTTGAGATCACCCTATCTTTAAATATTTTTAATTAATGAATAAGTATATTAAATATTAATTAACTGAAGCTTATTATTTAAGGACTTACAATTTTAAAAAATAAATTAAACAATGAATTAACTTACCACATAAGGAATTAACATTTATAGCAAGTTATATATGCACAACGACAATGAAAATACGGTGCCCCCCGTAGCATGCAGGTAAATAGGTTATAAGTTATTTGTAACATATTATTGCAGATTCATCACCGTTAGAAAAAAATGGGACAGACGTTAATGTTTATGATGAAATGACTAATTGATTATCTGATTTGGTTGACATTGTAATGGAAAACCTCGATCAATAGGAACATACTTATGAATTATGATGAATTTAATCAGGTTTTTGCACTTGAATATATATAAGCATCTACTTTACAATTTGTAATAACCCACCTTAACTTCCAAAACTGTTTACGAGAAATTAGTATAATAAAATATAAACGTGCAACGCACGGGGCCTAATCTAGTCAATAATTTGTTGTTTAGCGATATTCATGTTAATCCACTATTAAAAGTCTACGCTCTATCTCTATTGGAAACAAATATTTGATGGTTTTGTCACCCAATCTTTATTTAAAGGGTAAATTACACAAATGGTACCTGAGTTGGTATCAAAATTTCACTTTTCGTACCTCAAAGAATTTAATTACGCGAGTCATACCCAGAGTTGGCAAAAATGCACGCCCACCATACCTCCGCCTAACGGACACAAACGGATCGTTAACTTTCGACATGTGCCGCTCACGTGCCAGGGTAAAGTACACTTTTACCCCTCCCTTCCTTATTTATAATATCCCAACGGCCCCTTCCTTATTTATTTTTCCCCTTTCTCTAAAATCTCTCAAAATTAGGGTTTACCCAATTAAATCGATTTCAGGAAAATGGTGATTTGTTGGTGTGGAAGAAAGGCTATAGTTCGAACTTCATGGACCGATATTAACCCCGGGCGTCGATTTTATTGTTGTCCACAAAAGGTTGGTGTCTTAATTTTTTTTATAAACAAAATAATAAAATTTGTTTGTATATAGGGTCGAATTGTAGGTTTATCGGTTGGGTTGATCCTGCAATGTGTCCTCGATCAGTTGATATCATACCTGGGTTATTGAGGTCCAAGAATGTAGTCGATGCGAAACTAAAATGCAGTGAGAGTAAAGCTACAAGATTGAAGATTTATTTGGTATTTAGTTGGATTTTTTTCTTGTTGATGGTGTTTCTGTTAAGTAGTTCCAGTTGTAAATGCATGTAATCAGTTGTTTATTTTGGTTGTATTTTGTTATTTTTGTAACAATTGTAATGAATTATGACTATGTAATGTAATATATTCTGTTTTTATTGAATGTGTTATTATGATTTTAGAATACAAAACACACTGGCAGTTTTGAAGTGCAGGATTTCTACACATTTCTTTAAACTGCAGGATTTATACACAGATTTTGAATGTACATAATGCAATACAAAACACATTGGCAGAAGTTCAAATTACGATTCATAACATACCATAAGTTAAAGTCATAACAGATTCAAAAGAGGATACATAACACAACATAATTTAGAGTCTTAACAAGCTTAAAGCTTTAACACACACAATCCTAGTTGACAAGTTACTCAAGCACTAAAGCATCATCTTTGTGCAATCCTGGTCCAGGCACAACTTTGGCAAGCTTTTGCCTTGCAATTCTTTGACTTTTGCCTCTGACCTTCTTAACAAGCCTCTTGCCACCAGCTTGACTGCCACCTGCTTGAATGCCACCTGTTTGACTTGTTCTTGGTTGACTGCTACCTGGTTGACTTCCCACAGCTTGACTGCTACCTGGTTGACTTCCCACAGCTTAACTGCTACCTGGTTGACTTCCCATATTTTGACTTCCACCTGCTTGACTTCCCACATGCTGACTGCCACCTGCCTGACTGCCACCTGCTTGACTTCCCACAGCTTCATTTCCACCTGCCTCATTCCCACTGGCTTCATTCCTAGCTGGTTGACTGTTGTTGTTCATACCTGCACTGGTTTGTCCTGGTTGACCTTTACATGTTCTAGAGTTGTGACCTTTGTTGCCACATTTGGTGCATCTGCCAAAATGAATCTTCCTTGACAACTTACCCTCTTTTGATAATGGCTCATCTTCATATAAACCTCTCTTTCTCTTCTTTTTTGGTCTGCCTACTGGAGTGTGATGAATTGGAGGAGTCAATCCTATTGGGCATGTTGATTTTGGCCAAGTGGTTGTACTAGTGACTGGGTTCACTTTGAAACTGTATGCTTCCTTCCATGTGTCTAACCAGTAACACCTATGAGCCCAACTTTCTGGTTTACCCACTTTCCTTCCAAATTTGTCCATATCCCAATTGACTGCAACAACATGCTTACAAGGAAGCCCACTCAATTCCCATTTTCTACAACTGCAAGTCATATTTTCAGTGTCTACAATGTGTTGGTCACCCCATGGTGCATTGACCTGGTATTTGACACCACCATTCCAAATGACCTTACAATCATTTGCTTCCTTTTCTATGACCTTCATTAGGTCCATTGCAGCTGGGGTCAATGGACCTTTAGACTTTTCAATTACCTTTTGGACTAGTACAATTCTTTTCATTAAATACTCTCTAATGAAATCAAGACATCCTATGATGGGCTTTTCCCTAGCTTGAACTATTTGACCATTTAAACATTCACACAAATTATTCAGAAGCATGTCAGACTTACACCTACCTGAAAAATGTGACCTTGACCAGTGTTGTGGATCAATTTTTCTTAACCAATTATATGCATCCACATTTAGCCTTTTCATATGTGCCATGGTTGCTTCAAAAACTGGTATTGTGGTTGCAGTTGCACACCTCCAGAAAATATCCTTGTACAGCTTCCCTCTCCAATGTTGTTTCATGTTTTCATGTATGTGCTTCACACAATACATGTGTTCAGCAGAAGGGAAAACATTGCTAATAGCTTGGATAAGACCCTGCATTTAAACAGATATTGATATTATATGCATTATACATAAATTATCGTGGAAAGTATAGTATAAGTGTTATAAAATGTACCTTTTGTCTGTCTGATATGAAAGTAAAGTTATAATGGGACTCTAACTCCAAATCTGGACCAAGACATTCAAGAAACCATGTCCAAGAGTCTCTGGTTTCAGCTTCAACCACTGCATATGCCACTGGATAGATGCCATTGTTTGAGTCAACTCCTACAGCAGTCAAAACTTGACCAGGGAAAGGCCCTTTCATGAATGCACCATCTAATCCAATCAAATCCCTCATACATGCCTTCCATCCCTCCTTAAGTGCACCAATACAAACATATATCCTCTTGAACTGTCTAGTTGTGGCATCTGGATTACATGATCTTTCAACCTCTATTTTAACAGGTGTACCTAGGTTTTGAAGCTTCAACTCCTCACAGTAATCCCTAAGCAAAGAAAACTGTGTCTGGAAATCCCCTTTGTTATCAGTGCTTGCTTGTGTTTTTGCTCTAAATGCCTTCATCCAGGAAACAGAAATCTGCAACTTTTGTTCTAATTCTTCTTGCAAAGCCTTGGTAGGGATTCCTGGATTTCTACTGATTTGCTCTCTAATCTGTTTTGCCATATAAGTGGATGTACATGCTTTTATTTCTCTGGATTGTAAACATGTGTGTATGTGCTTGAAAGTCTTGACCATCCATGTTTTTTGGTCTGGTAATTTACTGCAATGCAATACCCAAGGACACACTTGTTTATCATTTAATATCTCAGTGGATTTGTTGCAAGTGGATGCCTTAGGGTTTTGCTGCTCACATGGATCAACAGCCCTTTTCCCTTTATCATTAGGCCCAACTTGTTCTAAATTAGGCCCAACTTCATTAGGCCCAAAAGTTGCAGATGGTACAACTCCTTCACAGACTGCCCTTACCCTCCTTTGATCATTAAATATCAACTTAACCTTTCTTCTACTCTCAACTGCATATTTTTTTAACAACTGTTTTGTAAGTCCCCTGGTACGGATCGTTAATAGCTTGCTCCAGTTATCTTGAGGTGCAGAATCCCTCACTATAACTTGGTGATCAACAATAAGCCCCTAGATCACCTGCTCCCTCGCAGATCTTCTTCGGGCTAGCGGAACAACCTTTGACGACTATAACCTGCAATACCTGCTTGATATTTCGACAAATGTTCAACCCTAAACTCTGTTAGGGTTCAGTTTATATAGGGATCACCTGACATGGGCTTCAGCGAGTCGGCCTCGCAAATCCAGCCCAGCCCGTCACTAATGCGAGGTCGCATTCTGTGATTGGCCTTTTATTTGACCCTGCAAATATGGAGTCGTATTCCCTATGTGAAATGCAAGGTCGCATTTCACACTTAGCAGATTTATTACACATTCAATACTTCAACTTAATCTAGTATTCTATGCATAATACTAAGTTCATTAATGACAATCACATTACAAAGACATATAACAATATAAGCCCAAACAATCTAGACTGCTATTGACATAGATGTGCACTTACAGACTCCCCTTGGCAATAGCTTCTAGACGTTAACATACCTATGTCTTTGTCTTGTCTTTGTCATCAATCTACTTCCTCTGCTTTTTCTTATCAGCCTTCTTCTTCTTCTGAACTTCCTCTGAATCATCTGCAGCCTTATAAAAATCACAGTCTGAATGTAAGCGGATGTTCAAGCACAAACTCACTGCATTTCTATATCGCAACGCTGGACCCCGAAAATCTGGTGGAAACCAAATATTAACACTGTTCAGCTTCAGCAGATCTTTCTTACAGAAGTTCACTAGATGCAAAGGCTCATAAATCCTCACAATCTCATAGTAATGATCACCATACATCACAGCTTCATACGTCTTACTATCAAAGTACCAGCCGATCATATTATCCAATAAGTCCTTCTTGAATTTCTTCAAAGGCACTTCTTTGGAAAACTTGGTTGGCTCCTACTTCAAAGTAACAACAGGCTTCTTTGTCTTTGGATCTATCTTCGATTTATCCTTGACCATCTTGCCATCCTGTGGATGATACTTTCTCTGAGATGGATCCTTGATCTTCATGTCTTTCGCTATAGACCTAGCAATATAATTTCCAAACTCAGATCCACTAGGATTGATTAGTTCTAGCCTAGCTAACCACCAAAAATCAACATCAGTAAGTGTAAGTGCACATCTATGTCAATAGCAGTCTAGATTGTTTGGGCTTATATTGTTATATGTCAGTTCCAGAAGTGCACTAGTTTAATCACAGGGATGAAGAAATTGGTGTTCTTAAGGAAGTAGACATCAGTGGATGTTTGTCTTAGGGGAGAGATCGGATTACATAACAGCAAGTGAATACTCATTCACCGGCTCTGGCTATCACGGTTAGGTTTTCCTTTGTACTCTCATAAAGACAGATTGTAAATCCACTATATCCATAACTAATAATCCTGTTAAGCACAATAGGACTAAGCACATAGACATAAGGTTTCATTTTATACGTGATTGTGCTGAAAAGAAATTAATAGTCCTAGAAAAGGTGCCGAGTGACTTTAATTTAGCTAATCTGTTCACTAAGGATTTCGACCGAACTCGTTTCGAGTTGTTAGTCCAATTGATTGGAATGGGAAATCTATAGTGACAGTGTCTCTCAAAAGGAACTTTGTAAAATGAGTCAGTGTTTGTGTCGTAATGTATATGTGTCAGATAGTGTCAGAAAAGCAAAATAAAAATGAGAAAAATCAGAAAAGAAAAAGAAATTAATAGTCCTAGAAAAGGTGCCGAGTGACTTTAATTTAGCTGATCTGTTCACTAAGGATTTCGACCGAACTCGTTTCGAGTTGTTAGTCCAATTGATTGGAATGGGAAATCTATAGTGACAGTGTCTCTCAAAAGGAACTTTGTAAAATGAGTCAGTGTTTGTGTCGTAATGTATATGTGTCAGATAGTGTCAGAAAAGCAAAATAAAAATGAGAAAAATCAGAAAAGAAAAAGAAATTAATAGTCCTAGAAAAGGTGCCGAGTGACTTTAATTTAGCTGATCTGTTCACTAAGGATTTCGACCGAACTCGTTTCGAGTTGTTAGTCCAATTGATTGGAATGGGAAATCTATAGTGACAGTGTCTCTCAAAAGGAACTTTGTAAAATGAGTCAGTGTTTGTGTCGTAATGTATATGTGTCAGATAGTGTCAGAAAAGCAAAATAAAAATGAGAAAAATCAGAAAAGAAAAAGAAATTAATAGTCCTAGAAAAGGTGCCGAGTGACTTTAATTTAGCTGATCTGTTCACTAAGGATTTCGACCGAACTCGTTTCGAGTTGTTAGTCCAATTGATTGGAATGGGAAATCTATAGTGACAGTGTCTCTCAAAAGGAACTTTGTAAAATGAGTCAGTGTTTGTGTCGTAATGTATATGTGTCAGATAGTGTCAGAAAAGCAAAATAAAAATGAGAAAAATCAGAAAAGAAAAAGAAATTAATAGTCCTAGAAAAGGTGCCGAGTGACTTTAATTTAGCTGATCTGTTCACTAAGGATTTCGACCGAACTCGTTTCGAGTTGTTAGTCCAATTGATTGGAATGGGAAATCTATAGTGACAGTGTCTCTCAAAAGGAACTTTGTAAAATGAGTCAGTGTTTGTGTCGTAATGTATATGTGTCAGATAGTGTCAGAAAAGCAAAATAAAAATGAGAAAAATCAGAAAAGAAAAAGAAAATAATAAACAGAGTAAGGTCACTGCATCAAGACGATTAGACGTGACGATACTTTAGCTTTTAAGCCTACTTAATTGTACTTTAAAATGCTCAGTTCAGTGATACCATTATATGATGTATCGATAGGCACAAAGTACCAAGGTTTCCTTATAATCTAAACTTAAATGTATACAATGTTCTTATGGGAAACGTATTCAGATATATGGCTGAGAATGCTTGTTCTTAAAATAGACAAGTCCTTTAAATCTTATGAAAGATCTTGCATTGTAATTATGTATATTTGGTCTTTATATAGAAGGTCTCGGGTACATATATGTGTATGTATTGCTTTTTTGGATGTATATTTGTGACAAGATATGCAAATATCTATAAATCTGTTGAAAATATGAAGCTAATGTGGCCTTTGAGATTCGAACAAGTAAGTCCTTGGGGTGTCTTTGTATACCTAGCCTACCTAAAGCTTCCAACTTGGGATAGGTTGTCAGAAAGTTCGCTACACGGGTCTCATCGAAAGTCATGGGTTTTCATAAGTGCTTAAAATAATGTCACAAATATGCAAGTACTTGGCATTATGCAATGTTGAGTATATTTCCGTACGTGAGTCAAGTTAAGTCGCTTTGCGCGTGAGGAATCACCGACCTGTCACCGCTGACTTGATTCTTAAAGACTTTCTCACTTTACTCACCAAATGTCTTAATCTTAGTGCTTGTGTCGATTGTGAGAGTGTATCTGAATATGGGGCACATAAGTTCGCAAACGTGATTAAGTGACATATTAGGCTACTCGGGTTGCATGGTGACTGTCCTTGGCCAGGGTATGTCGAAAGTGTCACAAACCAAAAAGGAGACTGGAAGTACCGAGTGTTTAAGAGGACAAACATATTGGTAATCGTTTTGGATCACTGTTCATAACTAATAATAAGAGAATTATTTCTCGCTAGTAGGCTTATGTAACATGCTAATCTGATCTAATAAGCAGTAACTTTAGCTCTTGTAACTATGTTATTCGTTTATGTTTAGTGTATGTGTGTGTGTGTATAATGTTTTTCGTAAAGTGTTTAATTTTTATTTTTATTGTAATTGTTTAAATAAAAGTTCCTATTGCACGAGAGACAGAGTCAGAATAGAATCTAGTTTCCAAAGGACTCAACTACGTTCTTATGGAACACTGAATAAACGAGTAGGGTAGTTAAGCAATAGTGTTGTGATCAAAAGCTAAAAGAAAGTATGTCACATTAACAGAATATGGGTTTAAGGAAAAGAACACAGAGTTGTTGATTTCAATAAACAAATATTAAGGCATTAACTTAATAATGAACACAGAGATGTTCATCTTTTAAAGAACCTTTGCATTGATTCTTAGAAAGAAGATTTTCTTAAGAATGAACACAGAGATGTTCATAGTTTTGAATTTTATCTTTAAAAGAATGTAAAGTCCCTCACACGATGGTTTAACCCACGAGTGTAAAATAACAAGTCAAGTATGAACTAGAATCGGAATAGTATTACTTTAAATATAAATGCAAGAATATAAATAAAGCAATAAACGACTTTAAGCAATATTTAAACAAGTAAATAAATGATGGAACACGAATGTAATTTTCAAGTGTATTTCTTTATTGATGATAAACAAAATACAAGATTGTTGCGGAACCTAGATATTACAAGTATGTAACTATCTAAACAATCTTTGAAATACAAGTGATCTATACTTGCTAAATAATCTCCTTAGATCGATATACTTAGAGTTGTGAAGTATAACTGTTTAGATCGAGAGTATTTAAGCAAGTTCACCAAATTGCTAAAAAGTGATTTGAATGAGAAATATGACTTTGTATTTATAGGCAGATAAATTCAACAATGAATTTATTTGCCGTACAAATATGGTTGCATGCATTTAATGAACCGACAAGGTTATTAAATGCATTGGTTAAGGTACAAGGATAAAGTCCTTTTAACCAACCACCTTTACACACGTATGTACTTTTATCAATAGACAATTGGGATGTCCGGGTAAAAGTGTGTAAAGGCATAAAGTCAATTCCTCGATATCAGTGTTCAGACTTGTAAGGTCTAGAACAATAATAAAGGCTCCAGTCGGGAGATCTGGTAAGACTGTCAGTGGGCTCCACTATTTGTCAGTCTTCTTTCTTCAGACTTCAGTCTTTGACTTTAGTGAGAATGTCTTCAGTAGAATAGATCTGGACTGGGGTGAAGTCCAGTGAGCTAATCTGGAGAATACTCCAGATTTCCTATACAAGTATTTGCTCACTGGTCTTCCATTATTTCTGAACAAATCTTCAGAGGGACTCTAGATTCCAAGTCTGGAGTAGGTCCAGTATTTATCATTTCTGGACAGATCTTCAGTAAGGCTCCAGTAGTCGAGTCTGGAGCGAGTCCGGTAAATCTGGACCTAACAAAGAATCATTTTTATATCTTAGAAAGAAGATTTTCTTAAGAATGAACATAGAGATGTTTATAGTTTTGAATTTTATCTTTAAAAGAATCATTTTTATATCTTAGAAAGAAGATTTTCTTAAGAATGAACACAAAGTTGTTCATAGTTTTCAATTTGATCTTTGAAAGATTTTTGAATCAAAAAGATTTGGAACAGAGATTCTAAATAATTTTGATATGCTATGTGCAAAATTTGAAAGTGCTTGCAGTGAATTATTAGTCTAAATCATTCTAATAATAGATTGCTAAGTATATTCATTTTTATCTTGCTATTTTATTCATTTCTTCAGATTGTATGTTATTACTTTGAGAAGATTTGATGTGTATGTGTTGAGATGTGCAGGACAGCGGACAAATATTCGTTTTTGTAGGTTGTCGAGCAAGATTTCACCATGGAAGCAAGATATGGATCATGCAAATATATCCGTAACAAAGATAAATACTAGTTTGATAAGGAAATCATAGGAGTATTTATAATTGTTTAATCAAGATGAATACTAGTTTGATGAGGCAATCATAGGAGTATTTCATATGGTTTAGGATTTTGCGTTATCAAATTTCATTTGCAAAAATATAAGAGATTAGGTTTCAGTTAGATGTTTTTACAGAGTTAAAGACAAGTGACTTTAGAAACGGAATCTTTATAAGTTTGTATAATGAAGGATATTTTGTTGGAAGACCTTAGATTAGGTTATCCATAGAATAATAAGACAGGGTTCTTAAGATTCTAAATTTTTGATGAGTATAAATAGAATAATAAGACAGGGTTCTTAAGATTCTAGAATTTGTGATAAGTATCCGTAGAATGATAAGACAGAGATCTTAAGATTCTAGATAAGTATCGATAGAATGATAAGACAAGGTTCTTAAGATTCTATTTTTTTCTAATAAGTTGACGGATAAACAAGGAGTTTATAGGTAAATGATTTTGAACAATAAGACAGAGATCTTACGGTTTAGATTTTTGAACAATAAGAAGTTCAAGTTCTTGAAGATTTGTAGTTCTAGACTAAGATAATGTCATATGTTTATGACTTATGATAGTGAAGAATAACAAATTTGGAGAAGAAAATGAATAATGTAGTTCTAGATTAAGTCGTTACTATCGTATATAATAGTAATGAAATAATGAAGAATAACATTTTTATTTTAATCTCATTTATGTGTTTTGTTAACAGCTTCTTGTGCAGGGAATACATGTCAGTAAGCTGTATTTTATATGTTTTGTCTGAAGATGTTGATCATAATCAGAAGAAACATTTTGATTTATGGAGACAAAGAATTGCTTTTGAAACAGGTTCCATGTTCCTGAAGTTTGTGATTCAAGTTCAAAGTTTCTGGTTTTCATGAGAGTCAACTAGTTCAGGATTGATTGTTGGAAATTCTACCTTTCTATTACATGTCGGTTATGCAAGGCGAGCAGGGACTCGAGCAATGCTTAATTCGGAGGAATTTATCGTTGAGGGGGAGAACTACAACAAGCTATGGTGCATTAGTTGATTATTATGACGATACAGAGAGTTTGAAGTTTGTCTTTCAAATCTGAAGTTTCGGAAGATCAAGTTTCGGGTATAGCAATTAAAATTTTGTTGTCTCGAAATTCTTTTTCAGTGTATTTGCAGAGAAGTCAATCCAAAGGAAGGGTTTCTAAGCAAAAGACTGAAGTATTCAAGACAATGCTAAGAACATCAGGTTTTTATAATATATTATTTATATAGTAATTACAGATGTTGATAGCAAGGTCATTATTAGTTGAAGATCTTAGATATAGAAATAATTTTATTTTAATATGAAAGATTATCAACTATGTTAGTAAAACCTTAGACATAGACATTAAGTAAATGTAGAAGGTTATGTGAAACCTTAGACATAGACATTAAGTAAATGTAGAAGGTTATGTGAAACCTTAGACATAGACATTAAGTGAATGTAGAAGATTATTAAAATCTTAGACATAGACATAATGTGAATGTAGAAGGTTAAATAAATCCTTAGATATAGACTTAATGTGAATGAAGAAGATTAAGAAAATCTTAGTCATAGACGTTAAGTGAATATGAAAGGTTATTGACTATTTTATGCCTTAGACATAGAAATGTCATGTTTGAATGTGAAAGGCTACATAGTTAATATTTTATGCCTTAGACATAGATATATTGTTTGAATATGAAAGGTCTTTACTACCTTAGATATAGAAACATATATGAATGTGAAAGGTTTAAGCATTGATTATTTAGATCATATAGTTATGAAAACATGTCTTAAATTGAGGAGGAGTACCTAGTCAATTGTGTTTTCATAAGAATATGAAGTATTTAATCAATATTTTGTTCTATCATAGTTATGTATCCCAGTCATAAATTGAGGGGGAGTACATAAAGAATGATGGTTGTTATAATGATTAGTCATCGTTATACTTCCTAGTCATAAAATTGAGGGGGAGGTATAAGAATGAAGAATCAATTTTATAACTGGTTAGAAATATGGATTGTTGCAAGTGGTACAGATTCGGGAAAGCTAAATTTGAGAAAGTTTTGGAAAGATTGATCGTTGAAAAGTTAAAGAATTTTGTGTAAGTTTATTAACTTTCAGGTTAAGACGAAGATCAGGGAAAAGATGAAAATTTGATGCTTACAGGTTTGATCAATTATTCAGAAACTTTGACGAAATTTTGATTTTAAAGTGTGCAGGAGGTAATTACGACCTCGTAATTAGCAAGAGGCAGAATACGACCTCATAATTGGTCGATTGGGCCTTGTGCAGATACGACCTCGTAATTGGGCCAGGTTGACCCAGATCCATTCGGGTCAAGTGGGTATATAAACCAAATTTACTCAAACACGAATCAAAAATTGAGCTTTACGACCCCGAAAATACTACTTTGCTACCCCGATTTTGATTTGATAGATACAATTAGATCGAGAGTTTTTTATTGATATTTTTGTGTTCATCTCGAAATTCTGAATCTAGGTATACTATCTAATCGTAATATAGTTATCCATGCAACAAGAAAATCAAGAAAAAGGGTTTCGAAATTTTCGAATTGGGTTTCCAGATTTTCTTTGATTTTGATGTTTTCTGGGTAAAAATAAGGGTTGGGGTATCTTTATCGTTTGAATATGAGTATAAAGAAACAATTTTTACCAGTTTTGGTTGGGTAAATCGCGAAATCGCGTTGGGGAAGACGAACAGTGCGACGGACTCGCATTTGGGGATTTGCTAGCCCAGATTTGCGACCTCGTAAATGTCAATTAATTTTGACTCGGTTTGACTTTCGGAATACGATGCCGATTTACGACCTGACTAATACGTAGCCAAATTGGAAAATACGACTTCGTATTTTAGAGTTTGGTTGAACGTATTTTGACCTTGAAATACGACCTCGTACAGGGATACGACCTCGTATTTTTGACTTAACAGATTTTCAAAAGTTTATTTTCTATAAAAATTTGAAAATGAGTTAATTTACTTTAACTTAATTACAGGGATAATTTAAGTTAATTTAACAGATTTTCAAAAGTTTATTTTAATAAAGATTTGAAAATGAGTTAATGTATCTTTAACTAAATTACAGGGATAATTTATGTTAAACTATCTATAACTAAATTACCGGGATAATTTTAGTTGTGTATGTTATGCATATGAATTTTTATGTCTTTTGAGTAATTAATTATTTGTTATTGATTACAGAAATGGCAAGAGAATTTGTATCAGGTCATAACTTTCTGATTAACTTGGACGAGAATCAAGATGGAACAGAGTATTATCATGATATTTTCAGGTTTTTGAAGCGGTCAAGAATTTACCATATTCTTACTCATTCACCAGTGTTATATGAGTCATACCTGGTAGAGTTCTGGGAAAATGCAAAGCATAAAAGACTGCTACTCAGGAGATAATAGAGACAGTGGTTGCGGGCAAGACCATTAAGTTCTCAGCTTCCGATCTTATTGATATCTTGAAGTTAGGTACAGTAGATCAAGAAGGAGGAGAGAATGGACCTACTACTTTTAGTAGAGAGGTTATTGTTGGAGGATTTACTAGGATGGGATATGCTGATGACTTGAATGTGGGAACATTGAAGAAGCGCGGATTCTTTGGAAGGTGGAGATACTTAGCGCACGTATTGTTGGTTAGTTTGTGTAGTAGAAGAACCGGATGGGATACACTTAATCAAGAATCTCAAGCTCAGATGGTTGGTCTGGTATACAACAAACCGTATAGTTTTTCTAAGTATTTCTTCAACGAATTGAGGAAACAAACAACTGTCAGGCAAGGGCATAGGTTTATGGTTTATCCTAGATTCGTTATGATGATCATTAATCATTATATTCCTAATCTGCCTGCTACTAAGTCAGTCCTGAAAGTGACATCTATTGTAAAAAGGGCATATGATGAGCTTAAGAGTCGCTTTGATGGTGATCCAGGTGCTCAAGATATTCCTTTGTTTGGAGCTCTAGTGGATATTAACTTTAATCCACCTACAGCTGAAGAGTTTGCCAGATTCAGGACTTAGATTGTTCCACATGAGCCAGTAGCTAATCCAGTTCCTCTACAGATGGTGATGCCAGATGTGCCAATGGACAACATAGCACAACCACAGGTTCAAGGCACAGAAGAGGTGATAGTTGAGAGAGATGTGGTTCTTGAAAAGGAAGCAGAAGCACATGAAGATACCGTTGATCATGCTGCTAGTACTTCTGAAGGTGCTTCAAAGAAAGTTTCATCTGATTCAGGTCTGAAAAGGAAACGAGCAGAGTCTTCTAGGGAATCTGAGGTGCCAGAAGTTGAAGAGGTACCTGCTCCAAAGAAGAAAACTGTTATCAAATTGAAAGTCAAGGAGAAAACTGTTGCTAGTGGAGTAGATGAGACGATCAAGGCTCCAGAAGTATCAAGCAGGATTCCTGAACAGAGGTCTAGGAGATCAGTTGAGTCACATGCAGAGACAGTGATACCAAGGAGATCTCAGAAGACAACTGTAAATCTTGAAAGGACGTCTGCAACTCATAGAATGAAGGATTCAGTGCCTAATCCTGAACCAAGAACTGAAGCGACTACACGTCAAGTTCCGATATTACCACCAGTGTTTGGTATGGCTGACATGAAAGGAAAGATGACGGTGTTAGAGGCTAGAGTTAATGGTTTGTTTGATGAGTTGGAGAAACAAAAGAAGAACCATGAGAAAGAGATGCAGAGAAAGCAAAAGGAAGTTGAGATGTTAAAGAAAGCTCTTAATGATGAAAGAAAGAATCATCAAGACTTTATTAACACTCTCATGTCCAACTTTGACATGGTTCGTTGTGAAGCTACTAAGGTAGAAAGCTCGGCTACTAGAGCGAATAAAGGAGTAGTTAGAGTAGCTGAACAGATGACTAAGATTGCAGATGTCATGCTAGATTGTGTGATGCAATCAGAGTTAAATGAATTGTTTGAGAAGTTTTTGGTGAAAAAGAAATTGTTGCCAGATCTAGGCTGTAAGGGTGATGAGATTTCGAAAAAGAAAGATGATGATTCAAATCAAGACCCGGATGCAGCAAAAGATAAAGGCAATAAGCATCAAGAGGATCTGACCAAGGCAATAGAGTCTCTGAATGAGATTGCAACTGGTATGGTAGGGTCTTCTAAGACAACTGATGCTGTGAGGGAAGAAGGTGAGATAATCTATGGTGATGAGAGCTGGATGGATATCGCAGAAGTCGATATGCCAGTTACAGCTTCAAGGCTTGTGGATAAAGATGCTAAGCGCAAAGGGTTTAGTATTGATGACTTCAGAGCTAAGCTTGATAGAATGGACAGGTCTGAACAAGTCCAAGATCCTGAAGCTCCAGTCATGCAAGAACTAATTGCTGAAGATCCTGATGTGCAACATACAGAGCCTGTTGATACTATACCAGATTGGGTTATTACTTGGAAGAAAAACATGGCTAAGTATGAGGCATCGCATAAACCTATCAAGTATAAAGACAAGATTCAAGGAGAGAAGGTTGAAGCCTACGCCACTACTGCATGCTCAAGAATCGTGAGTTTTCATTGGGATGATGAGTTGAGACTTCTCATTATCAGGAGAACATATGGAGTGCAGTATTTGGACTATAACGAAGAAGCCATCAACTCACTTACTGATGTTGATTTTTGGTGCTTAGCTAGGCTAGAACTAATCAATCCTAGTGGGTCTGAGTTTGGAAATTATATTGCTAGGTCTATAGAGAAAGACATGAAGATCAAGGATCCATCTCAGAGAAAGTATCATCCACAGGAAGGTAAGATGGTCAAGGATAAATCGAAGATAGATCCGAAGACAAAGAAGCCTGTCGTTACTTTGAAGTATGAGCCGACCAAGTTTGCCAAAGAAGTGCCTTTGAAGAATTCAAGAAGGACTTATTGGATAATATGATAGGCTGGTACTTTGATAGTAAGACGTATGAAACTGTGATGTATGGTGATCATTACTATGAGATTGTGAGGATTTATGAGCCTTTGCATCTAGTGAACTTCTGCAAGAAAGATCTGCTGAAGCTGAACAGTGTTAATATTTGGTTTCCAAAAGATTTTCAGGGTCCAGCGTTGCGATATAGAAATACAGTGAGTTTGTGCTTGAAGATCGGCTTACATTCAGACTGTGATTTCTATAAGGCTACAGATGATTTAGAGGAAGTTCAGAAGAAGAAAAAGCAGAGGAAGTAGATTAATGATAAAGACAAGATGAAGACATATGTATGTTAACGTCTAGAAGCTATTGCCAAGGGGGAGTCTGTAAGTGCACATCTATGTCAATAGCAGTCTAGATTGTTTGGGCTTATATTGTTATATGTCTTTGTAATGTGATTGTCATTAATGAACTTAGTATTATGCATAGAATACTAGATTAAGTTGAAGTATTGAATGTATAGTAAATCTGCTAAGTGTGAATTGCGAGTTCTCAATTCACAATAGGTAATACGACCCCGTATTTGCAGGGTCAAATATGAGGCCAATCACAGAATGCGACCTCGCATTAGTAACGGGCTGGGCTGGGTTTGCGAGGCCAACTCGCTGAAGCCCATGTCAGGTGTTACCTATATAAACCGAACCCTAACAGAGTTTAGGGTTGAACATTTTTCGAAATATCAAGCATTCTTGTGCAGGTTAAGTCGTCAAAGGTTGTTCCGCTAGCCCGAAGAAGATCTGCGAGGCCGCAGATGATCTAGGGGCTTTTTGTTGATCACCAAGTTATTGTGAGGGATTCCGCACCTCAAGATAACTGGAGCAAGCTATTGACGATCCGTACCAGAGGACTTACAGTAAGTGAGTTGATGGCTTCTTCATTATAATCCAAATACTGCACTCCGTCTATTCTCTTGATAATGAGAAGTCTCAACTCCTCATCCCAATGAAAACTCACGATTCTTGAGCATGCAGTAGTGGCGTAGGCTTCAACCTTCTCTCCCTGAATCTTGTCTTTATACTTGATAGGTTTATGCGATGCCTCATACTTAGCCATGTTTTTCTTCCAAGTAATAACCCAATCTGGTCTAGTATCAACAGGCTCTGTATGTTGCACATCAGGATCTTCAGCAATTGGTTCTTGCATGACTGGAACTTCAGGATCTTGGACTTGTTCAGACCTGTCCATTCTATCAAGCTTAGCTCTGAAGTCATCAATACTAAACCCTTTGCACTCAGCATCTTTATCCACAAGCCTTGAAGCTGTAACTGGCATATCGACTTCTGCGATATCCATCCAGCTCTCATCACCATAGATTATCTCACCTTCTTCTCTCACAACATCAGTTGTCTTAGAAGACCCTACCATACCAGTTGCAATCTCATTCAGAGACTCTATTGCCTTGGTCAGATCCTCTTGATGCTTATTGCCTTTATCTTTTGCTACATCCGGGTCTTGATTTGAATCATCATCTTTCTTTTTCGAAAGCTCATCACCCTTACAGCCTAGATCTGGCAACAATTTCTTCTCAATCAAAAATTTCTCAATCAACTTATTCAAATCAGATTGCGTCACACAATCCAGCATGACATCAGCAATCTTAGTCATCTGTTCAGCTACTCTAACTACTACTTGACAGTCCTTGATTTGCACACTTATGTTTAGTTTATCTTAGATAAAGAGTTAAGAACAGAAAGTAAAGAACATAAACAAAAACAAGTTCAATTGTAAGAGAACTATGCAAGTCTAATCATATGTATCATTGATTTAAACGATGAATACATGGTCGATATTACAACTTGTCTTACAAGAATACAAATGAACTAGATAATTGCTAAGCCTAGAAAGGAAGAAAGAAACTTAAGCAATTACAAATAAAGTGTCACACACTTTTGTGGTGATAGAACACACCATAAATGGTGCGGCTGTGTTGCTTTATATAGGAGAGGAATTAGGGCAACACAGCCTTACAATGATAGTGATAGAATGGTGGTTGTCGACTGTTTATAGGCTCATTGTACTTGGATCCATGAGCCTTTGTCTTCTTTACCAAAACGGGTATGAAAGAGAAGAACCCTTGTTTTGGTCCCAACTTTACCTTTGCCATATAAGGTAATATTCAGTTGGAAGAACCACCATGTGACTTCTTGTCTTCTTATGGTTTGAAAACTTCCCGCCTTGACACACAACTTGGAAAGTAAACCACCTGCTGACAAGAGTCATTGACTCGCTGATCACTTGCTGGCGACTCACGCCAGCGACCAAGTCTGGTCAGCGAATCCTTGACTCAACAATCTCCCCCTATTCGCTGAGAAGACTTGTTGAGTGAAGACTTTAGAAAAAATATAGAGGGATAAAAAGATGTCTTATATATTTGACTTTAAACATTACAAGCTGACTCATACAGCATTTATATTTGTAAGACATCTAAAGATTTTCAGCTTCAAATTCCCAAGCATGTTCTTGCTTGGCAATCTGAACAGCTGGGTCATTATATCTGTGAGGCTTAACCAGCTCCTCATCCACCTTGCTGATGAACCATCTATTGTTGGATGTCTCAGCACATCTTCTTCTTATGTTCAAGAGAAACCCCGTTGAAGCTTTTTCAATTTCGGCTAGACGAAAGAACAATTGATTGTTCTGGAAGTTTGTGAAGAAGATGCCAGCAGGTGTTTCAAGTACTCTCCCTTCTTCAAATAAGCTTCTGGGAGGGAGTCTGGTGTTCAGCGAGGCATCACCAGCGATAGGAGGAAGATCAACTTTAAGAGTTTGATGCTCTTCCTTTCTCTTTCTTTGAACCCTTTGACCCGCTGAGGAGATAGCAGCAGGAGTACCAAATACTTGCCTCAGCATAGGCAGATCTGCTTTAAACTTGGTTTCATACTCCAGTGCTTTCTCGAAATATTCTCTCAGCATGTTTTGGAGTTGATGGTAGCTGGCTGCCCTTTTATCTTTCACCAGCATGTACACTTCTGCCCACTCTGAAGCACCCAAGTTGGTTGGTTTGACCCCTTCCAACTTGGTTGGCTTATCAGCACCTTCTCTTAAGATCTTTAAGTTAGTCTTAAGACCCATTTAAGCTTTGAAGGCCTCAGCAGCAATAATCCTTTGAGGCCTCTTTCTATCCTCCATCAACTTCAGCCATTTAGCCTTCTCCCCCTCAAACTTGGCTCTTTTCTCTTTAAGCTGCTTCTCAACTTCTTTGTGTTTCTGCCTGTACAGGGCTTCAGCACCACCTGATTTCAGCAGCATCCTTTGCTCACCATCAAGCTGATCCTTTTCAAGTAGAGGTAGCTGCCTGATAAACTCAAGATTTTTCTTTTCATTTTCTTCATTTTGCTTGATCCTATCCAGCTCTTTGATAGCATCTTCTTGAGTTTTTCCATCAGCAGTAAGTGCCAATATATCAATCAATTGATGCTGATGGCCTGCTGAGGATTGTTCAGAGGGTTGAGCAGCGGGAGGAGAGGATGAAGTAGCAGGGGGTGCATTGAACACAACCATTTGTTGCTCCCCCTCAATACCAGCTGGGGGAGCTTCATCTTTTTCATTTTCCCCCTCAACATCAGCAGGGGAATTTTCAACACTTGCTTTCATTTCTATCTCCCCCTCAGCACCAGCAGGGGGAACATCATCAGCTGTTGTTGTGTCGTCCCTTTCTAGTACACCTTCAGCAGAGTCTTCATAAATTTGGGCAACTGCCTTGTTAACTGCTTCAGTTACCAGATCTAGAACAGCAGCATCAACTTTCTCCCCCTTGGAAGTTGTATTCTTAATAACAACTTCCACAGTCGCTGGCTGTTGAGGTTGCTGGTTCACCAGCTGTACCAACATTTTCTTAATTTCATCAACAACTTCTATCTGACTCTAGTTTGATTTGCCTCTCCTTCCT
This sequence comes from Erigeron breviscapus, assembly GCA_034093135.1. NCBI lineage: Eukaryota > Viridiplantae > Streptophyta > Magnoliopsida > Asterales > Asteraceae > Erigeron > Erigeron breviscapus. The sequence continues at coordinate 128,535,032 of CM067170.1, read as the reverse complement.
CAGTAAAGGATGGAGAAGAGATTGGAAGATTAGCCACTTGCTTTTCCAAGGCATGAATAGCCTTAGTGTTGTTGTTGACTTGAGTGGACAGCTTCTTGATACTAGCAGCAGTAGCCTTGCTGGTCGAGGCTGCCTTCATTGCTGAGTAGCTGGTGGAGTTGGCACATTTCACCAGCGATAATGCCTTAGATCGAAGGACCTGCTGATCATGTTTGATAGCTTTGGTGGCTTCTTTGATTTTGTGTTGATCAGCAGCCATGGAGATGAATTTTTCTTTAATCATCTCTACTTCTGAGCAGTTTTCAACTTGCTTATTGTACCAGCTGGTCAGAGTAGAGATTAGTCTTTCAGACTCATTCTCTTTCACATCTACAACAATCTCCGCATATTTGGTGAGATCATTCAGCTGATGCTCCACCCTTTCCAACCTATCAGCAGAGTAGGTGGAGTATGAAATGCCCAGCTCTTTAGCAGTTTGAGGTTCGATTTCAGAGGGAATCGAGGATGAGCAGCCAGGAACACTTGAGAAGGAAGAAGGCATGCCAAGAGAGAGCATGGTGTTCACTGGTCGCATTGGAGGAGTCTTGGGTCTGGCAGTACTTTCATTAGTGGCTGCTATTTCACCAGCAACAGCAGCATCATCATTTTTATCTTCCTCCATGTCACTTGCTTCCAATTCATCAGCATGACTGGAATCTAGTTGAAAGTCATCAATATTACCCAACTCAAAATCACTTTCCTCATCAATAGTGATTACATCATCAATTTCTTCATCACCATCACCAGCACCTTCAGTCGTGCCCAAATCAACACTTCCTTCTACCATTTCTCTATCATCAATGCTGGCATCCACCTCAGCATGCTCACTCAAACTAACTCCTTCAATTTCACCAACTTGCTCCTGTCTTTCCAAAGAGAAATTTAAAGGGATTGGAGAATTTGGTGCCTCTGTTTCAGTTTGTTGCTGCTCTATATTTTCAACAGCAGCAGGGGTTTCCTCCTCATCAATAAGAGAGAGTTGAGAGGATCCCAACCCCTTAATCATCACACCTTTCGCTGATTTCCTCTTTCTTTTTGGAGCATCGTCAGCAGATGATGATGGAGCAGCAGATTTGGTGGATTTTGTTCTTGCCTTCTTTGGTGTGCTTGCCTTAGTTTCAGTGATCACAAGGGAGGATGGTGCAGTCTCATAGCCACCAACCTTTTTGTACATAGAGGGATAAGCAGAGAATAACACTTCTTTCATCTGAGGAGTGAGACTGGCAAACTTGCTATCAAAGAGGTTATTATCACAGGCTGGCTGTTTGTATACAGAGACCAATTCTTGGTGCTTTGCAGATAGTAGCACCAAATTGGTTGTATTTTTCTTTTAACTCCTGTTTGAATATTAGGGAGAAAAATCTAGTGAAGGGAATTGTGTAGGACCGATTGCTTGCTTGGACTTTAGCCTTCATATCTTCAAAAATTACTGAGGCGAAATCGATAAATCTTCCAGTGGCTAATGCATGAATAATTTGCATATTAGCTGCTGTTGCTTGGTCATGAGATCCAGAATTGCCTCCCAAGCATTGAATGACATGAGAAAAAAGCAATCTCCATACACCAGGGAGATTTTTCTTGGTGGGGTTGCTAGGAACAACTTCTGGGTTTTCCAAATTTGCACCATACCCAATGGTGGGCAACCACTCCTTCCATTGTTCAACAGTTGCAGGAGTTACAAAAGGTTTTTCTTTTGTTTGGTCAGGTAGACCAAGAGCTGTTCGAAGAATTTTGGGTGTTATGGATATGCGAACCTGCTTCCTTTTAATGGTGCCAGAAATAGCACCAATGCTTACGTGATAATCACACGTCCACCAAAATTCTCTAAGAAGATAGACATATACATATCTTCTGGGTCAGCAAAGATGGCACTGCTTGCTGGACATGCCTTTATAAAATCCAGCATTTGTTGGTATCCAGAGATACCAGATGGAACTTCAATGGATCCCAAATAATTATTAGGTTTAATAGAGATTGTATGAGCCTGAAATTTGGCTTTGGAGGAGGGAGCAATTTTCTCAGGGTCAAAAGTTTTTGAATACATGTAAAGGGGAACATTTTTAAGAGCCTTTTGAGTAGCCAAATCATCGGGCAACTCAACATAGGTAGGAGATTTAGGTTGTTCGGATGAAGAAGCCATTTTAGTTCGAGATTGAGAAATGGGAGAGGAAGATGAATAGTGAGAAGAGAGAAGGGTTTTTAAGAATTTTGAGAGATTTGGAGAGTAAGAAGGAGAAGGAGAAATGTGAGAGTATGAAAATGGTGATAGAAGAGGATTAGAATATATATATAGCATGGATATGGGACCCATAACTGTGATAGTGAAGTCACCAATACTCTCTTTCATACGAAAATTGAACATATACATATACGTATATGAGTAACGTATAAAAGTGGATTGATGTGACAGCTTGTACCCTTATTTCAGAAGTACTCGAGTTTTACAGCGGGTACAGTGTACAAGTTGTCCATTTGGGAAGAAATCGAGGTAACCGTTTGGTATTCTTATTAAAATATTATTGTTAGCGGATATGCTCAAATGAAAGAAAGGTTGAGATCTAAGTATATCCGCTGACAGAGTTTAGACAATCTGGTTACCTTTTTAGAAAGCAAATTTTGATCAGCGACTTTTCGACGATTGATGGTCGCTGATGAAATAAGATACAATTTTTAGCAAATTGTCAGCTATAAACGGATTTGATATGTCTTTACCAGCAGCCGTTTGCTGCTGGACTAGATAGAGACTTTTAGCTCTCTATTACTTTCATTTGCTTTTTCCCAAAGCAACAGGGATCAACGGATTTGAAATGTCTTTACCAGCAGCCGTTTGCTGCTGGACTAGATAGAGATTTTTAGCTCTCTATTACTTTTATTTTGCTTTTTCCCAAAGCAACAGGGATCAACGGATTTGAAATGTCTTTACCAGCAGCCGTTTGCTGCTGGACTAGATAGAGATTTTTAGCTCTCTATTACTTTTATTTTGCTTTTTCCCAAAGCAACAGGGATCAACGGATTTGAAATGTCTTTACCAGCAGCCGTTTGCTGCTGGACTAGATAGAGATTTTTAGCTCTCTATTACTTTTATTTTCAGCGAGTAGGATACTCTTGAGCTCGCAAAAAAAATATTTTTTGACCATAAGGTCACTTTTCAACATATAAGAGAGATGTATGTTGAAGCATCAGCAGACATGACACGTCATGTTGCTGATTCACCATTCAGCATTCCCAACTTACTGACCAGATATTTAAATCTTGTTTGATCTAAAGGTTTGGTAAAGATATCAGCAAGTTGGTCATCAGTGGGTATGAAATAGATTTCCACATCCCCTTTCATGACATGGTCACGAATGAAGTGGTACCTAATGTCTATGTGTTTGGTCTTAGAATGCTGAATAGGATTATGTGTGATAGCAATTGCACTTGTATTGTCACACATAATGGGGATCTTAGAGAATTCTAAGTCATAGTCAGCGAGTTGGTTTTTCATCCAGAGGACTTGTGCACAACAACTCGCTGCTGATACATATTCTGCTTCAGCAGTGGAGATGGAAACTGTATGCTGTTTCTTACTAGACCAACTAGTCAGCTTCCCCCCCAACAGTTGACATCCACCACTGGTGTTTTTCCTATCTAACATGCATCCAGCATAGTCAGAGTCAGAATATGCAACAAGGTCAAAACTGGAGTCTTTGGGATACCAGAGACCCAATGTTGGTGTACCTTTTAGGTATTTGAAGATTCGCTTGACAGCGAGAAGATGAGACTCTCTGGGAGAGGCTTGATATCTTGCACATAGGCAAGTAGCAAACATGATGTCAGGACGACTCGCTGTGAGGTACATCAGCGAGCCGATCATTCCTCTATAGAGAGTAGGATTCACATGCTTACCATCAGGGTCAGCATGGAGATTATTTGGAGGAGACATGGGGGTGGCTTTAGTGGTCACATTCGATAAGTCGAATTTGGCCAGCATGTCTCGAATGTACTTCTCTTGGTTAATGAAAATCCCATTTGGGAGTTGGCGAATTTGTAGACCAAGAAAGAAGGTCAGCTCACCATCATGCTCATCTCGAAATGAGAGGACATCAGGGAGCTGAACTTAGAGCAAAGTTTCTTGCTGGAAGAACCAAAGATGATGTCATCTACATATATCTGAACATATAGGACATCAGCACCCTTTCTATAAATGAAGAGGGTGCTATCAATGGATCCTCGCTGAAACTTATTGGAGAGAAGAAATTCAGAGAGAGTGTCGTACCAAGCTCTGGGAGCTTGTTTAAGACCATAAAGTGCCTTATAGAGACGATAGACATGGTGTGGCTTGGCTGGATCTTCAAAGCCAGGTGGCTGCTCAACATAAACTTCCTCATTGAGTTTTCCATTTAGGAAGGCACTCTTTACATCCATTTGATATACAGTGAAGTTTTTGTAAGCAGCATGTGCCAAAATAAGCGTATGGCTTCCAGTCTGGCCACTGGTGCAAAGGTTTCATCATAGTCAACACCTTCTTCTTGAAGGTAACCTTGTGCAACCAGCCTAGCCTTGTTACGTGTAACAACACCATCTTCGTCCATTTTATTCGATAAACCCATTTTGTTCCAATTGGTTCTTTTCCAAGAGGTAAAGGAACCAAGAACCAGACATGCTGTCTTTGGAACTGGGTAAGTTCCTCTTGCATGGCATCAACCCATGAAGGATCAACCATTGCTTCTCCAATGTTTTTGGGAGTGATCATAGACAAGAAGTTTACATATAGACATGTATTTCTTGTCGCTGATCGAGTAATAATCCCCTGCTGAGGATCACCGATAACTTGGTGAGCTGGATGACTAGATGTCCACTTAAGTGCAGGAGCACTTGAGACACCAAGTTGAGTGGCAGCGGAAATTGGAGCTATGGGATCAGCAGGAGCATTATAAGAAGAGAGGTCAATGGTAAGAATGGGTTCAGGAGAATGATCAGCAGAGCCATTCGACTGATTTGAGTTATCATTGATGGCGGAGTCTTCAGCAGACTCCATTTCTTCAGCATTTGCTGAAGCATCATGAAACTCCTCCTCAGTAGGGTCATCAGCATGCATGTCATCAGCCAGTGATCTAGGTTTGGCTGATGCTGCGTGGATTGATCTTATGATAGGCTCAACTGGCTCAATCGAGTAGATATGAGCAGCAACTTGCTCTAGTTCAACATCAGCTGAACTATCCTTTGTGATATGCTGAATAGTGTCAGGCAGCGAGCAAGAAGCATCAACAAATAAGTCAGCTTCCTCAGTGAGAGGGTCAGCTAACTCATTAAAAATAACCTCAGACGAGTTAGATTGAATGTCCTTTAGGGCTGATGAACTTTCATCAAAAATAACATGAATGGATTCATCAACCTTCTGAAGGCGAGTATTGAATACTCTAAATGCCTTGCTGATGGATGAATACCCAAGAAAGTATCCATCATCAGCTTTAGGATCAAATTTTCCTAGATGATCCTTGTTGTTTAAGATGAAGACAGGACATCCAAATATATGGAAGTATTTGATTTGAGGTATCTTTCCTTTCAGTACCTCATACGCTGTCTTGTCATGTCTTTTGACAATGAGACAGCGATTTTGAGTGTGACAGGCTGTATTGACAGCTTCTGCCCAGAACTTGCTGGGTAGAGAGGACTCACTGAGCATGGTGCGAGCTGCTTCGATGAGAGTTCTATTTCTCCTTTCAGCAACACCATTTTGCTCAGGGTTCTAGTAGAAGAGAAATTTTGTGAGATCCCTTGATCAGCACAAAAGGCTTCAAGAGTGTGGTTTCTGAACTCAGTACCATGGTCGCTCCTGAGTTCTTTCACCCTTATGCTGTTGAGATTTTCCATTTTCTTGATGAATTTTATAATCTCTTCAGCAGCATCACTCTTGGAATGAAGAAAGATCGTCCAAGTGTATCGTGAGTATTCATCACGATTACTAAAGTGTATCTGCTACCCTTTAGACTTTGGACATTCACTGGACCAAAAAGGTCCATGTGAAGAAGATGAAAGCAGCCAGAGATAGAATTGGCATGCTTGGTTTTGAAGGTTGCTCTATGGCTTTTACCCTTTTCACAAGCACCACAGAGTCTATCCTTCTCAAATGAAAGATGAGGGAGGCCACGAACAAGGTTCTTTTTGGCCAGAGAGTTAATGGTTTTGAAATTCACATGCAACATACGCTTGTGCCATAACCAATTTAGTTCAGCAGCCGACTTGGCAAAGAAACAAGTCTCACTATCAGTCTTGATAGAGTGAAGTCAACCAGATATACATCTCGTTTTCTTGGAGCAACCAAGACTACTTCCTTATTTACATTTACCACAGTGCCTTGATGTTTATCAAGAATCACTTTGTAGTCAGCATCACAAAGTTGACTTATGCTGATAAGATTATGTTTTAATCCATTGACATAAGCGACCTTGTTGAACTTAATGAGTCCATTTGAGAGAAGACCATAACCTTCAGTTTGTCCAGTGGAGTTGTCACCAAACACTACAGTAGGGCCAGCAGCCTCTACGTAATTATCCAGCAGGGTCTTTGAGCCAGTCATGTGTTTTGAACAGCCACTGTCTAAGTACCACACACCTTTTCCCAGCGAGCCCTGCATGGATTTAACAGAAGGATTTAGATGGGTTCACTGACGGACATGTCAGCAGGGTTAAAGATGGGAGACTCGGATGATTCTTCTCTACTGACGACTTCATCAGTAGAAAGAGGAAGAGGAGCAATAGAGTTAGTATTCTCATCACTTGGAGAGTTATCAACAAGATGATGAGCAGGAGGTATGTCACGATCAATCACATAGGTGTGATATTGATCAGCAGAGGTGACAGTGGCTCCAGTATAGAACAGTCAAGTTGCTGACTTGATTGTTTGTTCCCATACTCAACCAGAATGCTGCCTCGACCAGTAGTAATGATCTCTTGAGAGAGAGGAAAGAAGATTCGCTGAGCAGCAATGAAGTCAGCAATGTTCTCCTCAGTGAGATTTGTTATTTTCGCTGACGATAGTGGAAGAGGAAGCAACCGCTGAAGAAGGATTAGGTTGAATGTCAACTTCAGGAGCATCCCTGGAGTTGTCACAATCAGAAGCAACATGACCTCTGCTGCCACATTTGTAGCATTTTTTTACCAGAGTTGTTGCCTTGTTGATTTTGAAGGAGAAATTCCTTCAGCTGAGATGAAAGGTCATTAACTTGCTGAGTTAGCTCGCTAATTTTGGGGTCAGAAGAGGAAGATGCCCTTTTCTTTGGCTTGGGCTTTTGCTTATGCTTTTGTGGAAGCTGAAGCATCTTAGGAGCAGGACCCAGAATGGACTTACCTTTTGGGTCCTCTGATTGAGAGGTAGAGGGATTTTTTGATCCCTTAACTACACTCCATGCTTGATGGACAGCAGGGTGAGAGGAGGAAGAAGGACCCTGCTGAGATGGATGCACTCTTTTGGGAGTGATCGATCTCGGTTGCTGAATAGGTGTTACAGACCTCATTTTCCTATGAGGTAAGTATTGCCTATTTGGGGTAGTAGATCTCACTTGCTGATGAGGCAAGTATCCTCTTTGAGGAGTAACAGACCTATTTTGGGTATTAGTTATTCTCACTTTTTGAGGAGTTTTATGCCTCAAAATAGGAGTAGGCATCGATTGTGATACATGCTGGTGGACTTGTCTATCAGCAGGTCGGACCTTAGATGGTCCAACTTGCTGAAGTCTAGCGTCACCAAACCTGACGCGTCTCTGCATGACACGATCATCCTGCACAGTTTTGCAGTCAGCAAGGGTAGGAGCTTGCTGAGAAGGTAAAGAAGAAGAGGGTTGAGAAATAGGTTGAGGTTGCTGACTAATATGATTAGCTCGCTGAGGCGTGCTATAGTCATAGGGAATAGCAACCTTACTTCTTCTGAAGGGTTCAGAAGATCTGATGGTGACTTGCTGAGGAGCAATGGGTTTAAAACCATCACTACCAATATCCCCTTCATAAGATTCCCCAGAAGAGTATTGAACTCTTCCTTCGTTTGGCATCATGCCAACAATGGGAAGATGAGGATAGGGGTTGCTAGTGCTTACTGAGAAGCCAGCACCATTTTCATCAGCAGGATTAGATAGGTCGCTGGTAGTAGAAGTGGTAGTACCAGCTTCCATCTCATTGTGGTAATTGTTAAGACCCTTAACAAAATACCATTTCTTCATCTCTTCAGGAGAGATGACAGCGGATGGAGGAATAGAAATTTCAGGCTTTACCTCATCATTAAACAAGTCAGCGAGAGAGGCAGCGGCATTAAAGTCACCGCCTATAACTGCCTGTACTTGGGCAGGGACTTGTTCGTTTATGCATTGGTGGTGAAACCTGGAAGCTTTTGACCAGGAGGTCACAATCTTCTTAAGATTGGCAACTTCAAGCTTGAGTTTTTCATTCTCAAGTTGAACCTTTTGTGCCAGCAACTCATGAGATTGGAGTTCAACATGAACATTCCTCAGCTCATTGAGTCTATCAGATTTTTCGCTTAACTCCAAGGAAATAGAGTCAAGCTTTGATTGGACATCAGCTCGTATAGATTCAACGAACTGAAAGTCACAAAGAAGAGATTCGAAGATTTTTGGTTTATCTTCTTCAGAAGCAGAGGAGTGAGCACAAACCTTTTTAATGGTGACGTTCACCCACTGACTTGAGGAGACTTGATCTCTTGTCAAAGCATCTCCATCAGCGAGCGCCATAAGGTACATGGCGTCAACATATTCTTCACTGTCTGAATCGTCTGATTCAGCCCAGTCATGCTCTTCAGCTACCAGCCCTTTTGCTGGTGTTTTGGCCTCTTCCATTTCAGCAACCTTGGCCTTCAGCTGATAGTATTTATTCCTGTACTCATCAGCAGGTTTGGAAGGGTTAGTTTTAGGAGCTGCAGGAGTTGGTAGGGCAACTCTGCACTCCTTTTGGTAGTGCCTTTTCTACCACATCTCCAGCACTCCTCTTGAGCTTTGTCAACAGGAGGCTTATATGGAGCAACCGACCTACGGTTGTTCCATTTCCGGGAGTACCTTTTACCAGCGACTAAGGCAAAATCCATAAAGTCACTGAACATCTCTTGTTTCTCTTCAGCATCAAGATCATCAACAAGAGATTGAATAGGTTGTGGAAGAATAGAAGAGCTGGCACTAGTATTAAGATTACTGGGCTCAGCAGAGATAAGGGCCAAGGGGTCGAGAGCACAATGAGAAGAAGAGGAAACAGAAGAAGAAGAGGGACCCGCACGATGCTGTGCATCAACGGCAGCTCTTAGATTTTGAGCAAGAGCTCTTTCTTCGAACTGGAGCATGCCAAAGAGAGACTCAAGGTTTAGCCCATTGAGTCGCTCAGTGGTTCTGAGGATTTGTCTCAGACCTTGCCACTTGATAGGTAAACTATCAAGAAATTTGTGGCATACCTCAAAATCATCATGAGAGATACCAACAGTGGTCATGTCGTTCAGCAACCCTTTAAATCGGGTATATGAACCGTTTAGACCTTCGTTGGGGAGGGAAAAGAAATTTTCATAGGCTCTTTTTAAGTCTATCTTCTTAGTGGCAATGGTAGCAGTAGAGCCTTCATGCATGCTAACCAATCTATCCCAAACTTCTTTTGAAGAGGGATATCTAATGACCACTTTCATGAGGTCAGTGGGAAGAGTGCTGACAATCATGTTTTGAGCCTTGCATCAAGATTAACAAGTCTCCTTTCATCGTTAGTCCATTGAACCTCTGGTTTGACGATGTCAATCACAATCTCAGGAGCATCAACAGTTGCTCCTGGTGTTCTTTGAACCAGAGTGGGGATATAAGGACCGACGGTCAGAATAGACATAAGATAGGGTTCCACACCCACTATATGTAGTAACATCCTTTCCTTCCAAGACCCAAAGTCATTGGGCTCGAATCTTGGAGGGACGGATACGTAACCGAAGTCACGTGTGTTAACAAGGGTGGGAACAACAGTCATGTTCTTGTTTAAGAATAGATTAAGAGAGAATTTTAAGAAAATAAGTATGCAAACGGATCTTTGTTTCAGTAATTTAGAAACGTTGTCTCTGATACCACTTGACAGTCCTTGATTTGCACACTTATGTTTAGTTTATCTTAGACAAAGAGTTAAGAACAGAAAGTAAAGAACATAAACAAAAACAAGTTCAATTGTAAGAGAACTATGCAAGTCTAATCATATGTATCATTGATTAAACGATGAATACATGGTCGATATTACAACTTGTCTTACAAGAATACAAATGAACTAGATAATTGCTAAGCCTAGAAAGGAAGAAAGAAACTTAAGCAATTACAAATAAAGTGTCACACACTTTTGTGGTGATAGAACACACCATAAATGGTGCGGCTGTGTTGCTTTATATAGGAGAGGAATTAGGGCAACACAGCCTTACAATGATAGTGATAGAATGGTGGTTGTCGACTGTTTATAGGCTCATTGTACTTGGATCCATGAGCCTTTGTCTTCTTTACCAAAACGGGTATGAAAGAGAAGAACCCTTGTTTTGGTCCCAACTTTACCTTTGCCATATAAGGTAATATTCAGTTGGAAGAACCACCATGTGACTTCTTGTCTTCTTATGGTTTGAAAACTTCCCGCCTTGACACACAACTTGGAAAGTAAACCACCTGCTGACAAGAGTCATTGACTCGCTGATCACTTGCTGGCGACTCACGCCAGCGACCAAGTCTGGTCAGCGAATCCTTGACTCAACACTCCTTTATTCGCTCTAGTAGCCGAACTTTCTGCCTTAGTAGCTTCACAACGAACCATGTCAAAGTTGGACATGAGAGTATTAATAAAGTCTTGATGATTCTTTCTTTCATCATTAAGAGCTTTCTTTAACGTCTCAACTTCCTTTTGCTTTCTCTGCATCTCTTTCTCATGGTTCTTCTTTTGTTTCTCCAACTCATCAAACAAACCATTACCTCTAGCCTCTAACACCGTCATCTTTCCTTTCATGTCAGCCATACCAAACACTGGTGGTAATATAGGAACTTGACGTGTAGTCGCTTCAGTTCTTGGTTCAGGATTAGGCACTGAATTCTTCATTCTATGAGTTATAGATGGCCTTTCAAGATTTACAGTTGTCTTCTGAGATGTCTCTGCATGTGATTCAACTGATCTCCTAGACCTCTGTTCAAGAACTCTGCTTGATACTTCTGGAGCTTTGATCGTCTCATCTACTCCACTAGCAGCAGTTTTCTCCTTGACTTTCAATTTGACAACAGTTTTCTTCTTTGGAGCAGGTACCTCTTCAACTTCTGGCACCTCAGATTCCTTAGAAGACTCTGTACGCTTCCTTTTCAGACTTTGATCAGATGGAACTTTCTTTGAAGCACCTTCAGAAGTACTAGCAGCATGATCAACGGTATCTTCATGTGCTTCTGCTTCTTTTTCAAGAACCACATCTCTCTCAACTATCACCTCTTCTGTGCCTTAAACCTGTGGTTGTGCTATGTCGCCCATTGGCACATCTGGCATCACCATCTGTAGAGGAACTGGATTAGCTACTGGCTCATGTGGAACAATCTCAGTCCTGAATCTGGCAAACTCTTCAGCTGTAGGTGGATTAAAGTTAATATCCACTAGAGCTCCAAACAAAGGAATATCTTGAGCACCTGGATCACCATCAAAGTGACTCTTGAGCTCATCATATGCCCTTTTTACAATAGATGTCACTTTCAGGACCGACTTAGTAGCAGGCAGATTAGGAATATGATGATTGATGATCATCATAACGAATCTAGGATAGACCATAAACCTATGCCCTAGTCTGGCAGTTGTTTGCTTCCTTAATTCGTTGAAGAAATACTTAGAAAAACTATATGGTTTGTTGTATACCAGACCAACCATCTGAGCTTGAGATTCTTGATTAAGTGTATCCCATCCGGTTCTTCTACTATACAAACTAACCAACAATACGTGCGCTAAGTATCTCCATCTTCCAAAGAATCCGCGCTTCTTCAATGTTCCTATATTCAAGTCATCAGCATATCCCATCCTAGTAAATCCTCCAACAATAACCTCTCTACTAAAAGTAGTAGGTCCATTCTCTCCTCCTTCTTGATCTACTGTACCTAACTTCAAGATATCAATAAGATCGGAAGCTGAGAACTTAATGGTCTTGCCCACAACCACTGTCTCTATTATCTCCTGAGTAGCAGTCTTTTTATGCTTTGCATTTTCCCAGAACTCTACCAGGTATGACTCATATAGCACAGGTGAATGAGTAAGAATATGGTGAATTCTTGACTGCTTCAAAAACCTGAAAATGTCATGATAATATTCTGTTCCATCTTGATTCTCATCCAAATTGATCACAAAGTTATGACCTGATACAAATTCTCTTGCCATTTCTGTAATCAATAACAAATAATTAATTACTCAAACAGACATAAAAATTCATATGCATAACATACACAACTAAAATTATCCCGGTAATTTAGTCAAAAGCATAAATTATCCCTGTAATTTACAACATAACATAAATTATCTCTGTAATTTAGTTAAGCATCAATTAACTCATTTTCAAATATTTATAAACTTTTGAAAATCTGTTAAATTAACTTAAATTATCTCTGTAATTAAGTTAAAGATAAATTAACTCATTTTCAAATATTTATAAGAATAAACTTTTGAAAATCTGTTAGGTCAAAAATACGAGATCGTATCCCTGTACGAGGTCGTATTTCAAGGTCAAAATACGGTCAACCAAACTCTAAAATACGAGGTCGTATTTTCCAATTTGGCCACGTATTAGTCCATGGTCGTAAATCGGCATCGTATTTCGAAAGTCAAACCGGTCAAAATAAATTGACATTTACGAGGTCGCAAATCTGGGCTAGCAAAACCCCAAATGCGAGTCCGTCGCACTGTTCATCTTCCCCAACACGAAATCGTGATTTACCCAACCAAAACTGGTAAAAATTGTTTCTTTATACTCGTATTCAAACGATAAAGATACCCCAACCCTTATTTTTAACCAAAAACATCAAAATCGAATGAAAATTGAAAAACCTAGTTCGAAAATTTCGAACTCTATTTTCTTGATTTTCTTGTTGCATGGTTAACTATAGGACGATTAGATAGTATACCTAGATTCAGTATTTCACAAGGATCACAAATATATCACTCAAAAACACTCGATCTAATTGTATATATCAAATCTCAAACGGGGTAGCAAAGTCGTATTTTCGGGGTCGTAAAGCTCTGAAATTGATTTTAATTTTGTGAGGTCGTATCAGGGTTAAATTGGGTTATATACCCACTCGACCCGAATGGGCTTGGGTCAACCCGGCCCATCTAATTACGAGGTCGTAATTAAACTTGGCCCAATTCGACCAATTACGAGGTCGCATTCTGCCATATTCAATTACGAGGTCGTAAATACCTCCTGCACACTTTAAAATCCAAATTTCGTCAAAGTTTCTGAATAATTGATCAACGATTACCACGAATTTCCTGGAAATATGAAAATTTAAAAGATCAAACCTGTAGACTTCCAATTTTCATCTTTTCCTCGATCTTCGTCTTAACCTGAAAAGTTAATAAACTTACACAAAATTCTTTAACTTTTCAACGATCAATCTTTCCAAAACTTTCAAATTTAGCTTTCCCGAATCTGTACCACTTGCAACAATCCATATTTCTAACCAGTTATAAAATTGATTCTTCATTCTTATACCTCCCCCTCAATTTTATGACTAGGAAGTATAACGATGACTAATCATAATAACAACCATCATTCTTATGTACTCCCCCTCAATTTATGACTGGGATACATAACTATGATAGAACAAAATATTGATTAAATACATCATATTCTTATGAAAACACAATTGACTAGGTACTCCTCCTCAATTTATGACATGTTTTCATAACTATATGATCTAAATAATCAATGCTTAAGCCTTTCACATTCATATATGTTTCTATATCTAAGGTAGCAAAGACCTTTCATATTCAAACAATATATCTATGTCTAAGGCATAAAATATTAACTATGTAGCCTTTCACATTCAAACATGACATTTCTATGTCTAAGGCATAATATAGTCAATAACCTTTCATATTCACTTAACATCTATGACTAAGATTTTCTTAATCTTCTTCATTCACATTAAGTCTATATCTAAGGATTTATTTAACCTTCTACTTTCACATTATGTCTATGTCTAAGATTTTAATAATCTTCTACATTCACTTAATGTCTATGTCTAAGGTTTTACTAACATAGTTGATAATCTTTCATATTAAAATAAAATTATTTCTATATCTAAGATCTTCAACTAGAAAAACATTGAGCATTGTCTACCTCATATTCTAGACCTTGCCTGATAGCAATGTTTTTAATACCTCAGAATATTGCTCATAAATCCTTCTTTTAGATTGACTTCTCTGCAAATACACTGAAAAAGAATTTCGAGACAACAAAATTTTAATTGCTATACCTGAAACTCGATCTTCTGAAACTTCATATTTGAAAGACAAACTTCAAACTCTCTGTATCGTCATAATAATCAACTAATGCACCATAGCTTGTTGTAGTTCTCCCCCTCAATGATAAATCCCTTCGAATTAAGCATATGCAATCTTCCTTCTTGGATATATTGCTCGAGTCCCTGCTCGCCTTGCATAACCGGCATATAATAGAGAAGTAGAATTTCCAACAATCAATCCTGAACTAGTTGACTCCCATGAAAACCAGAAACTTTGAAACTTGAATCACAACCTTCAGGAACATGGAACTTGTTTAATAAGCAATCTAAATCATGTCTCGAAGTCTTAATGTCTTGAAGATATGGAGACATATATAAATCATTGTGCTTCCTTGTGCTAATACCTGCACATACAAGCTTAAAACAAGATAGAAATAATAATGTTATTCTTCATTATTTCATCACTATTACATTTGATAGTAACGACTTAATCTAGAACTACATTCTTCATTTTCATCTCCAAATTTGTTATTCTTCACTATCATAAGTCATAAACATATGACATTATCTTAGTCTAGAACTACAAATCTTCAAGAACCTTAAACTTCTTATTGTTCAAAAAATCTAAACCGTAAGATCTCTGTCTTATTGTTCAAAATCATTGACCTATAAACTCCTTGTTTATCCGTCAACTTATCAGAAAAATTAGAATCTTAAGAACCTTGTCTTATCATTCTATTGATACTTGTAACACCCGTTTCGTAAAAATATGGATTTCCAAAAATTTTCGCCTAACGGCGTTAAGTCATGCGGAAACGATTTAGGAAAATACTCAACTAAGGAAAACAGTTGAGAAACATTGGTGGTGTTACTAATAGCATCAAATCTGTAATAAAAGAAAATCCATAAGATTGCCCAACATAAAGCAATCATAACATAGTCATTACATATCATATCGTAAACATATCATTAACCACCGTCATCATATCATATCGTAAACATATCATTAACCACCGTCATCATATCATATCGTAAACATATCATTAACCACCGTCATCATATCATATCGTAAACATATCATTAACCACCGTCATCATATCATATCGTAAACATATCATTAACCACCGTCATCATATCATATCGTAAACATATCATTAACCACCGTCATCATATCATATCGTAAACATATCATTAACCACCGTCATCATATCATATCGTAAACATATCATTAACCACCGTAATCATTACATATCATATCGTAAACATATCATTAACCACCGTCATCATATCATATCGTAAACATATCATTAACCACCGTCATCATATCATATCGTAAACATATCATTAACCACCGTCATCATATCATATCGTAAACATATCATTAACCACCGTCATCATATCATATCGTAAACATATCATTAACCACCGTCATCATATCATATCGTAAACATATCATTAACCACCGTAATCATTACATATCATATCGTAAACATATCATTAACCACCGTCATCATATCATATCGTAAACATATCATTAACCACCGTCATCATATCATATCGTAAACATATCATTAACCACCGTCATCATATCATATCGTAAACATATCATTAACCACCGTCATCATATCATATCGTAAACATATCATTAACCACCGTCATCATATCATATCGTAAACATATCATTAACCACCGTCATCATATCATATCGTAAACATATCATTAACCACCGTCATCATATCATATCGTAAACATATCATTAACCACCGTCATCATATCATATCGTAAACATATCATTAACCACCGTCATCATATCATATCGTAAACATATCATTAACCACCGTCATCATATCATATCGTAAACATATCATTAACCACCGTCATCATATCATATCGTAAACATATCATTAACCACCGTCATCATATCATATCGTAAACATATCATTAACCACCGTCATCATATCATATCGTAAACATATCATTAACCACCGTCATCATATCATATCGTAAACATATCATTAACCACCGTCATCATATCATATCGTAAACATATCATTAACCACCGTCATCATATCATATCGTAAACATATCATTAACCACCGTCATCATATCATATCGTAAACATATCATTAACCACCGTCATCATATCATATCGTAAACATATCATTAACCACCGTCATCATATCATATCGTAAACATATCATTAACCACCGTCATCATATCATATCGTAAACATATCATTAACCACCGTCATCATATCATATCGTAAACATATCATTAACCACCGTCATCATATCATATCGTAAACATATCATTAACCACCGTCATCATATCATATCGTAAACATATCATTAACCACCGTCATCATATCATATCGTAAACATATCATTAACCACCGTCATCATATCATATCGTAAACATATCATTAACCACCGTCATCATATCATATCGTAAACATATCATTAACCACCGTCATCATATCATATCGTAAACATATCATTAACCACCGTCATCATATCATATCGTAAACATATCATTAACCACCGTCATCATATCATATCGTAAACATATCATTAACCACCGTAATCATTACATATCATATCGTAAACATATCATTAACCACCGTCATCATATCATATCGTAAACATAACTACGGGGAAGCATCATAGGCATCGTCATCATTATTCCCCGAGTACCTCCCATATCAACCCAACCACATTATAGGTTATACATTACCGTTTTGGAGGTTATAGTTTATGAAACCATTTTTTTTTGTTGCACCCTCAGCGTGACAAAAGTAGTGTATCTTACCTCGTAGTAGTATGTGCGCGCAATCAAAAGCTAACAGTGCTTAATAGTAATCCCCGACACCTATCGTACATTAACATGTGAAATATAAGTCATTTGGGACCTTAATTAACTGGAAAACGAACTTAGGTTTTGAATCAAACGAATTTAGCTTAACACGAACTTAATCTTCGTTTTTTATCTTCAAACGAAGATGATCTTCGTTTTGTCAAACGAAGTTAGATTTCAGAAACGAATTTAGGCTTTACGAAGATGACTCAAACGAACTTAAGCTTAACTTCGTCCAGAAAACGAATTTAGCATCAGAAACGAATTTAAACCCAGAAAACGAATTTAATACTTAACTTCGTCCAGAAAACGAATTTAATACTTAACTTCGTCCAGAATTTAGAAAATAACTCTGTTCTTCATTTTTTCCAGAAATTGATCGACCATGGCTTCTTCCAAAACATGTTTTTGACATAATTGAACATCTCTTGATCATAAGGATCGATTATAAACTCGTTTAACACCATTAGGAACATCAATTGACCAAAACACATAATAAACTCTAATTAATTGCAAAACCCATTTTAAACCAGTTTTGAATCAATATTAAAACATCTTTTGATCTGAAAATACAATTAACAACCCATTGATTACCTGATTGTTTGATAGCCAATTGAAAGTAACCCAAAATACTCAATCAATTCAACCAAAACTTTGAACAATTGCTTAGAAATCGATTAAGGAATTGGACGGACTGTTTGTGTGTTTAGAACATGTAATTAGGCTGCTAACAATGAGATTAGGCTTAACCTAATCCCTAATCCCGTTTTTCAAGTTTCACTTATGTCAATTTTAGTCCCTGGACTTCATATTAGCTTTATTTCACATTCAAACACCTATTGGGGATACATACAACACACTAAAGCACTTTCGCACACTACATAGGCCTTTTACACATCATTTAATCCACTTTATTGTCACTCATTAAAGATAATTAAATCTTACATATAGGGCACATAACATATAAACACGTATTTCCACGTAAACATATCACGGACTTAGAATTTGACCTAACGACGTTAGTCAACATATACGTTTAAGTTTTGGGATGTTACAATTACCTCCCCCTTAAGAGGATTCCGTCCCCGGAATCACTTCAGCATCAAAAAGGTGGGGATAGGTCTCCCGCATTACGGACTCGGTCTCCCAAGTCATACTTTCGCCGTGATTGTGTTTCCACTTTATGAGAACTAGATCGATAGTCTTTCGTCGTAGCTTCTTTTGTTTCCTTCCCAATATAGCAACAGGTTCATCGACAATCTGCTTGTTGGGATTAATACTTACGTCCTCGAGTGGAATGACATCCGTTTCATTCGCATAGCACTTACGTAGGTAACACACATGAAATGTGTTGTGAATTCCATTAAGTTCTGGAGGTAAGTCCAGCTTAAATGCCTGTTCATTAACCTTCTTAATGATCTTAAAAGGTCCAATGAATCTGGGGCTTAACTTTCCACGTTTACCAAACCGTAATACACCTTTCCAAGGCGACACTTTGAGTAAAACCATTTCGCCTTCTTTAAAATCGAACGGCCTCCTTTTCTTATCAGCATATGACTTCTGCCTTTCACGAGCAACACGTAAGGCTTTCTTTGCTACGTTAACTTTATCGGCCGTAATTTGTACTAATTCGGGTCCAGCAAATTGCTTTTCCCCGGGCTCCAACCAACAACTAGGAGTCCGACACTTTCTACCATATAACATCTCATAAGGTGGCATTCCAATGCTCGCATGATAACTATTGTTATACGCAAACTCAATAAGAGGTAGGTGTTTATCCCACGAACCACCATAATCCATTACACAAGCTCTGAGCATATCTTCGAGCGTTTGAATAGTCCTTTCACTTTGCCCATCGGTTTGCGGATGGTAGGCTGTGCTCAGACGAACTTGAGTACCAACTTCCCGTTGAAAACTCTTCCAAAAGTTGGAAACGAATCGAGCATCACGATCGGACACAATCGATATCGGAACACCATGTTTAGTAACCACTTCATCAATATACAACGTAGCGAAGTTCTCCATAGGAGCAGTCTCACGAACTGGGAGAAAGTGAGCACTCTTCGTTAATCGATCGACAATAACCCATATCATATCGTGACCACGAGGCGTCCTCGGAAGTTTGGTCACAAAATCCATCGTAATGTGATCCCATTTCCACTCAGGGATCTCAAGTTGCTGAAATTTCCCGTAAGGCTTTTGATGTTCAGCTTTCACCTTCGCACACGTCAAACATTTCTGCACATACATCATCACATCGTTCTTAATACTGGGCCACCAATAAATAGGCTTCAAATCTGCATGCATCTTTGTGGCACCAGGGTGTACAGAATACTTCGTTTTGTGAGCTTCATCCATTACTAACTCACGATTGCCTCCATAGAGAGGAACCCATATTCTACCTTTGTAGGTTCGAAGGCCACGACTATTTTCTTCCATTTGGAGTCTGTTCTTCTTCTTTTTCCCAATAGACTCCGCTTTCACATTATCATCCTTCAACGCTTCGATTTGAGCTAATCGAATAGGTTCCAGTAAATTCGACTCAATCTTTGTAATCATCGCACATAATCTACTCTTCGCATATCCTTTGCGGCTTAAGGCATCAGCAACCACATTAGCTTTGCCTGGGTGATATTTAATCTCACAATCATAATCCTTTAATAACTCCATCCACCGTCGTTGTCTAACATTCATGTCCTTCTGAGTAAACACGTACTGTAAGCTCTTATGATCCGTATAAAGGGTACACTTTGTACCATACAGATAATGTCGCCACAACTTCAGAGCAAAAACAACAGCAGCCAGCTCAAGGTCATGAGTAGGATAGTTCCGCTCATGAGGCTTCAGCTGTCGAGAGGCGTAAGCGATAACTTTGT
The DNA here is from genome assembly GCA_034093135.1 of Erigeron breviscapus. Classification (NCBI taxonomy): domain Eukaryota; kingdom Viridiplantae; phylum Streptophyta; class Magnoliopsida; order Asterales; family Asteraceae; genus Erigeron; species Erigeron breviscapus. The sequence continues at coordinate 128,514,800 of CM067170.1, read as the reverse complement.
CTCGTTGCATTAGTACACACCCTAACCCCGTGATGGATGCGTCACTATAAACCACTAAATCATCTGTTCCTTCGGGTAAAGCTAAGACTGGAGCTTCACACAACATCTTTTTCAACGTCGTGAAGGCTTTCTCTTGAGCATCGGTCCACACAAACTTCACACCTTTCTTCGTTAATTCAGTCATTGGCTTGGCAATGCGCGAGAAATCCTGAATAAAACGTCGATAATAGCCAGCCAAACCGAGAAAACTCTTTATTTCAGTAGGAGACTTAGGCTGCTCCCACTTCGATACTGCTTCTATCTTCGAAGGATCTACTTTTATACCATCAGAGGAGACGACATGGCCGAGGAAATGAACTTCCTTTAGCCAGAACTCGCACTTGGAGAATTTAGCATATAGCTTTTTCTCTCTGAGGACTTGAAGGACAGCTCTCAAATGCTCTCTATGTTCCTCTTCCGACTTTGAATACACAAGAATGTCGTCGATAAAAACAATAACGAAATGATCCAAAAACGGTCGACAGACACGGTTCATCAAATCCATAAACTTCGCTGGAGCATTTGTCAAACCGAATGGCATGACAAGGAACTCATAATGACCATAACGAGTTCGGAACGCTGTTTTGGCTACACTTTCTTCTTCAACCTTTAATTGATGATAGCCAGATCGTAAATCAATCTTTGAGAAATAAGAAGCACCTTGAAGTTGATCGAATAAATCATCAATACGAGGAAGTGGATATTTATTCTTCACCGTTCTTTTATTCAGCTCTCGATAATCGATACACATGCGCATGGATCCGTCTTTCTTCTTTACGAAAAGGATAGGAGCACCCCATGGAGAGGAACTCGGACGAATGAAACCTTTATCTAAAAGTTCCTGAATTTGCGTCATTAACTCCTTCATCTCCGTCGGAGCTAGTCGATAGGGAGCTTTGGCTACAGGAGTAGCACCAGGAAGGAGATCAATAGAAAATTCAACCTCACGATCAGGAGGAAGACCTGGAAGATCTTCAGGGAAAACATCAGAAAACTCGGAAACAACTTCGACATCAGAGACTGTAGGCTTCGCGATACGAGAATCGATGACATAAGCTAGAAAATGTGACTTAGTTTGCCGTATACAACGAAGGGCTTTCATCATCGAGATCACCTTAACATTTCCCGACTTCTTGTCACCATAGACACAAACACCTTTTCCGTCAGGGGTAGCGATACGAACTATTTTCTTTGCACATAAGACGACAGCATCATTTTTCGACATCCAGTCCATACCGAGAACAACATCAAAACTAGGAATGGTAGCGGGTAACAGGTTAGCAGTAAACAAACGACCCTCTATTTCTAAAGGACAATCAGAGTAACCTTCCCGAATAATAGACGTTGCACCATTAGCCACTTCTACTTCTATAGGACACCGTAAGGAACTAGTAATCATGTCTAATTTAGGAGCAAACAGAGTAGACACAAAAGATTTATTCGCACCAGAATCAAATAACACATTAGCGGGTTTGGAGTTAACAATAAGGGTAGCAGTAACTACCTGATCATCGTCTTTTGCCTCCTCAGCCGTCATCTGAAAAGCACGGGCTTTGGCTTTGGAAGCTTCCGCTTTCTTTCCCTCATCTTTCTTCATTTGGGGACAATCGGCAATACGGTGCTTTGCATCTCCACATTTATAACATCTTGCTTTATCAGTGCATTCATCAAAAGTATGACCCTGTGCTCCACACCTATTGCACCTGCGGGTCTTAGCAGAACACTGACCAGAATGAAAAGCCTTGCAGCTAGAACACCATTTTCCATCCTTGTCTGTCTTTCCCTTGTCAGAGGACGAAGATCCCTTGAACTTCTTTCCAAAACGATTTGATCCACCAAACCTCCTCTTATTGCCAGACTTCTTCTCATCCTCTTTCTTTTCGACTTTCTTATCCGCAGCAAAATCATCATCAAGCTTTTTAGACTCTTTGATTGCTTCAGTTAGAGTCTTATGCTGCCTACAAATACCTCGATAACTTGGAGGTAAACCATCGACATAGCAGGCGACTTGATCTGCATCAGTTCTGAATAGATGACCCACGAATTTCATCTTTTCCATAAAGGAAATCAATAACATAAGGTTTATGCGAAGCTATTGGGTAAACTAAAGCCAGCTTGATCATCTACCCATCTCTCGCCAAAGCTTCACACGTCATCTCAATGCCTAACCTGAGGGGTGTCAACACATTAAAAGAAACAAGTGTTAGCTATAAAGCTAAGTAAGATAACACCAGGTTTAAGCAAACATTTCATCCATTAAATCGTCACTTTAAAACATTACGTCATTTTAATTAGGCATTCATACCACCGTATAAACATATCCAACATATCCACATCACATATCCACATCACATATCCACATCACATATAAGCATAGAGTTCATGACCCTAAGCGTGCCTAATCAATTTCGTCATTTCATCTCATCTCATTAAGTTGTGACTATGTCACCGTTAAGTTGTAACCGAAGTTACCGTTAAGGAAAGACAATGTCGATCCATGAGTAGCACGTTATGTTCAAGACATTAGGTGGGTCATCAGGCCACCCGAACTACTCGCCACATATGACTGGTTGCAAGGAGCCACCCGAGCAACCATTTTAACGTACCCTCCCACATACGGGCACTACGTACTCTCCCACATTTATAACATCTTGCTTTATCAGTGCATTCATCAAAAGTATGACCCTGTGCTCCACACCTATTGCACCTGCGGGTCTTAGCAGAACACTGACCAGAATGAAAAGCCTTGCAGCTAGAACACCATTTTCCATCCTTGTCTGTCTTTCCCTTGTCAGAGGACGAAGATCCCTTGAACTTCTTTCCAAAACGATTTGATCCACCAAACCTCCTCTTATTGCCAGACTTCTTCTCATCCTCTTTCTTTTCGACTTTCTTATCCGCAGCAAAATCATCATCAAGCTTTTTAGACTCTTTGATTGCTTCAGTTAGAGTCTTATGCTGCCTACAAATACCTAGCATGCACATCTTAAGTTTAAGTCCAAATCCTATGGTCAATAGGCCTTGGTTCACTTAAACTACTTCTCTGATACCAACTTGTAACACCCGTTTCGTAAAAATATGGATTTCCAAAAATTTTCGCCTAACGGCGTTAAATCATGCGGAAACGATTTAGGAAAATACTCAACTAAGGAAAACAGTTGAGAAACATAAGTGGTGTTACTAATAGCATCAAATCTGTAATAAAAGAAAATCCATAAGATTGCCCAACATAAAGCAATCATAACATAGTCATTACATAAGTTCCATAAAGGAAATCAATAACATAAGGTTTATGCGAAGCTATTGGGTAAACTAAAGCCAGCTTGATCATCTACCCATCTCTCGCCAAAGCTTCACACGTCATCTCAATGCCTAACCTGAGGGGTGTCAACACATTAAAAGAAACAAGTGTTAGCTATAAAGCTAAGTAAGATAACACCAGGTTTAAGCAAACATTTCATCCATTTAAATCGTCACTTTAAAACATTACGTCATTTTAATTAGGCATTCATACCACCGTATAAACATATCCACATCACATATCCACATCACATATAAGCATAGAGTTCATGACCCTAAGCGTGCCTAATCAATTTCGTCATTTCATCTCATCTCATTAAGTTGTGACTATGTCACCGTTAAGTTGTAACCGAAGTTACCGTTAAGGAAAGACAATGTCGATCCATGAGTAGCACGTTATGTTCAAGACATTAGGTGGGTCATCAGGCCACCCGAACTACTCGCCACATATGACTGGTTGCAAGGAGCCACCCGAGCAACCATTTTAACGTACCCTCCCACATACGGGCACTACGTACTCTCCCACATACGAGCACTACGTACTCTCCCACATACGAGCACGATTTATACGTACCTATTACCACATCAGGCACGGGTTATGCATAACACTCATCATCTAATTAGCTCGAGCATTTACCACGTTTAGTTTAGGTTTCCACATTAATCCTAAACTAATCCACATCTAACATCTTTTCACGTTAGGGCCCTTAAAACGTGCACGTGTCATGGCAACCTAAAAAGGTCTAGTGTTCTAGATGAACAAGCCACATATACATGCACATAACAACATTACAACATATCATTAACCACCGTAATCATTACATATCATATCGTAAACATATCATTAACCACCGTCATCATATCATATCGTAAACATAACTACGGGGAAGCATCATAGGCATCGTCATCATTATTCCCCGAGTACCTCCCATATCAACCCAACCACATTATAGGTTATACATTACCGTTTTGGAGGTTATAGTTTATGAAACCATTTTTTTTTGTTGCACCCTCAGCGTGACAAAAGTAGTGTATCTTACCTCGTAGTAGTATGTGCGCGCAATCAAAAGCTAACAGTGCTTAATAGTAATCCCCGACACCTATCGTACATTAACATGTGAAATATAAGTCATTTGGGACCTTAATTAACTGGAAAACGAACTTAGGTTTTGAATCAAACGAATTTAGCTTAACACGAACTTAATCTTCGTTTTTTATCTTCAAACGAAGATGATCTTCGTTTTGTCAAACGAAGTTAGATTTCAGAAACGAATTTAGGCTTTACGAAGATGACTCAAACGAACTTAAGCTTAACTTCGTCCAGAAAACGAATTTAGCATCAGAAACGAATTTAAACCCAGAAAACGAATTTAATACTTAACTTCGTCCAGAATTTAGAAAATAACTCTGTTCTTCATTTTTTCCAGAAATTGATCGACCATGGCTTCTTCCAAAACATGTTTTTGACATAATTGAACATCTCTTGATCATAAGGATCGATTATAAACTCGTTTAACACCATTAGGAACATCAATTGACCAAAACACATAATAAACTCTAATTAATTGCAAAACCCATTTTAAACCAGTTTTGAATCAATATTAAAACATCTTTTGATCTGAAAATACAATTAACAACCCATTGATTACCTGATTGTTTGATAGCCAATTGAAAGTAACCCAAAATACTCAATCAATTCAACCAAAACTTTGAACAATTGCTTAGAAATCGATTAAGGAATTGGACGGACTGTTTGTGTGTTTAGAACATGTAATTAGGCTGCTAACAATGAGATTAGGCTTAACCTAATCCCTAATCCCGTTTTTCAAGTTTCACTTATGTCAATTTTAGTCCCTGGACTTCATATTAGCTTTATTTCACATTCAAACACCTATTGGGGATACATACAACACACTAAAGCACTTTCGCACACTACATAGGCCTTTTACACATCATTTAATCCACTTTATTGTCACTCATTAAAGATAATTAAATCTTACATATAGGGCACATAACATATAAACACGTATTTCCACGTAAACATATCACGGACTTAGAATTTGACCTAACGACGTTAGTCAACATATACGTTTAAGTTTTGGGATGTTACAATACTTATCTAGAATCTTAAGATCTCTGTCTTATCATTCTACGAATACTTATAACAAATTCTAGAATCTTAAGAACTCTGTCTTATATTCTATACTCATCAACAAATTTAGAATCTTAAGATCCTGTCTTATTATTCTATGGATAACCTAATCTAAGGTCTTCCAATAAAATATCCTTCATTATGCAAACTTATAGATTCAGTTTCCAAAGTCGCTTGTCTTTAACTCAGCAAAGACATCTAACTAAAACCTAATCACCTATACTTTTGCATATGAGATCTATCTATATACATAAGAAAATTTATACCAAATGTAATACTTCTATGATTGCCTCATCATACTAGTATACATCTTGGTTTCTCATTGAGTGACCTATACCATCTCTGTGTATTTGTCTTTCTTGCACTTTAACTTCACAACCTACAGAAAACTCATCTGTTCGTTGTCCTGTTAATCTGCACATCTCAACAAAAAGCATCAAATCTTTTCAAAGTAATAACATACAATCTGAAGAAATGAATAAAATAGCAAGATAAAATGAATATACTTAACAGTTTCTGGAGGTCAATAATAGACTGTTAGCACATTAGCACTAATCAAAATCATTTGACATCTCTTCAAATCTTTTTGATTCAACAAAACTCTTTTCAAAGATCGATCTCAAACTATGAATCATCTCTGTGTTCATTCTTTGAAAACCTTCTTTCTAAAGATCCGGATAAAATGATTCTTTTAAAGATCAAATTCAAAACTATGAACATCTCTGTGTTCATTCTTAAGAGAATCTTCTTTCTAAGAATGATAAAAATACATTAACCTAATATCTGTTTATTGAAATCAACAACTCTGTGTTCTTTTCCTTAAACCCATATTCTGTTAATGTGACATACTTTCTTTTAGCTTTTGATCACAACACTATCGCTTAACTACCCTACTCGTTTATTCAGTGTTCCATAGAATGTAGTTGAGTCCTCTTGGAAACTAGATTCTATTTTGACTATATCTCTCGTGCAATAGGAACTTTTATTTAAACAATACAATATAAATAAAAATTTAAACATTTCACGAAAAACACAAACACACATACACTGAACATAAACGAATAACATAGTTACAAGAGCTAAAGATACTGCAGATTAGATCAGATTAGCATGTTACATAAGCCTACTAGTGAGAAATAATTCTCTTATTATTAATTATGAACAGTGATCCAAAAACGATTACCAATATGTTTGTCCTCTTAAACACTCGGTACTTCCAGTCTTCTTTTTGGTTTGTGACACTTTCGACATACCCTGGCCAAGGACAGTCACCATGCAACCCGAGTAGCCTAATATGTCACTTAATCACATTTGCGAACTTATGTGCCCCATATTCAGATACACTCTCACAATCGACACAAGCACTAAGATTAAGACATTTGGTGAGTAAAGTGAGAAAGTCTTTAAGAATCAAGTCAGCGGTGACAGGTCGGTGATTCCTCACGCGCAAAGCGACTTAACTTGACTCACGTACGGAAATATACTCAACATTGCATAATGCCAAGTACTTGCATATTTGTGACATTATTTTAAGCACTTATGAAAACCCATGACTTTCGATGAGACCCGTGTAGCGAACTTTCTGACAACCTATCCCAAGTTGGAAGCTTTAGGTAGGCTAGGTATACAAAGACACCCCAAGGACTTACTTGTTCGAATCTCAAAGGCCACATTAGCTTCATATTTTCAACAGATTTATTAGATATTTGCATATCTTGTCACAAATATACATCCGAAAAAGCAATACATACACATATATGTACCCGAGACCTTCTATATAAAGACCAAATATACATAATTACAATGCAAGATCTTTCATAAGATTTAAAGGACTTGTCTATTTTAAGAACAAGCATTCTCAGCCATATATCTGAATACGTTTCCCATAAGAACATTGTATATATTAAGTTCAGATTATAAGGAAACCTTGGTACTTTGTGCCTACCGATACATCATATAATGGTATCACTGAACTGAGCATTTTAAAGTACAATTAAGTAGGCTTAAAAGCTAAAGTATCGTCACGTCTAATCGTCTTGATGCAGTGACCTTACTCTTTTTATTATATTTCTTTTTCTTTTCTGATTTTTCTCATTTTTATTTTGTTTTTCTGACACTATATGACACACATACATTACGACACAAACACTGACTCATTTTACAAAGTTCCTTTTGAGAGACACTATCACTATAGATTTCTCATTCCAATCAATTGGACTAACAACTCGAAACGAGTTCGGTCGAAAGCCTTAATGAACAGATCAGCTAAATTAAAGTCACTCGGCACCTTTTCTAGGACTATTAGTTTCTTTTCAGCACAATCACGTATAAAATGAAACCTTATGTCTATGTGCTTAGTCCTACTGTGCTTAACAGGATTATTGGTAATGGATATAGTGGATTTACAATCTGTCTTTATGAGAGTACAAAGGAAAACCTAACCGTGATAGCCAGAGCCGGTGAATGAGTATTCACTTGCTGTTATGTAATCCGATCTCTCCCCTAAGACAAACATCCACTGATGTCTACTTCCTCAAGAACACCAATTTCTTCATCCCTGTGATTAAACTGGTGCACTTCTAGAACTGACATATAACATAACCAACAACATAAATCAAACATATAAAAATTAGAACATGTACTATAGATCATCATCTAGTCATGATCTTCTATAGTACTTTGTCTATCACATGAACAATAATAAATATAAACTAATTAGAACAAGTCTTCTTGGAACATTGATCATGAGTTTAATGGATCTTTCTCTTTCGTCCATCTAACACATCTTCAAAGTCCTTGACAGCTTGCTCATGAGACCTACAAATCTCTTCTTGTTCAGGAGTTAACACAAGAGGCACAACTTTCGGACGATCATAGCTGTGATCCTCCTTGTTAACTTCTACACTCCATACCTTGTCAATCAAACCCGAGGAAAACAAAATCTTGAAAATTCCATCTCGGTAAAAACTCGATCACTACCCTTTAATGTATAATGAGTAAGATAGACTTTTTCCTTTTCTTAGTCCTTCTTAGACATTGATACGCTTGGCAAAAGGTTCTGATCCTATTTTTCAACAAAATTAACATTATCAATTAAGACGCTTCCTTTTACAACTCTTCCAACCCCGGAAATTTTTCCGCCTTTGGAATCCACAAAACAGACATAGGACCCTTTAACAGGAGTAAATTCTGTCAATAGTCCCTTGTCTTCCATAATGTGCTTGGAGCTTCCGCTATTGACAAACCATAAACCTGCGGTCTTCCTTAGCAGCTCCTGTTGTTCTGGTGCCTCAAGATTGGCCACGAAATTCACAAGCCCTTCTATACTCAGATCATCAGGTATCTCGATCTTTACACCCTTATCCTTTTTCTCAATTTTCACAGTTTCATTAGCTTCAGTGGAAGCTTCTTCATTCTCAGCTCTTACTGGTTCTGACGGTTCAGGTTCCTCTTCTTCTTTCTGATGAAAACTATCATGATCATCTGTGCTGGCATACAATGTATAGTCGAATGAATTATCAACAAGATCGTTCATTCCTCCATCAATGTCTTGAATTTCTGCCAAGAATGCATGATTCTGATCATCGGTACTAGTCGAACCCCAATTATAAGTACCATCAGATTGAACAACTAAAGCTCTTGAGTTGTCCGTATCTCCTGAGCTTCTGTTCCCAGTATTAGCATATTGATGTCCAGAATTCTGACTCACTATAGAACCACTCTGATTGAAGTTCTGACGGCCTGTAGCTAAATTGTTGTCCCTTCTTGGCCTCAGACACTCTCTTGCAAAATGTCCAAAACCATCACAGTTATAACACTTCACCTTGGTCTTGTCAAACCCTACTTTGCCATTCACAACCTTCCTTCCGGTTCTATCTGTGAAACGCTGAACTCTCAATGTTAACATAGCTAATTGCCAGTTCAGATCAATTTCTTTCAAGTCATCTGGATCAACTTGCTTGTAATCCTCCCTAACCAAATCAGGATCAGTCAATTTTCCTCCAATTAACTTCTCATGAGTAGACACAAATGAAGCGAGCATGCCCAAATGTCCCTCAGCAGATCTTATGCTCATCGGCATCCCTGTGAAACCCGAGCTTGGAGAACTACCATTCTGAATCCCATTATGCACTACCATGGCCGATTCTGGAGAAGTTACATACATCAAGTTGCTATCAGAATCCGTTGACATCTTCATCTTGTCATCATCTCCACTATAGAAGGCAGTAATCCCTCCACTTGAAGATTTTGCAGAAGGAACGCTTGATTTGCTATGATAAAGTTCAGGACGCTGAACAAAATCACTGCTACTGCTTCCTTCGACTTTCGTTTCATATCTTGACCTCTCAGCTTTCGAATGATCTGATCCAGAGTCCATGTGCTAAATTCGGGATTTTGTTGGATTGAAGTCTCAAACCCTTCCCACTTAACTGGAAGAGCTTCCAACAACTTCTCGATGACATCTTTTGGATCAGGTTTGTACCCAAAGTATGCAAGCTCAACCAGCAGATGACTGTAATGAATCAAGATCTCATCAAGAGGTTCATCTTTGAAGCTAGTAAAGACATAATACTGCTTCTTTAGCAAATCCTTCCATCTCTTCTTGAGATCATCATCACCTTCACAATGCTCTTTGAGTGCATCCCATAAGCCTTTTGCACTGTCATACATTTCAAACAAGTGCAAGAATTCTCCTTGGAGAGCCATTCGTAGTGATCCTAAAGCTTTACTTTCTGCTTCGTAGTCTTTCTTTTGATCGACAGTCATTTGTTCATACGAAGCCGCTTTTCCACCACTAGAACCAGTAGGTTCTTTGTCACTTTGCACAGTGGGATGAACATAACATTAACAATACATATCCACATCCATTAACCTGCAATATGACTCGAATATGCCCTTCAAACTGAAATATCTATCAAGGCTTATTAACTTGGGCGGTGAATTGGCCTTTCCGGTTTCGTGATCCATCAGAATTAGTTGATTCAGCAAAGATTGATAATTTGCGGGTAATTGAGACGTCATTTTCTCCGAGCTAGCAAAATTCACGAACTGTTTACAAAAATAAACGAGGTCGTAAAGAAATACGAGGTCGCAATTAAATACTCGAGGTCGTAATTGAACTGGCGAGGTCTTAAAGAGCTCACGAGGTCGCAAACGAAATACGAGGTCGCAATTGAACTAGCGAGGTCGTAATTAGCTACCCAGGTCACAATATGAGCTGGATGAGGTAATACGAGCCCGCGAGGTCGCAAACGATGCTGGAATCCTTAGATCTCTTGAATTCGAAACCCTAAAACCAATACAAATCGAGGTCACAAACAAGATTTCCGGTCGTAAACTCGTGAAAGAATCACGTCTAAACGACCCTAAATCGATATGTCTATCACCAACAAGCTATAACCTTCCGGTATTAAACCAAGAGGCTCTGATACCAATTGTAAGTCCCCTGGTACAGATCGTTAATAGCTTGCTCCAGTTATCTTGAGGTGCGGAATCCCTCACTATAATTTGGTGATCAACAATAAGCCCCTAGATCACCTGCTGCCTCGCAGATCTTCTTCGGGCTAGCGGAACAACCTTTGACGACTATAACCTGCAATACCTGCTTGATATTTCGACAAATGTTCAACCCTAAACTCTGTTAGGTTTCAGTTTATATAGGGATCACCTGACATGGGCTTCAGCGAGTCGGCCTCGCAAATCCAGCCCAGCCCGTCACTAATGCGAGGTCGCATTCTGTGATTGGCCTCGTATTTGACCCTGCAAATACGGAGTCGTATTCCCTATGTGAAATGCGAGGTCGCATTCTGTGATTGGCCTCGTATTTGACCCTGCAAATACGGAGTCGTATTCCCTATGTGAATGCGAGGTCGCATTTCACACTTAGCAGATTTATTACACATTCAATACTTCAACTTAATCTAGTATTCTATGCATAATACTAAGTTCATTAATGACAATCACATTACAAAGACATATAACAATATAAGCCTAAACAATCTAGACTGCTATTGACATAGATGTGCACTTACATGTTTCACCTCTGAAGAATCCCCAAATGTTTGAGTTAAATAGAAAGGAGCATTGTCTGCAGCACTTGTTTGTTGCTGCTTTCTAAACTTCCTCAACCTCCTAGCCTCCATTCTCTCTTTCTCATCACCACCAGAATCACTTCCACTATCAAAGTAGTCATTGTCTATCACTTCTAACTCATCATCATCACCATTATTGATCTGATTATTCAACATGTTCAAAGCATTGTTCATCTGGTTATCAAAATTTAGTGAATAATCTCCCATGTCAACTTGAACATCATTCACAACATTATCAGTGTCTACCAACTCCACCCGATCATCCAGTTTGTCTTGTTCTTCATTAACCTCAACATAATCAGTGGTTTCATTATTTTGTTGAACATCATTCACAACATTATCAGTGGTTTTATCAGTACTCTCATTGAATAATCTCCTAGCTAATTCCTTGTTAAAAGGTCTTACACATTTCCTGGCAGTCTGCTTAGTCAGTCTAAAGGGTGACCTAAGTGCATCAAGGTTATGCTCAACATACACATTCAGGAATTTACATGCACCCTGAGTGTACATACACAACTTTTCTACATCTTCATCATTACAAACTGAAATGGCTCCTAACTCATAAGAACAGTGAGGTCTCCCAAACTCAAAAGACTTAATACTAATTTCAGTGTAACCTAAGTGTGTCATAATGGGGTTCAATTCAAGCAAGGAAAAAGTTTTGCAGTCCACGTGGTCAACATAAGTAGTCTTACCAGCATAGAAGGTTCGCCCATCTTCAACTTTCATTGCACCCCCATGATGAAACTTCAATGTCAGCATTGTAGGTTTCCCATCTACGAATAAAACATGAAAAAATAATGAAAAAAATTATTAATTAAATTTTTTTAGGGTTTTTATACTCAGAAATAGATTTTAGGGTTTATAACAAAACAAATTGAAAAATATAAGCTGGGTTTCTTACCATATAATGCAGCAAGATCGTAATCATCGGCATCCTTTGGCCGGATTATCCAACCGGAGCCCGGCATCGGAAATGGAAGAGAAAGGGAAGCAACTTTTAGGGTTTTTATTTTTGATTAGGTATGAAAATGAAATTTTTTACGATTATTAGGTATAAAAAGGGGGGAAAATACAAAGGAAGATGGTACCTGGGTGGTCAATTACGTTTATACCCTGGCACGTGAGCGGCACATGTCGAAAGTTAACGATCCGTTTGTGTCCGTTAGGCGGAGGTATGGTGGGCGTGCATTTTTGCCAACTCTGGGTATGACTCGCGTAATTAAATTCTTTGAGGTACGAAAAGTGAAATTTCGATACCAACTCAGGTACCATTTGTGTAATTTACCCTTATTTAAATTGAAGTTTTTATATATTATTTAAGGGTTAAGTGCATGGGAATGTAACTAACTAAGGCCGAAAAGTTATTGTGTGCATGAACTTACAGAACCTCTATTGTATACATGAACCCTGCTAAATGTCTATTGTATCACGAAACCGGGTAAAGGCTTATGTGGGCCCGGTTTCATCAACAAATCCAGATTTCATCTTCAACAAACCCAGACACCATTGATGTGCTCAAGAAAACAGCAGCAGAACATTCTAAACTCCATAAATTCCAAAAATCATAAGACTCAAAAATCATAGGCATAAATTCCAAATCACTTTCTCAAATATATACAAATTCTAAATCATAAATATATATACAAATCCCACATCAATATCTCATAAATCCCAATTTCCACTAACTACAAACAAACACATAAATTCAATCAATGTATTCGATTAATCAATGTTTCTTGATGAATATCACTTCCCTTAAAGTGATAATTATATAAAGGGGTAAAATTGTTAGTTGCAACTGCAAGTTCGCAGAAAGTGAAGGTTTGAGCAGCAATCTATCCATATGGTGAATCCTTGGCGGTGTTTGATGACTCTTTCCTTAAGCTGGTTGTGTTTCTATCTACTCCCACCAAATTCAGGAATTTACATGCACCCTGAGTGTACATACACAACTTTTCTACATCTTCATCATTACAAACTGAAATGGCTCCTAACTCATAAGAACAGTGAGGTCTCCCAAACTCAAAAGACTTAATACTAATTTCAGTGTAACCTAAGTGTGTCATAATGGGGTTCAATTCAAGCAAGGAAAAAGTTTTGCAGTCCACGTGGTCAACATAAGTAGTCTTACCAGCATAGAAGGTTCGCCCATCTTCAACTTTCATTGCACCCCCATGATGAAACTTCAATGTCAGCATTGTAGGTTTCCCATCTACGAATAAAACATGAAAAAATAATGAAAAAAATTATTAATTAAATTTTTTTAGGGTTTTTATACTCAGAAATAGATTTTAGGGTTTATAACAAAACAAATTGAAAAATATAAGCTGGGTTTCTTACCATATAATGCAGCAAGATCGTAATCATCGGCATCCTTTGGCCGGATTATCCAACCGGAGCCCGGCATCGGAAATGGAAGAGAAAGGGAAGCAACTTTTAGGGTTTTTATTTTTGATTAGGTATGAAAATGAAATTTTTTACGATTATTAGGTATAAAAAGGGGGGAAAATACAAAGGAAGATGGTACCTGGGTGGTCAATTACGTTTATACCCTGGCACGTGAGCGGCACATGTCGAAAGTTAACGATCCGTTTGTGTCCGTTAGGCGGAGGTATGGTGGGCGTGCATTTTTGCCAACTCTGGGTATGACTCGCGTAATTAAATTCTTTGAGGTACGAAAAGTGAAATTTCGATACCAACTCAGGTACCATTTGTGTAATTTACCCTTATTTAAATTGAAGTTTTTATATGAGTATTACTTTAAAATTTGAACTACAGAAGTTTTGAAAAAATAACAAAAGTATCGTTAGAAAAATGAGTCAAAAATCAAAATTTCAATCTGTTTTCTAATCTTTCCTTAGACGTCAAAGGCGGGCAAAATTCAAAATTTTAATTAAATAAAAGCAAAACTTAAAAATTACTAAAAAAATTCCCAATTTCACATTTGTCTTTCTTCCTCTTTATATTACTCGAAGAGCTTATTGTATACTGTCCCTTTACCAGTGCAGGACTGGCATCGTGGTTGTTGTTTGTAGGATCTTCATTGAAGAATCTAGAGCTTCGTATGGATAATCTTGTTGATCAAGATTCGGGTAGTGATAATCCAACAAAAAATGAATGTGTTCAAGTTGCGAGGAATTTGGAGTTGTTGAGACTTTGGGGTGTACTAATGGTTCAAGCGCCGAAATGGGATATGTTTAGTAAACTGAAAACACTTGAAATTGTTGGTGCAAAAATGGATGATGTGGCTTTGGGTGAGGCACTTAAAGCAACACCTAATCTGACTCGGCTTGTACTTCTTGGTGCAGAGGGTTTGAGGATTGTTTGGATTGAGCTTCAATATCTTGAGCATTGCAATCTTGATTTTTATGGTTCGGGTGGTTGTTCACTTACTCTCACAGCTCCCAAGATTGAATATCTCGAGATTCAAGGTTGTAGTTGGATTCGCGTTCAAAAGACCAATTGTTTAAAGAATCTCTCTATTGCCAACAATGCTGGTAAAGTTGAAAATCCTACTTAGAAGATATTTTACTCACAGATATTAATTTGATTCGTAGGCCTAATTTTTAATATAATTTTTTTTTTGATATATGTATATATTTGTTGCATATTTAATGGGTTTTTAATTTGCTGAAGTGGGGTGTTAACAAGTTTGTATCTTTACTTTTATTTTTGATATTTTTGTATTGAATTTGGTTCAAGTTTATATTGATAATTTTGACCACTTAATTGTTATCAGAGAATGGATGCATTGCCTGAAGGTGTTGTTCAATACATTTTGTCAACAATAAGCAATGCCAAAGATGTTGCATCTTGTAACTGTGTCTCCAAGAAATGGAAAGATTCAATGCCTTACATTAAAAGCCTTTACTTTTCTCGAAGCATTTTCGACAACCTAAAAAATGGGCAAACTTCTGACAGCATTGTGTTGCAGATCGTTTCGTCTGTTTGTAAGCTCGAAGAGCTTATTGTATACTGTCCCTTTACCAGTGCAGGACTGGCATCGTGGTTGTTGTTTGTAGGATCTTCATTGAAGAATCTAGAGCTTCGTATGGATAATCTTGTTGATCAAGATTCGGGTAGTGATAATCCAACAAAAAATGAATGTGTTCAAGTTGCGAGGAATTTGGAGTTGTTGAGACTTTGGGGTGTACTAATGGTTCAAGCGCCGAAATGGGATATGTTTAGTAAACTGAAAACACTTGAAATTGTTGGTGCAAAAATGGATGATGTGGCTTTGGGTGAGGCACTTAAAGCAACACCTAATCTGACTCGGCTTGTACTTCTTGGTGCAGAGGGTTTGAGGATTGTTTGGATTGAGCTTCAATATCTTGAGCATTGCAATCTTGATTTTTATGGTTCGGGTGGTTGTTCACTTACTCTCACAGCTCCCAAGATTGAATATCTCGAGATTCAAGGTTGTAGTTGGATTCGCGTTCAAAAGACCAATTGTTTAAAGAATCTCTCTATTGCCAACAATGCTGGTAAAGTTGAAAATCCTACTTAGAAGATATTTTACTCACAGATATTAATTTGATTCGTAGGCCTAATCTATTGTATTTTATAGTTTTTATTTTTGATATTTTTGTATTGAATTTGGTTCAAGTTTATATTGATAATTTTGACCACTTAATTGTTATCAGAGAATGGATGCATTGCCTGAAGGTGTTGTTCAATACATTTTGTCAACAATAAGCAATGCCAAAGATGTTGCATCTTGTAACTGTGTCTCCAAGAAATGGAAAGATTCAATGCCTTACATTAAAAGCCTTTACTTTTCTCGAAGCATTTTCGACAACCTAAAAAATGGGCAAACTTCTGACAGCATTGTGTTGCAGATCGTTTCGTCTGTTTGTAAGCTCGAAGAGCTTATTGTATACTGTCCCTTTACCAGTGCAGGACTGGCATCGTGGTTGTTGTTTGTAGGATCTTCATTGAAGAATCTAGAGCTTCGTATGGATAATCTTGTTGATCAAGATTCGGGTAGTGATAATCCAACAAAAAATGAATGTGTTCAAGTTGCGAGGAATTTGGAGTTGTTGAGACTTTGGGGTGTACTAATGGTTCAAGCGCCGAAATGGGATATGTTTAGTAAACTGAAAACACTTGAAATTGTTGGTGCAAAAATGGATGATGTGGCTTTGGGTGAGGCACTTAAAGCAACACCTAATCTGACTCGGCTTGTACTTCTTGGTGCAGAGGGTTTGAGGATTGTTTGGATTGAGCTTCAATATCTTGAGCATTGCAATCTTGATTTTTATGGTTCGGGTGGTTGTTCACTTACTCTCACAGCTCCCAAGATTGAATATCTCGAGATTCAAGGTTGTAGTTGGATTCGCGTTCAAAAGACCAATTGTTTAAAGAATCTCTCTATTGCCAACAATGCTGGTAAAGTTGAAAATCCTACTTAGAAGATATTTTACTCACAGATATTAATTTGATTCGTAGGCCTAATCTATTGTATTTTATAGTTTGATTATCAGGTCTCATTTTCGTACTTTTGATATCAATATGTTATTGCTTGCAGGGAGAGTTTACATGTTGGACTTTGGTAAACTTGTGGCTCTTGAATCGTTATCTGTTAGAGGCGTACAATGGTGTTGGGATGCGATAAACAAAATGCTTCAACTTGCATGTGAAGTAAAGCATCTATACATGAAAGTCGAATTCACTGGTGATTTTGAAGCACTTCTGCCCTTTCCAGAGATTGATCTGGTTGATTTTTTCAAGAGTCATCCTAAGCTCAAAACATTTGAGATCCATGGTGCAATGTTTGCTGCACTATGTCAGAAGAACAGTCTAAAGAATGTAAGCTTTAAAAGAAATACAAATTCAATTACTTGATAAAACAATAATCTTGATTTATGACCCATCTCTTGTTTGGTTTTTAGGTGGATTCAGATTTCATGATTCCTTGCCTTGAAGAGGTGGTGATTACTGTTAGATCGCCATTGAATGCTGAACAAAAGATGAACACGCTCGAGTCTTTGGTAAAGTTCGGGACGAAATTGAAGAAAATGAAGATCAGGATTCTTCGGATGAAAAGCTCTCACAGTTGTGCTGACGATTTTTTTGAGGAGATATGCAGGTTTAGATACATGAATCAGAAGTTGGTCTCAATAGAATAAAACCTTAAACCTGTCTCCTACTCTTTGCTTACCATATTCCTCGCATAATCTGATCTTATAGTTCATTTTTGGAGCAAAACTTTGATTACTTTTTTTTTCCTGATGATTTTGATGTCAACAACATTCATATATTGTAGTCTCATTTTTTTTTTTTTTTTTTTTTTTTTTTTTTTTTTTTTTTTTTTTTTTTTTTTTTTTTTTTTTTTTTTTTTTTTTTTTTTTTTTTTTTTTTTTTTTTTTTTTTTTTTTTTTTTTTTTTTTTTTTTTTTTTTTTTTTTTTTTTTTTTTTTTTTTTTTTTTTTTTTTTTTTTTTTTTTTTTTTTTTTTTTTTTTTTTTTTTTTTTTTTTTTTTTTTTTTTTTTTTTTTTTTTTTTTTTTTTTTTTTTTTTTTTTTTTTTTTTTTTTTTTTTTTTTTTTTTTTTTTTTTTTTTTTTTTTTTTTTTTTTTTTTTTTTTTTTTTTTTTTTTTTTTTTTTTTTTTTTTTTTTTTTTTTTTTTTTTTTTTTTTTTTTTTTTTTTTTTTTTTTTTTTTTTTTTTTTTTTTTTTTTTTTTTTTTTTTTTTTTTTTTTTTTTTTTTTTTTTTTTTTTTTTTTTTTTTTTTTTTTTTTTTTTTTTTTTTTTTTTTTTTTTTTTTTTTTTTTTTTTTTTTTTTTTTTTTTTTTTTTTTTTTTTTTTTTTTTTTTTTTTTTTTTTTTTTTTTTTTTTTTTTTTTTTTTTTTTTTTTTTTTTTTTTTTTTTTTTTTTTTTTTTTTTTTTTTTTTTTTTTTTTTTTTTTTTTTTTTTTTTTTTTTTTTTTTTTTTTTTTTTTTTTTTTTTTTTTTTTTTTTTTTTTTTTTTTTTTTTTTTTTTTTTTTTTTTTTTTTTTTTTTTTTTTTTTTTTTTTTTTTTTTTTTTTTTTTTTTTTTTTTTTTTTTTTTTTTTTTTTTTTTTTTTTTTTTTTTTTTTTTTTTTTTTTTTTTTTTTTTTTTTTTTTTTTTTTTTTTTTTTTTTTTTTTTTTTTTTTTTTTTTTTTTTTTTTTTTTTTTTTTTTTTTTTTTTTTTTTTTTTTTTTTTTTTTTTTTTTTTTTTTTTTTTTTTTTTTTTTTTTTTTTTTTTTTTTTTTTTTTTTTTTTTTTTTTTTTTTTTTTTTTTTTTTTTTTTTTTTTTTTTTTTTTTTTTTTTTTTTTTTTTTTTTTTTTTTTTTTTTTTTTTTTTTTTTTTTTTTTTTTTTTTTTTTTTTTTTTTTTTTTTTTTTTTTTTTTTTTTTTTTTTTTTTTTTTTTTTTTTTTTTTTTTTTTTTTTTTTTTTTTTTTTTTTTTTTTTTTTTTTTTTTTTTTTTTTTTTTTTTTTTTTTTTTTTTTTTTTTTTTTTTTTTTTTTTTTTTTTTTTTTTTTTTTTTTTTTTTTTTTTTTTTTTTTTTTTTTTTTTTTTTTTTTTTTTTTTTTTTTTTTTTTTTTTTTTTTTTTTTTTTTTTTTTTTTTTTTTTTTTTTTTTTTTTTTTTTTTTTTTTTTTTTTTTTTTTTTTTTTTTTTTTTTTTTTTTTTTTT
>CM067170.1:128445560-128490560 GCA_034093135.1 Erigeron breviscapus | reverse complement strand
TTTATCATTCAACACACCAAATTTGGTGTAATATAAGTGAATCTTTTTGCACCAAATCTAGTTTTCACTCTAATGTTTACGCTTTATATTTTCCCTAATTTATTCCTACTAAAATACTTTATGTAAATTAATTAATATTTAGTTTTTGTTTTTAAAGAGTTTAGTTTATGGAAACTTGTATGACTGGAGTAAAAAAAAATTTAAAAATATTGTATAAAATGAAAAAAAAAAAACGAAACTTATAATAATTGGTGTTCACCAAATTTAATGAAAGTTATAAAAAATGACGTTAGAACAAATAAAAACTAAATTTGGTGTTTTAGTAGTAGATGTTTTTTTTTTTCGAAGACATCAAGTTTGGTGTTTTGATATATATATAAGAGACGGTCTAAATATCTCATTATTAGTGGCGGAGCCAAAATTTTGATCCCGGGGTCGCCAAACAGTTTTCATAATATTAACAAGCGTAAATTAAACTACAAAATTAAATTATAGTCTAGGGTTGCCAATTACCTTTAAAACTAAATAAAATATATAGAAATAGTACTAAAAATATAGAGTTTTATAAACATGGTGGGGTTGTCATGTCCACCCTTGGCCACCACATAGCTCCACCAATTGCTCATGAAATACAATGTCATTACTTATGTGAAAGGACTCAAACCCAAATGAAAGCATAATTATTGAAAACCCAATCTTTATAACTTATACTTAGAAAAATACGACCATTTTTCGCGAAAAAATCAAAGTTATCCAAATCAAGAAATGACACTTGGAATAATCTTAAAATGTTGTAAATAGACTACTATACAAGTTTCAGGACCCGAGAAGGTCAAACGAAGGCTCGGTAAAAATCAAGTTCGAGGTCAGTGGAGGGCAGAAGATGCTGATTGCATCATCCGCAGTTGGTCTGACATCGTCCACGCTAGGCGTGTCAGAGTCCGTGCTCCTTGCTGAATTCCAAAAGTGACCTTATTAACGTTTTGAAGCATTTCGATTCAAATCCAAACTTTTCATTATCATCTACTGATACAAATAAGACATAATCACTTTACTAAATATTTCGAAAGCTTTCATTTGATCAAGTGTACAATTTACAACGAAATGGGTCATTTACCCGTTTTGCCAAATAACCAAAGTCAAACTTTACATCAAGTTTCAAATTACCCAAGACACATTACATTTCTGAAATTCTTACATTTTAAACATTTCCAAAACATAAACTTTGTACCAAGAGCCATAAGTTCAAAGGGGTCACTAAGGGTTCTATCAACAATACCATTTTACCGCGAATAGCAAATACTTCAAGCTTTACAATTCAACTTCAATCTTTATGCCACTTATCTTTATTTTCACATCCGGGACAACCTATAAAAAGGGTAAACAACTAAAAAGTAAGCAAAGCTTAGTGAATAATATTGCATACGTTTATACACACGAAGGAGGGCAATGCACAAAGGTCTATTGCATATAGCCTATGACACCGTCGTACCATACCTATATACTCCCCTTTATACTAACGCATTACATGGATCCATATAAGCAAATGATTACAATCTCAATAAACAATATCAATGCTCCACATGAGCTATATCTCAAATGCCCCACATGGGCTATGGCCACTACTTAGGCCTGTAATCAAAGACGGCCCCTACTTAGGCTCAACGTCAAATCGATTACCACACACGGAATCCACCATCATATGGTAATCGACCCGACGTATATATAAAAGTATGCAAGAAAACTCACCTCCTTCGCGACAACAATCAACAATCAAGATGACCGCAAGAACACAATTAACAAGCTTTCAACCTATCAAGTAGGGGTGAGCATTTGGACCGAAACCCGTGACCCGACCCGGAACCGGCTCGGACCGACCCGCCGAAGGGCTAACGGGCCGGGTCACGGGTCACGCTTTTGTTGCATTTTCGGGTCACGGGTTGCGCGGTTCGGGCCGGTCCGGGTCAAGCCAAAAACCGAAAAAAGGTGAAGGTAACCCGTAACCCGCCCGTGACCCTCCCGAACCGCAACCGACCCATCACGGGCCGGGTCACGGTTTCGATTTTCATGCACTTACGGGTCGCGGGTCGGGCCGGGTTTTCGCGGGTTGGGCCATTTGCACATCCCTACTATCAAGTCATCACAAACGCATATAACGCTATAATCACATTCATGGCTAACTAAGCCTAGCCATAACAACAATCATTCACTAGCTTTCTTTTACCCAATTCAAACTCATCTTGTTTTTGAGTTGGTTCATTTCTAAATCTCATTTTACAAAATTTCATCTTTATCTACCACAATATGCCATCTCATTACTCAAAATGACCGAATCCTCATTTTCACATTTGACTACAAAAGTCACCAATTTCACATTGTTAAAACATTCATGCAACTCAAGAGCAATATACATTTCTACTCACTTACAAGGAAAGAATTTGGGGAACCAATAACAATATAATCATTCAAACTAAAAACTCCCAATTTTGTTAAATCTCAAGAACCTTAACTTGAATTAAAGCATATAGCTCATTTTAATAAAACCCCAAATTTAATTAAACCCATGAACCCTAAATTCATTTGATAGAATAATTAAAATTACTCATACCTTCAAGATAGAAATATATAGAGTTGAAATCACATTTTCTTCTTCCCCCTTTTCTTGAATTCGAAATTCACCATATGCATACACCTCAATTTACCCAATTTAATTTACTAGAAAGCTTGGAAGCTATTATTGTTATTATTATCATCTCTTAGAGAATTCTTTAATTTATATAGAAACTAGGATTTCACGATTGTTAAAGAGAAGAGTTGAAGAAAAAAGTAGAAGAAAAAGAAAGTAGTAGTTGAAGTGGGAAGATATTACTCACCAACAAAAAGGATGGCTGGCAACTTCCCCACATGCCACGTCCATTTTCATTTTAAGTGGGAATAATACCCGTTAGCCACTAAAGTTCCAATTAAATTGGTCCCATAACTCAAAATTAAATATATGAAATTATTTTATTATTAAAACTACAAAAAAGGGGTTACTTTATTTATCTTAAAAATCTTGGTGTGTTACATTATGCAACTCCAAATAATCAACTTTATTTCATACAACTCTTTACAACTAGTACAACTACTACCAATTAGGGGTGCAAACAAGATGAGTCGAGTTTAATATCAAAACTTTTGAGCTTGGCCAGAAAACTTGTTTGTGTGCCCGATTAATATTATTAAAAACTAGTTTTTGAATCCAGGCGTTGCCCCGAGAAACATAACGATACGTAAAACTTGCAATGTGTATTCGGTGATATATGCGTAAAGATAAACGTACATTACAAAAACGTATCATAAAATTAAAAAATTACAACACGGAGAATAAAAAGTGGTTCAAAAGACTATTTAAAAATAATACTACATCATAGAGTTATGTGATTACCGGGTCATTGGTCATGCAAATATCAGTTGTTTTTAATTTAGAAGAACCCTTAAAAAATTCCGTAAAAATTAATTAATATACTAATCAATGAATAAAGAATAAATGAAAGGTGAACGTTAAGGAAAAGTATTAACAAAAAATAAAAAATGTAAAAAAAAATAAAAAATCAAACAGGCAGTCTTATAGGTAGATATGGTTATTAGTCGTGGATTAAGTGAACGTTGACTGAGGATAACAAATATTAGTTTTTTTTAATGTAAAACACTCTTTATAAAAAAGATTACCAATGAATATACTACCAAATGAATAAAAAATAAAAAAGAATCAACGTTAGATAAAAGCATGACAAAAAGGGGGGAAAATCAAGTATGCACGTTTAGATCCAGATATGCAACGACTTGTTATAATAATTAAAAAGTGAATTAAAAAAAAAAAGCAAGCATGCTGGCAGGCTAGCAGCCTGCTTTACTGTTCATAAGGGCGTCCTTAAATGTATATATATATACTAATGTGGCTTCTCATTTTATGTTTTTGAACGCCTCATTGATCATCTAAACTTGATTAGCACATTTATCAGCTCAATATCTACTCTTTTTTTTAAGGTGTGGATCATTTGCTTGCAACAGAGGATCTATCTTACGTTGTCTTAACCGGGTCCGCGCTAGAGAGCTCCCTCACCCTCATTACCTAGTAGGAGGAGAAACTCCCAATTAAACCGCCCGAAGGCACGACATTTAATTGGGATAAAACCCTGCCCCCTCTGCAGAACTCAAACCTGCTTCACTGTAGTACTTTTTTTGTGAAATTCCTTCAAATGTCTTTCCCATGTCTCGAACTCGAGACCTACAGCATGTAAAGCTGATGCTCAACCACTGAGCTATATTGGGAAGTACAACTCAATATCTACTTAGGTCATGTTTGAGATGATAAAGCTTGTTAAGTTTATAAATTTGAACAATATTTAATTTATACCTCATTTAATAAAAAAAATAATGAAGTCATTCATATATAACAACTTTTATTGAATAAAAACACTCGAAAATACTTTAGTGAAACTTAAAGAAGCATCAATATACAATAACAAACTTCCAATACTTGTTCGAACTTGTAGCTTCTTTTATCTTTGATAGTTAGTCCTTAATGATAAATATTTTATTTTGTAAAGTATTTCCAAAACTATAACTTAAAGAAACATCAATAAAGTATTTCAAAAATTGAGGGACTGTTTATGTAATTAAGAGAATAACGCATATATGTATTTATTTTGTAACGTATATACATTTTTCTGTATTTATTTCTATATTTTGTGGATCTTTCTCGTGCTACACCGGGCTTTTTTATTTGCTACATAATGCAATAAAAGAATGTTGCCCAAAATGTATTTCCTTCTTTCAACATCTAACGTTCATGTTGATGTTAATGTTGACTTTTAAAACTAAAATGTAACTAATATAGCAAAAGCCAAAAGGTTCAAAATACAGATTACAATCTAACAAATACTGATATACAGATTATGGAGTACTTTGTTTCATATAAACGTATGTACTTCATGTTTTTAAGAAATAATTAAAGAACAATAAAACCCTAAAGATGGCATTACATTACATTACATATTACATTACATACTCTAATAAGTCAATAGGATGTGAACAGTGATTATTTTGTCTTTTTGTATCAAAGAAACAGATAAGATATATATTTAGTTTACAAAAATATAAGCAGAGTAGCTTGTAGAAGGGGTGGTTTGCGCTCTGCCTTTTATCCTAGAGGTTTGGGGTTCGAAACCCCCTCCTTGCCATGTTTTTTATTCTTCAAATTTATGGACATGTTTCAAAATTTCAAAAGTTTACAGTTTGCCCCCTCCACTTATGTTTCTTTCTGATTTAGTCCAAAATTTCAATTTTGTTTTGTTTTGTTTTTTTAAGTATCCGAATACTTTTGTAGTATCGTTTTTTTTGTATTTTGTATTTTGCTTTTTTGTTTTTTCAGATCTATATATGTAACTTATGGTTTTTATAACTTTTTAAACATTTATGTTGTTAAATTTTATTTCCTACATCATTTTTTGGGGTAAACATAAATATGATGGTGTGCGCTATTGCCTTTAAAAAGAAAAAATGGATAACCGCAACAAACACAGACGTTTTAGAAATCGACGCCGCCCATCGGGCGGATCGAACCACCTAGTTATAAATGCATCAGTGAGTGTTTATTATTACCAAAGATTTCAAAATCATTTGTTGCACTAAAAATGCATACCAAAACAACATGAATATGATCTTTACACTTATCCATGCTAATGGAATGATAATCGCTCCTTGAAGTATTTCTATGGATTACCGGCCTCAAAATCCTATTCAAGAAGGTCTTCTGTTTAGGTTGGAACCCTACATGCTCCATGAGTGACCACATTCTTCCTTCAAATGGCAAAATCTCGTTTATGAGCAACTCGATTAGACCAATCAGGTCCATCATATATACAGAGATGCTATTTTATCTCTCGGTCCTTAGCAATTACATGGGTCTATACTCCTACCAAGTAACTCTTGTATCGTGTCAACTTAACCACGCAACACATTGACATTAGAATCATGAACTCACCACAATGATCCCAGCAAGTCTCCTTCGCATTCCTTTAAAGCTGATGTCACTGCACAAAAACTCAAGTATTTTAATTTCAATTTTAATAACCAATAACCTAAAAGCTAAAGTTAAAAATGCAAGTTATTGAAGAGTCTGTGTGAACTGGTAGTAGCATCAATCATAATCAGTCGAGCGAAATCTCAACTTCTACGCGAGATGTGATTTGGAAACCAAAATAATTAATCGAGATATTTACATGTTGTATTAGTGAATCCTTGCACGTGTTGTATAATAACTGAACACAAATAACCTTGCACATGTAGGTGCTAATCTTAATCACAGGATTTATCATTATAATTGATGTGATTAAATCGATGTGACATGTGAGGCGAAAGGTTAAAGATGGAATTAAAAACCACAAAACCATATAAAATGATAAAAATAATAGACAATCTGATCAAACCTAAAAAAATATATGTATTGTACACATCGCCACTTTATATTGTTAAGCTCAAATGTCATTAATCATATATGTAGATAGTACATAAAGTAGCTGGTTATAAGAAACTCTCGATAATCGTCACTCACGAAATATCTATATATAAATGGATATACATAAATGCGAAGTTTTCAAAAAGCATAGTAGTCAATAAAAACTAAAGGTGATAATCTCAGCTCAGTTACTTATGTTTGAGTCACTATTAGTAGTGTTCGATGTCCAGTGGGTCAAATTGGCTATTTTAAGAATTAGTTAGAAGAATAACACATTGAATAAGTCGAACTTGTTAAAAGTTGCCAAAGTATATCAAAGATGCATACAACCTCCTAATTGTTCTTATTTAGTTAGATATTTAGATTGGTAGTGTAATATTATTATTTTCGTAATCACAAGTAACATGTTAAATACTTGTAATAAGGTAAAATGGACAAAGTGTTTGTAGACGACCCTCTCAAACCCGTTCCGACATTGATAGTGTTTAAGATGTACCCAACCCGCCCATCTTGCCATATCCACTAAAAATCAAAGTGAGCAAGGGTTATATTCTGGTTTGAATGTCTTATATCATTATGAGCACAAACCAAGAAGTCAAACCTGGAAAGCATTACGCCTTACTCATGACATATGGCCCGCATGCTTTTTAGTTCTGTGTAATTGCAATTTGAAAACAGATTTAGAATCTAAAAATTGAAACCTAGAAACTTAATGTTTCTTCGCCCCTTTTGGGCTGCGACTTGTGTATGTGATGCGAGTTATTTAGCTAATAGTTTTACCTCCAGATAGAAAAACGACGAACTTCTTAAAAAGGAACAGCTTCTTCACAATAAAAATGTTCTGGGCCAAAAATGATTCTGCAACATCATAACTTGATGAGTTGAGTTATATAGGAGCTCAAAGAAGAACTAACATTATGATTCAAAGAAACAACGTACCTCTAAGTCATCAAAATTCTTGTAATAGTCATATTTGCTAATATTTCGTCTACAAAAATAAAAAAGAATAAAGAGTTTAAATAAATCGTGTTAATTAGCTGCACATAATAGGATGTGTTAAATACTATAAGGCTATATATTTTTACCGTATATGCATATAGAACAGTGGTAAGATATATATATATATATATATATATTACCGTTTGCATATAGAACAATAGTAATGTTCGGTCTCCGTATGCCTATATATCTCATTATCTTCATAAAACCATAACCTGCAGAATGTACATAAACCATGCCCCTTAAAGCCACCTCTTTCACCTTCGGTTCCATCAACTCGAGAGTCGCCTCTATATTTATGTTGCTCTAATTGTGCTCTGGTATACAACTTTTGTTCACAATAATACCTACAATCAGCGAAATCATGTCAAACAACTTTGATAATTTTAGAAAAAGAAAAGCAAAAATAAAGATATAGACACCAACCTTCCTTCCTTCCTTTCAAGCACAAGTTGCACATGAATTATTTATGCTGGAAAAACAAATGATCCTTAAGCTGATGAATGTTACCGAACTGAGTTATCCTCTTGGATCCATTATCAGTATTATTATCACAAATACTACAAGAAAGCCTACACATGGCCTTGATCATCTTATATGGTTCAATATCATCAACGTAAGCCTGCGTATCTTCATGAAATATGATTCAGATTGACCTTCCTTATCTTCCGCAGGGAACACCGAAAAATCACTTATCGACTTTGTGTAGTCCCCTAAAGCCTGCAAAAAGGGCCAAATTTTCACAAAGTTAACTAATATTACACAACAAACTACCATTCAAACAATTAATATTGTACAACAAACTATTATTTCTTTAGATATAAAAATATGGTCTAATTGAAACTAAATTTATGCACTTTTCTCGTTTTGCCATGCAACTTTCAAAATCGTGTCTCAGTACTGGATTTGATACATGGAACTTTCAGCTGGCCAGCTCATTGCCAAAGTATGTATTTGGTTGGGTCGCATCTAACCAAATATTTTAGCCGATATAACCATGGACATAAGCTGCGCCACTTTATCAACAGCACAAAAAACAAAAACACTTCACCAATTTCCAATTAATGTGGTTTGGGAAACCCGGACCTTAAAAATGTACTCGTTTCGCAAACAACTAAGATAAGAGGTTAAATTTATTACCATACCTACATTACTCTCCTAAATACACTTGTATCATCCCTAATTTACACTCCCAGATCATCTACCAAGTGGGCTAACCCCACATGAGCTATAAACATATTCACTGATAATTAGTTAAAACTATAAAAAAAAAAATTCACTTCCTCTATACAGTAATTGAAAAAACACAGAATTAAACGAAAATATACCAAAGGATTGGAACTGAATAATTTGGCATAAACATCTACACAACGAAAATAAGGGAACTATCATTAGATGCATATCAAGGAACGGATATGAAAATACTTACAGATTTGCGATGTTTAATGAGATGCAGATATAACTAATAATAGGTTGCGAAACATTCAGTTGCAAATACTTGAAGATGATATCTGAAGCTATTTCTTCTCAAACATTTCATCGAACACTTTTAAAGCAAACACAAATGGGCCAATATGAATCCACCTTTCTTTTGGCAGGGATAAATATAAGTATTTAACACACAACAGTATTATATGGTAAATGTGAGTATTATTATTATTTCAGAAATATGAATAACACAATCATATTTGATTAGATCAATGAAACCACTAACAATAAACTTACCATCAATTTATAATTCCTTTAAACGATTGAATAATTATTGCTATAAGTAATTCCAAACATATAGACAAACTGAAAACATTAAATTATTAGAAGTTAAAATAGCATTACATTAAACAATTAATCATACATACAACTCTCTAATCACTCCACTAAAAAGCAATGATATTCTTGATAAACATTAAACTCACCTGAATATAGCAACATGAAATTTTCAAGATAGGGGTTGATTCTATTCAGCTATCGTTGGTGATTAAATTTTTTCATAACATCAATCTATTTAAAACCCCTAATTTTTAAAATGTGGGGATAATATATCAATCGAAATTCAAACATATGGAGTTGTGTATGTATACGGATCAAATTATTTTGTAAGAACAAGAGAATGAACGGATCAAATTATTTTTCCTTTATCAATTGATTTAGACATTTTATTTAAAACCTTAAATCCCTAGAGTTTAGAAATTTGATTGGGGAAACTGTTGAGGGAAACGATTTCGAGAGAATTGTTTCTTAAATTTGTGTAACAAAGAAATGATGATTTATTAATTGTGGATTTCCTAATAATAAATACAAAACCAAGTTTGGTTCAATGGTAAATACCGCATTCACAAATTCAGTAGGTCGCTGGTTCGACCAGTCCCCCATCTTTTTAAATAAAGGCTTATTTATAGTTTGTATTCACAAAAACACTTCATGTCAGCAAGTTTGCCTGGAAAATTTATTATAAGCTTGTTAAGTTTATAAATTTGAACAATATTTAATTTATACCTCATTTAATAAAAAAAATAATGAAGTCATTCATATATAACAACTTTTATTGAATAAAAACACTCGAAAATACTTTAGTGAAAGTTAAAGAAGCATCAATATACAATAACATACTAGTTCGAACTTGTAGCTTCTTTTATCTTTGATAGTTAGTCCTTAATGATAAATATTTTATTTTGTAAAGTATTTCCAAAACTATAACTTAAAGAAGCATCAATAAAGTATTTCAAAAATTGAGGGACTGTTTATGTAATTAAGAGAATAACGCATATATGTATTTATTTTGTAACGTATATACATTTTTCTGTATTTATTTCTATATTTTGTGGATCTTTCTCTCATAGGGCGGGAGTGAAAAAATTCAAAATAATTTCAACAAAAACAAACAATTTGTCAGATTCGAGTATGACGCATTCTGGTTAGGAAATTTCATTTCAGTAACAAAAAAGGTATGATTTTTATTTTGGATTTCTAACCTTTTTATTTTATATTTTCAATCGCGCATTTTGCTACTTGCAAATTAGGATTTGTGTGTGTGTGTGTGTTTTAATTTTCATTTTTAATTGACCTAATTATTATTATATTATTATGATGATGATAATGATGATGATGATATACAAATATACAATAATCAAATCAACTCCAATAGTATTAACTATTTCTCTGTGTGCACTAAATAAGCGGGTCGGGTTGGGCCTAAATCCGTCAAACTTGATTATATAAAATGGTCACAATTATTATATGTTTGATCTTTTATTCAGGAATTTCTCACAATTACTTGTAATTTGTTTAGTGGTTTGAGAATCCAACCCGTTTCGCCTGTTTGGATAAATGGGTTGTGTTAGGGTTAACTGTGTCCTGGTTTGGGCCGTGATTTCTGACACAGTTATTGCACAGGTCGTGTTTGGGCCAACTGTGTTTATACATTGGATGTTAAGATTTTAGTGTGTGTATATATATATATATGTATATTGATTATTTATAATTTTGTAATTTGGTACCATGTGTATGATTAGTGCGAGATTAACACAATTCACTGTGGCCATGTCATTTCATCTGTGTGTTTATACTTTAAATATAGTGGACGTTTTTTTACTCGTTAGGTAGTAAAAATGAAAATGAGACCTGCAAATATATATAGCAATACAAATGAAAGGAAGTAGTGTAGACTGTCTGAGTGATATTGGAATTTCGGACTATTAGCAACCCTTTGATTTTCATCTCTAAATCTTATTATGCTGTTGGGAGGACTTAACGGATTGAATGTTTAATAGATTTTTGTTTACTGCTTAGTGACGTCGTTATTACATTGTCGCCAAACAGGTTACCTTGAGATTCATCATGACAGATGCCAAAAGAATGGATGTTCATGAAGCACTAGATGAGGTTAAAGCACAAAAGGAACGGCTTGAGGAAGAGATACGTACCAAGACTGATCTATGCAACAACTTGAAAAAATCTCAAGATGAACTGATAATAAAGTTTCAAGAAGCAAAGTTGCATTCTGAAAAGCAAGCCCAAGAGCTAAGTGCCAAATCTGAAGAGTTGTCTACGCTAAGTCTACTCCATCAAGACCTCAAAGCAAGTTTCCGAGAAAAAGAATCGTGTGTAAAACAACTAAGTTGTGCAACTGAAAAGCTTCGGTCTGAATATGGAGAGAAAGTTCAAAAGTTAGAGGGAGAAAACAAAGAGCTTGTCTTAGCTTTAGACGAAGCAACAACAAATTCCCTGTCTTTGAAGTCGGAAGTTGAGGCTAGCCACACGGAAATTGCAAATCTCAAGAGAACTTTAATACTTAAAGATAAGAAACTACTTGAAATTGCTGACAGAGCACAGAAAACCAAGGATCTGACACAAAGAGATGCAGTGATATGCGATCTGGAGGAGAAACATAGAGATGTTCTGGATCAGTTAAAGTGGAGGAACGAAAAGTTTCAACATCTTGAGGAAGCACACAAAAGGCTTCAAGATAATTTTAAATCTTGTGAAGCAGAATGGGAGAAAGAAAAATCGTCACTCATAAAGGAGATCTGCTCGCTCCAAACAAGTTTGGATTCTCGAATTAGATTATCTGAAAATCTTCAGAACGAGTTGAGAAGATGCAACCAAGCTTTAGCACATGAAGAGAGCACAAGGAAACTGTTGGAAGTTGAGGTTTCTGAGTACAAAGAACGTTATGAGAATATATCTACAGAGTGTCATGAAGCAAAGACGGCGTGTGAGAAGTTGACTCAAAAAAGGGACGGAGAAGTTGCAGAATTGAGAGGTACCTTGGCTGCAAAAGATTCTATATCCAAAGAGATGGAGTACAGAATAGTACATCTGGAACAAGATAACAAGGATCTTGCAGCGTCTCTTAAAGAGTTCCAAGAATCTCAGATTGCAAGCTGTGGAAATATGGGCTCATTGAAGAAACTTCAAAAGAAGTTTAATGGTTTGGAACAAGTGCATAAGAAGTGTGGTCAGAATTTGAAGGAAAAAGAAGTCCAGTGGAATTTTGAGTTAGAAAAGGTAAGGAAAGAGATGGACGGGTATCTAATGAAACTGGAAGTTCAGAGGGAAGAAGTTGAACGTCTACAGGAAGAGTTGGAATCTTGCCATTTATCGTCTGAAGTTCACAATGTAGAAATGTCTTCAATGGTTCTCGTTTTAGAATCACAATTTTCAGAAGCTTGTTCGAAACTGAAGTTGCAAAACAAAGAAAATGAAGAGATGGTCCAACATCTAACATCACAGTTGGAGATCAAGAACAACGCTCTTTGTGAACTAAATGCAACTCTATCGAAAAGATGTGAGGAAGTGGCATCATCTGATGATATGAAACAGCGTGGATTTTTAATGGAAGAGGTAATTCGTACCCATAAGAAGATGCTTGCTGAATCACTCGAAAAACAAACTTTGCTAGAAGAACAAATTCGGGTTTTGGAAGATTCTGGAAAACAAGATGATAGAAATGGTTCAGAAACTTTACCACAGAATCTTGTTGAGTTGGAGAAAAGGGAACTGTTGGCTGAAAACCATATTGCTCAACTTAAAATGGAGAATCAAAGCCTTTTACATAGAGTAAATGAGCAAAGTGAGAAAATTGTCGAGTTGCAAAAGCAAATTGTGTTACTAGAAACGTTGGTTACAGAAAGTACAGAGACGATACAAGTGCAAAAGCAGGAAAAAGAGAAGTATGTTGAAGTTATCAATGATAAGGAGAGCAGTATAGAGAACCTTTCAAAGGTTATTGAAGAGAGAAGGCAGAAGATGGAAGAGCTCGTGGAAGAATGTAAAGCTCTAAAAAGCGAAAAGATCAGTGCTTTAAAGACTTCTGAAGAAACAAAGATTAAAATAAATGCTATGCACCAAGCATTACAGAAGCTGGAGTTTGAAGTTTCTGATCTACGCGAGAAACTGAAGGTCAAAGATGAATCTTTAGTGCAGTCAACTCAACGAGCAAAGGAACTTGAAACATTGATGCGGACTAACAAATTAGAGACTGAAAACCGGAAGAAACAATCTGAAGAGGAGAAAATGAGAGTGGAGAATTTAGTAAAGGAGTATGAGGTTCAATTGCTAAATAACAAATTAGAAACCAAAAATCTGAAAGAGCAATCTGAAGATGAGAAAATAAGATTGGAAAATCTAGTGAGGAAGTCAGAGGTTCAAAACCAAGCTTTAAGTGAAGATATCAAAAAGCTGTTGTCTCATAATGAAGATTTGCTAACTGAAATGGAAATAGCATCTGGGCAGATTGATGAGTATTCTCAGGATGTCGATTTAACAGGAATGCTGCAAAAGTTGTTGAAGAACTGTGATACCAACAAGGGTGATGTGAACTTACCGGTTTTCCCCCTGCAGAAGGGCAAGAGCGAGATTGCTGATGCAAGATTACCATTGGTTGATTTTAACAAGTAGGCATTTCTTCAGATTCTATTGTTATAACATGTCTGTTTTTTCCCTAGTATGTCATTCTTTAAGAAACATTTGCAATTTCTATCGAATCAGGAATCGTGATACAACTTTCGTTGATTGTGCAGTTTTCTTCTTGAGAATGTAGATTCAAAGTTCTATCGAATCAACATGTCAAAATGTTAGAATGGCAACCATTTTTTGAATTTCGTACTCTGGTTATAACTAAAATGACATTTATTCAACAAGCACTCACATGACACACTGCACTAAGTATCTGCTTATAGAGAAACTTTTTATCATATATTTGTATCAGGTAAAGGAGATGCAAGTAAAATGTCAATGATTTCACCACTGTTAAAAGATAGTCCTAAGGTTATTTCCAACTATCTCAATTTCTCATCTCTAAATCGCCCACAAAAAAAAACAGCATCTCTACCGGATATTATTACTCGTCTAAAAATTTCTATCTCCAACCATATACTCGATAACCATACTCCAAAAACTTTATTATCTTGCTATGTAATACCACTATTAATAGCATGGTTTTTTTATGAAATGAAAGTTAATAATTCCTTTTTTTATATATATAATCAAACGAGAGTTCTCTAATAGATTGATTCAAAGTCTTGCTTATACACTTCTATCTCATTTCTATGCTATCAATGGTAGATGTAGCGATGCTTCAAGGTGTAATGAAAACCAGATAGATTATGTAAGAGCTAGGACTAAGTAGGGTCAATTTGAAGGGACCAAGGCATGAGTTTCTTTCGGGAGATGGGTCTCACCCTATGGCTACTGAAATATGAAAAGCTTGAGCGGATAGGAGATAAGTTAAAAGAGTTTGGTTATGTTCCACATCGAACGTTCGCCTTACATGATGTTGAAGATGAACAAAAGGAAACACTCTTATGTTATCGTAGTGAGAGGCTGCTTTATGCTTTGCTTTAATTTGCACTGTAAAAGGAAGTACTATAACAGTAACGAATTAACTTCGTAGCAAACAAAACAAATGCAAAACGTTTTTCTATTTAAGCTTATAATTGTAAAAAAGTTGTGTATTGATCCGACGCAAAAACCAACCATTATAAAACAATAAATCAGAATATAATGCAAACAACTATGTTTTTAACATTCGACTCTTTTCGACATTTTGTACTACACCAAGTGTTGATACTAAAAGACATTAGCTACAAAGCTACTAGATCAAAAAACATACGATCAATAGATAAATCACTGCAAACTGCCATTATCTATGAATAATCTATATACATAACAAAATGTAGATGATTAGACAACCCTTCAATTTTCAAGCAGGCATAAACTTTACAAAAAAAAAAAACATCAAGTTAAAACGGCATTTTACAATTGCCAAATGACTTCGATGATTTGTATATCGATAGAAAAAAGGGATTTCTTGGGCTTTGTCTGGATAATCACAATCGAATGAGTTATTCACATGATTTTTAATCTTGGGCTTCTCCTAGGCCTTTTCCGTGCTTCAAGAAACATAGGCTGCTGCCTTCTTTTTAAAGCTTCAACATCTTTCCTAAGAGATAAAGTCCTAGCCTCTAGATGGGATGGGGGATATGTGTTTTTGCAGGCACTACCAAGTTCAGCTGAATCTTCTGGATCAGAGTCCTCAACAACACAAGTTTCAAACACCTTATCACTTGCATATCCATCAGAATCTTCAACAACAAGAGCCTCATGTACATCGCTTTCTAATGCTGCTGATAAAGAACTTTCTTTCAGTTGTAATAAGTTCAAAGATTCATCAATAGAAGTCACGAAAGAGTCTATCTTGTCAGTTCCGTCATTCGTTAGTGGAGATTCCGATACTACTAATTGCATGCCAAGAACATCTTCTGTTTCATCACATTCCTGTTTATAGAATCCAAAATGCAAATAAAGTCAGTTGGCATAGCAAGAAGTATACAATTTCCCCTTTACGTAAAAATCGTTCTTTTAAAAGACGACTTCAATTGAGACTCGATTTCTATTTTGAAAAAAATGAATCATGTGCCTAAAACATCAGTCTAGGGAAACATTGCCTAACAAGGACATGTCAGATCCAAAGAAAACAACAAAAAGAGAGAAAATGCCTTAGCCTTAGTGAGCTAGATTACTCATCTTTCCAAACTTCAAAGCCTAAATGTCTAGCATGGGACAAATTGCTCAAGTTATCATTTTGAACATCAGCAGATGTAGACCACTGGATAACCATTCAGTAAATTGTATAGATGAATACTGAAAAAAAAGTACACATATATACATGGAAACTAATCCCAAGTAGAATCTAACTATTTGTTAGACCATGTATCGACTCCGCCTTTGATGTATCACTAATCCAATAGATAACCATTCAGTAAACTGTATAGATGAATACTGAAAAAAAAGTACACATATATACATGGAAACTAATCCCAAGTAGAATCTAACTATTTGTTAGACCATGTATCGACTCCACCTTTGGTGTATCACTAATCCATAGTTTATGCAAAGTGCCCCCTCCACATAAACCACTAAACCAGAAAGATCTCTTTCTATCAAGGTGAGCGTGGCTCCCAGAAATTGTTTGCACCTAGTGGGATTTGAACCTCGGACCCTCTACCTTTATGAGAGAGTTAATCCTCCTTTCAAATTCGCCACCAAGCCAAATTTACGCAATACTAATAATTATTCTATAGAACATGATAATTATACAACTTAATAATTTTATACCAAATGCTGAAAACCTTTGAGCGAATTGAGATATTAGAGGTGACAAAATGGGAAAGTCAGTAGCATATCAAAATGGATCCTTTTTCGTGTGCATCTTGTTTTTGTCCAAAATGGCATCATAAATGAACATCTTCAGAAGGTTTTAGTCATAAAAAACCATGTCACACTAGACCAACTTCTTCTTAGGGTATATTCATTTTATTACCTGTTAGAGATAAACAAAACCTTAACCGATCCACTCATACTCTCATAAGTAAATGGATTGAAGCTACGACCTCTAAGTTAGAGCACTAATGAGCGATTTTAAAACAATTAGACGAGATATGAACTTCACAGAGTAAAGAAACTTGAAACAATTTAAAGTTTTAAACATTTGAATTAATCGCGGTTGCAAAAATAACTATTACCTTTATGGGTGACAAGAACTTGGATGGATCATACAGAACCAGCTGTCTATGATTATGCTCATTCACAGCAACCGATGATCCTTCATCACCTCCTCCTTCAGGAAATTCTTCACAATGAGATTGAATCTCCTCTAAGGATGACGTTGCTCCGTCGATGTCACCATCAGAAGGATCTATGTCCATGTTAGAGGACTCGGAACACAAGTAAGGTTTACTTCTCAGAGGTTTAGCCGTTATTGGCGCATCAGGGTCAGAGATGCTTTCACAACAGGGTTCCTTTGGGTTGCATGTCTCATGGAGAATCTCTACTTCAGTTTCTTCCTTGTCTTCATCTTTGAGCTCATAAGACGACTTGTCATTGCAGTCAGGTGACTGAGTTTTACTTTTGGCAAGTTCAAAAATCAATCTTTTGATACGGGCACGTTTCAAAGAAGCTTCAATAGGATGGAACCAGTTTTTACTGATCTGAAAAGAGACATATTGTTATTTGCAGTCCTTGCACAGAATATAAATATTATGAGAAACCAGATAATCTAATATAGCGAGGAAGTTTCTCTCCGTTAAGGTTATTGTAAGGGTGTTCCAAAAATCATTTTTGATCTATGTAGATGACTTACAAAGCTGGCCAAGGGGTTAAAGTTATCAGCAGCCTGTTTCAAAAAAAGTTCCATGTTATGCAGCATGAATAGCCCACAATCATAAGAGTTCTGCTGCTGTGGTACCTGGATAAAATGGAAGGTACAAGAAAAACAAATACAAAAAATTTGTTTACATTGGAAAGAAAATAGAACAATTACAAGCCCACAATCCTAAGAGATCTCTTATTTCTCTTTTCTGGACATAAGTATGCACTTGAGTTAATTTTCTTCTACCTTTTAGAGTACGTGGGACACACATATATGGGTGTACTAATATGGTGGTTTTCCAATATGTATATTGATTCATCTGCTTCATGTATATGACTCTTTCATTTGACAGGGGACAAAGAAAAATACCTCAAGACGGAGAAACCGTAAATCCATGAACTTCATGGAGATATCTTCCGCAATGTCACTATATCTCTCTTTCCACTCTTCCAACAGATAGCTGTAAGTTTACGATTGTTAGTGAAAAGTCACAAAAGGCGATGTACTACATACACATATTCTACTAAACAAAAGTCTAAAGAGCTGCAATAAAACAGTTATAGGTTTGATATATAAATTAGTGAACATCATGCACATATGGACATCCAAGTTGCAAAAAGGAGAAATAATTGCTATGTTAAAACGAACTCTAAAGTCATGTAAATATCCCTTATTTCAAGGTTCCATCCAGCATAGACTAAAAATATATTCATAATCAGCTCTAACATAATGTGTACTGACAAAAGAGAAACACGATGACGTAATCTTTAAGGTTCATTTGGTAACAGACCTGCAACTAGAAAGCAAAAAAGAAATCATAACATTCACACATCTATCAATGAACAACTGATGCAAGTCTACCAGGTCTTTGAACTCATAACATTCAGATGTCTATCCATAATTCTTGAGTCAGTATGTTACTCATCGAACTTGCTTTTTGCTATTTTATTGAGCTAATGACATCAATTAGGGAAGAAGGTCTGGAATCTTTAAATGAACATCCACAGGTGGCACTTAAGCTCAATTAGGGAAGAAGGTCTGGAATCTTTAAATGAACATCCACAGGTGGCACTTAAGCTTTCCTATTATTTAAATTTCTAACCATGATGTTTTGTTCAATATAAACTTAAGCTTGGATATTTCAGTTATACTGCAGTTTTCAATCACACAAAAAATGCACATGCTACTTAGGGCCTGTTTGGTTCTAAAGATTTTAAAGGAATGTAAGAGAAAGAAAATTTGGAATTCCCCATGTTAACTTAACATGATAAGAAACATAATTCCAAATTCCTATCCATCAAATTCCTATGAATTACGTGAACCAAACAACCCCTTAGAAACCAGTATACTAGGTGGTGAGGTGGCTGTTCATGTATCTGCAAAAGTTATTCTCATAAAGAATAACGGGGGAAATTTATTCTATACTTTATCTTAGAATAATCTCGCGTAAAATGTGTTCTTACCCTAACACAACTAACTTGTTACAGAGGCAATAAAAAAGTCCTTAGTTCATACGGAGCTACTAAGTAGCTTACCATCTGATACGAGATTCAAGACCCCTGTGGCTTCCTTTGATAGAGTCCATGTGCAAAATGCATGGTACTTTAGGGGAACTTGCAATTTCATCGTCTGCACAATACTAGTCATTAACAAAAAGACATATTTCATACAGACAGAATACACAATCTAATAAAAAAATTACCTGTGAAATTTACTATTTCACCAGGATGACAGATGACAATCAGACTCCAATGCAATCTGTCATAGATACCGTTCAAATAAGAGAGCATAACAATGACTGCTATACTTTGTTGCTGGATATAATATCACCTGAAGTTTATAGGAATAAAAATGTAATCCTTCTGAAAAAGATTCACTTTCTTCGTCCACTTACGAACTTGTTGAAAAGCTGCCTTGGCGTCAAAAGACTTGGATTGATTTTCATCAAGATCTGCCAACTTTCTAAAGAAAAAGCTATTGAAAAAATGAACTCTTGCATCAGCGGGTTTGATCTTCTTCAGGTATCTGCCAAAACTCAAAGTTTGTAAGCTCAACTTCTTAATCTAGTAGTTATATACTACAGTTGAAGCCAGATGACTCACTCGATATAGAAGTCAACAATGGTATCGTTGATAAACCTCTCTGGCTGCAACAGCTGAAAATCACTCTTAGAAATGGATATAGATCCACAATCCGCTTCCAGACATGTTTCATTTTCGAACAACTCATAGGATCTGACAGCCATTATACAAAAAGATTAAAACTCGGATTTGCCAACTTATTTATACAAAAAGATTAACACTGGGACTTGTAGGTCTAGATTATCTATAATTCATAAGCCACTTATTATAAAGATTAGAACCTACAAGTCCAAACACGTTCATAAGTTGTGAAAAGTATTATATCCTTTGAATTCACCAAAAGGCTTAGAGAAAAATAGAGGTCAGAGCATAAGAGATACAAACAGGGGAGTCAAAAGAACTCACTCAAGATCAACATTCCATTTTTCCTTGTATTGTTCATCCAGAACTTTTATAAGCTCTTGCGTATTAGCCCAATGAGGGTCAGAGACAGTTAATGACAACTCCAAAATGCCTGAAAGATTGCTTTGAAAATCACATTTACGAATTACTACTTATTTGACCTACAAGAATTGGTGAAGTAAAGCACATTGCAATTGAAGAGATGCAAAAATGCACATGCTCAACAAGGTGGGCATAGAAATTATACCTGATTATAATTATAATGGTTAGTAAATACATAAATTAAACCACCAACCCATACATCTGATTCAAAATATACTTACAGTACAAGTTCAGCTAGTTTCCTGAAGACCTAAAGCAATATAATTTGTTCACTAATTATGTTTAAAAACTACGTTTACTAACTAACTTGTTGATGCTTCCTGTATTATATCTTAATGATGCTTTGGTAACAGATGAAAGAATTTTATCAAAGGAATCTGGTTGAAACATATGAATACACAAGACAGTGAACACATGATGTTACTTTTATCTGTAAGTTGATCAAGTTGTTCATGCTCAACCCTTCAACCAAAGTAAGAACCAGGGGTGTAATAATAATATGGCAGCTTTTACCTGACTTTTGAGCACCGGTGGTTGATTTCTCCACCTTGATACGAAGGCCGACCTCAGCTGTTATGAACTGAATAAGCAATAGAAGAATCATGAAACTTTGAAAAGGTTCAATGTATAAACAATATACTTAATAGAGAAACTTCTAACTCACGGGATCCGACCATTGTGACTCAATGCTAATAAGGTCCACAGTCTTCCACTCAAAAGTAAGAGAACCCGTGGCCCCATCCTCTGTAACACTGAGTCTAATGAAATTTCTGGAAAAGGTCATTTGTGCTTTCTGGTAACAGCTTTTTCCATTTCTAACGCACACTGGGTATATAACAACACTGGCTTCCTGCATATTCCGACAAAGAAGCCCAAAACCATATTAATGTTATACAGAACAAACAACGACAATGTAGTCTAATATTATATCTTATACAAACTTATAAATCTACAATTTCTTACTAGATCGAAAGCTGAGGTGCAATGGGGAATAAGGACAAAGATGAAAATAACTATTATGCAATTTGCTTGATACTCTACTTTTTATCACTAGAATATTTCCCCATCATCTTGGGGTCCATGGGATATATGGACAAAATTTAAGGGACTTATATATAAGAAATTGGTTTGTGCCACCATTAAGGTCTCCCACCAATCGGTCCCAAGGCCTACATGGAGAAGGTAAATCGCATGTATCAGGGCAGGTGAATAATGCCCAGATTTGACACCAATAGGTTCCCACCTCCTTACCACCGAGCCACAATGTCACAAGGGAGTCATATATCTCAAACAGGGTGAAAACATTGTTTTAGTTTTTGCTTAAATAAACATTTGTTGTAGGTGGTAAAACTAAGAAACTGATTATTACTCACATCATGCTAAACAGACAAACAGTTAATGAACTTCATAATGCTGATGCACATTCAAACCCCCAAAATGCTTATAAGAATAATAGACATTAGGAGTGTGCCCACAAAAACACAGCCATTGTACCGAATCAGACACTAGGAAAATCGAGAAAACTAAACACACTTGATTTCACCAGAACCTCCTACTATATCCTTTATCAATTATAAAAAAGATCGCAAGTGTACTTACCCTCTCAGGTGAAGTAATATCATGCTCAAGAATCTGTTCTTCAGATGACCCTAACAAGTTGACAATAACTAGCATTTAGACATTTGATCTCCATATAACACATTATACTCTTAAGACGATTACAAGAAAAAACAAAACCTTCAGAATCTGCAGGATCATTAGCTGTCGATATATTCTCAGTGTCATCATCTGAGATAATAGAAACGAGCTCAACCTGTAACAAAAACCAGAATGGATAACTTTTAGGTTGTTCCATACCTGAGTACAGTTCCTTGAGCAATTAATAAAAAATCATTTAGTAAAATTTAGAGATATATACACCTCCAAGTGACACCCTTGAGTACAGTTCGAATCCTTCTTGTCAGTGGCAGCTTTAAGGGAACTTGAAGCTTTAGAGGTTTCTCCAGTAAGTAATGTGGAAAGATCAGTATGTTTGGATCTAGATAAACAATTTGAAGCGTAGTTTGAGGAACTGGACTGCAAACCAGCATCTGACCGAGAAATTCTTTCATTCGCCGCTTCATCAAGTTGGTGAACTATTACTTTCTTATCCCCGAGTTTCTTTCCCTTGGGGCCTGTTCCTCCTCCAAATAAAGAAAGAATCGGGTTATAATATCAAAATAAAGAAAAAGCGGGTAACTGTAAACTACATTATCCGATATAGCATAGTTTATGCAACCACTTATGACAATTTTCAGACTTGATCACAAATGCTCGTGAATAATATTCTAATTATATATAACCTATGCCAACTTCTATCATTTGATTCCTGATTTCATTGGTTTTTGTAACTACAGTTTACAAAGGGTAATATACTAGAAAGCTCTGATTTCCAAAAAACTTGAATTTGCCAGATTTCGATTTGCTAGCGCTTGAAAAATACTAAAAAGTCTAAAATCGCGAAGTAAAGCCATCCCATCATACGTCTTAACGGTGCAAATCCACGTCCACAACATGTGTCCAAAATTCTAACAATTACAAGTCGATTATCTAAAATAAAAGTACATTTATCACATAAATATGACCTAAAAACAGTAAACCTAACTCCTAAACCCTAAAATCTCCTGATCATCACAAAATACAAATAGTTATACATCTTTTCAAACTTACATCATTTCTTAAAACATAAATCAGATACAATACACACTCACATACATATATACATACAACTATATATGTATATATCAAAAAAATTCTAAAATCAAACACTATCAATCAAATTGACCTAAATCAACCAAATATTAAATACAAAATCAATACTTCCGTGATTCCTTTCAACAATCAATATACATACATACATACATAAATAAATATACTAGAAATACATATATATGATACATATAGGTATACATATATATTATACATAGTTTAGACTAATATATATATATATATATATATTATATATATATATACTTACATGATCGTGAAAGAGCACGATACAATTTAGAACTATTTTCGGAATCAAAATCGGACTCATCGAAATCAAAAGGTGAGGAATTTTTAATAGAACATATTGTTCCCATTGTATGTAAGTAGTAGATAGATAGAAAATTAGGGTTTTGGTTTAATTACTATGATGATCATAGATACATAGATATGGATATATAGATATTAAATATAAAAATTGTATGTAACGGGCAGGTTTTTGTACGGTCACACCGAAACTCTCTTGTCGAGGAAGCCTGTAAATGCCAATCAGTGCAAGGTCAATTTTCGGCTAAATAAAACTCAGAAGAATAAAGTTTTCTCATGTCAATTTTCGGCTGAATAAAATTGAG
This sequence comes from Erigeron breviscapus, assembly GCA_034093135.1. Lineage (NCBI taxonomy): Eukaryota > Viridiplantae > Streptophyta > Magnoliopsida > Asterales > Asteraceae > Erigeron > Erigeron breviscapus. Next base: position 128,466,950 of record CM067170.1, on the reverse strand, counting down.
AAGAAAAGAAAATAGTGAAAAGATCAAATACAAACTTTTTTTTTTGTGAAAACCAGGAAACACATCCTGGCCATCCATCTATCTAGATCTACGGCCCAGATTAAAGGAAACACCATACAAACAATTTTAACACGGAGGGGTATATCCGTCTTTTCACCCCTTAAACAAAACCCCCAAAGTCACTCGTTGTTTCTCAGTTCTTTCCAGATCTCCCCTAATTCTCTCCCTCGCTCTCTTTCCTCTCCGCCCTCCCTTTCTTCTCCGGCCTCCTTTTTTCTCCGGCCGCCGTCGATAATCCGGCTGAATTCGCGATTAATAATGTTTAATCGATTCTTATCTCCGTCCGCAGTTTATTTTCACGCGAAATCCACCATTTCAATCAAATCAAAACCTAGGGTTTGCTATCAAAATTCTTAGAACCCTAAAATATCAACAGAAATTAAATCGAATTGAATGAATCCAATCGAAGACGGCGGTTACATCGGAAGCGAAGACGACAGAGCAGAAGAAGATGAAGAAACCACTAATCATCTCCGTGATCGTTTTCGCCTTTCCACTATCTCTATTGCTCAATCCGAAGGTCTCTCTCTCTCTCTATATATATATATAGATTATGTATTTTTTCTTTATTTATATTTAATTGAATACATTTTGTTTTTTTTCCGAATAAAGTAATTGATTACTAATTGTGTGTGTGTGTGTGTGTTTGGATACAGCTAGACAGAATAACATGGAGATATCGCAATCGGTTATTGTTTGCGTATCGGATTTAGCCTTCACGTTCGCCGGTACTGCTTCCTTTCGATCTTTTATTCTCTTTGTTTGATTAGATGCGTTACTTGTTGAAATGACTTTATATGAACTATCATTAATTGTGTGAAATGAAGTTTGTATATATAGTTAGGAACAAAATTGTTTAGTGTTGTGATTGTAATAACTATATTGCGAGGTTGATCGGTGATGGATTTAATCACAACTGTTAATGTTTATACACAAAACTTCTGCATACTTTTTATAAACATTTAGGAAATCGATTACAAATATAGACTATAACTTTAATGAAATGATTTATATGGCTTATGCATCCATTTAAGGGACTTTTGACATGGTTGACCCATTTGGCATGTTTGCTTTTAGTGAACATCCATTTAACTTGATACCTGTTAGAGATAAAATATGACCTGGATCAGCCCATTAATTACTGAATGGGTCAGAACTGCAACATCTAAATGCCAACTACTAATAACATTATATGTTATGTAATGCAGCAAGGAAGATGAAAATAGGAAAGTACTGACATTACCAAGAACTCCAAAAGCACCTAGGCATGGGCCTCGGCCTCCTTCCTGCCTTAAGTTTGTTGAGATGCGCCAGGTGGCAGCTGTTTTATTCCAGGAGTCAGCATTTCCACCGAGGTACACCGTTCCATTTACACTGCCCAAACCCAAATGCAGATCATTTCCTTCCAACAGAGTGCTGTTTGATGAAGAACTTGAGCTTTGTCAAGCTGTTGCTCAGAATAAACTTCGGTAGTATTTAAATAAAACTTTATTATATGCATGTACAGTTGCGATTTCTTTTCATAGGTTCCTACCATTCCAGGTGGTTAGTGTAAATTGTGCAGTCATTGACTGTAATCCTTTGTTTCTTCTCGTTATTATACTCTCGTGGTGCAACCATTACACGGAAAAGATGAGGCACCCATGTTGCCTTTTTAAGTTGTGTTTGGAATTCTGTCAAGTCATCCTGCAAGTACCAAAGAAACAATAAGTCTTAAAAATGATCAAAAGTTGGTTCTGATGAATCTGCAGCAGGTCGCTTGGCACCTCCTCTCAATATAACTTTTGGGTGAATGATTTTTATCCTGGTTAGCATGAGATCGGTGCCTATTGATTGATAACACGTATAAGAATAAGCCAATGTAATGAATATCAACCCTGTTAACTTGTATGTAATATGGATCAAACAGGTCGCAAATTAGTCTATGATAAACAGAAGGGAATTTCCCTATTTCAAGTTACCGAAGGAGGGCGAGTCTTTGACTCAGATGTACTCAGCCATATTGGGGCATCCCCGTGATTGTTTCTGAACCCTTTCCATGGCCCTCCCCAAGATGTTTATCTAGGAAGGTTCTTGTTTTAAAAAGGCGATAGGTACTCTGAGGCGATAAAAGTCAACATGATTAGGGTCTAGGCACACACCTCCGCGGTCAGAGTCTTATTTTACCAAATACTTGTATCAGAGTCTTATTTGCTACAAATACTTGTATCAGAGTCTTATTTGCTACAAAAACACTGGTCAGAGTCTTATTTTACCAAATACTTGTATCAGAGTCTTATTTGCTACAAAAACTCACTTCTACTGATCTACATAACAAAAATACAAAAGATACTTCATGCTTCAGTTACATACTAAAAGTTTTCACAAAATCATAGTGACTAGTAAGTAATAGTATCACAGTTGGCTATTTTGCAATTTCGAAAGTAAATAACATTCACTGAGACAAATAATAAACACTACTATCTCTAGGAACCGTACCACCATCATCCTCTTTTTCTCTTGGCCCTCAAATTGTGTTGATATTGCAGAAAAAGAGACGCCCTTTATTTTCATATCCCGGACTTAAAAACCGGCCCAACCCGATGGCCCAACAAGATACTAAGAAAATGTCGCCAACAAAAACAAGGCTCTTTATTTTCTAAAAATGCCCAAACGTGAAATGCGCCGCCAAGACACTGCATACCATCGCCTCATGTTATTGTAGCCCCATCACCCTAAGTAGCCAAGGTCGGTTCAAAAACCTCCCAGAGACGCCTGGTGCCAAGGCAGTCTTATATCTACGTTTTTAGGGGTGGTTTGAACCTGTGAGGACAACAGGCGCCATTCTGACCACCATTGTCTCACAGACAACCAGAATTAAAAAAGAGACTTCATTAAACAAAAAGAAGTGTAATCTGCACTACCACTCAATATGTGCATACAGAATCCAAAGTACGAAATAACATGCTAATAAACATATGCAACAGCTTCCATGGTCAGACCCAACTCTTCAACTAGTGTTTTAAATCCAATATCAGGTGGGACACCCTTAGACATGGGTCACAATTAAGCCAATTTAAAACAGTCCGCCTGTGAATAAATTATATCGGCATCCATACAAACAGTGTTGTAACAAAACGTTTGTTTTTCTTTTCTTTTCCAGAGTAGTATATCCTAAACATTACTATTTTATACAAAAAAAAACCTTAATAGCTAACAACTAGTCTTATACAGTATTTGTGAAATTTGCAAGCTTTTATGTAAAACTTTTATGGTTTTTACCTGTGACTTCATTTTATCAAGCTCATCAGCCGAGCAGCCAATTATTTTCTCAGCTTCTTCACTAAAAACTGAAAACCAAGCTCCGCCACTTGCATCAGAAAAATTTGCACTCAATATATACCTGAAACGACCACAAATTCAGTATAGTTGAAATATTGTACTTAGTCACTATAATAAGGTAAGTTAATTAGCCAAAATCAGACAAACCTCAAACTGCAGCTAGCATCGTTCTTTTGGCATGCTTCACACCAGTAACCAGAATCAAGAGCTTCATTAACTTTCTTGTTACATGTTTTGCATGCTCGATATGACATGGCTTGCTCAGTCCTAATCAAACTCATACAAGCTCGCACATTGTAGAACACCGGCTGGCAGACAAAAAGTTGCAATTTTTTAACACTGGAGAATTATTTATTTACACTCTAAGCATAATGATTATCAAACATTTGATTCAAACCTACCAATAATCACAATTACATGAAATCTAATGGTCATTAATCAACAGAAACATATAAACACCTTGTGTTTCACATTCAAAGCATATCGAGTTTCAAACAGTTTAAATCAAAACTACAAATTATCAAAATTACATGAAATCTAAATGTCATTAAGCGAAAAAAACACCTAGTGATTCAGATTGATCATCAATTTTGTGATTCCATAAACTGAATATATAAACAGATACAAATAGCTTGTGTTTCAGATTCACTTACTGTTTACTATTTCTTCGAGTTCCTCATCGCTTATCACATCGTCTTCCTCCATTTATTAACATATCGGAATCAGTTACTGTTTTAATTGACGGCGGCGACGTTAATTGAAGTTGAATTCCGGCAGCGATTAACAATACGAATCGGACAAAATAGATAGAAGGAAGATGAAGAGGAAGTCGGGGAGAGTGTTTGACGTTGATTACCGACGTCGAGGAACAGTTTTGGATGATGAAGAGGATTTCCGGCGGTGGTTTGTGGCGGTCTAGGGTTTTGGATCGCCGGAGGGAACGTGAGTGAAGGAGGAGTGGGGTGTTTTTTTTTGTTTATATAGTGCGTGCAAAATGACCTTTTTGCCCCTCCGTGTTTTTTTTTTTTAAATGATCCTGGCCTTAGATTACATCTGATCCAATGGTCTAGATTAGTTTCCTGGTTTTCACAAAAACCCTTGTTTTTAAATGAAATAATTTGTTTTTCTTAAGTTTTGTTTAGCCTAAAATGATACTCTACCACTGTATTCTTCTCGAATTTTATTTAAAAGAAGAGTTAATTACAGAAATCGTCCTTGTCGTGGACCTCTACTTGCAGCTTTCGTCCCTAAGTTTAATAAATTACAGTTTTAGTCCAAAAAACTTTGCTCCGTCAACACTTTTGGTCCAAATGACTAACGGACGTTAAGAACCCCATCATGTGACTTTCAGATGATGGGTATTTTGGTCAGATAATTACATCTATCTTCTTCTTCATCTGTATTCTATATCTATATCATAAAGAAATCAATCATCATCGGTCCATCAATTCATCCTCATCAGCAACAAATCAAAAATAAGTCAACAACATATATGTTTTTTCCTATCTCTTATTATCGTCAATATATTTATACATACAATTTATATCTATTATAAATATATAATACATAGTAAAATCTGTATACATATGAAGCAGATCTATATCTTCAAATATATACATATACAATATAAACCCCTTTATTCAAGATCTAACACCAATCAATCAATCAATCACACTTTGAAATGTTACCATATATGAAGAGTCAACAAACTGGTTTATTTCCCAATTATACTACATCTATATAAAAGAATATATATAAAGAATCGAATGCTGCATATCCCCGTCATCATTCGCAGCTTCAGTATCAAGTTTGAAGTCATAGGAAATCCACAAAAGGAAAAAAAATAGAGAAAGATGAGGGATCTTATGATGGTGGTGGCAGGAAATGGCCGATCCATGGTAGTAGGTTCAACCATTCATCACCATCTTCTCATTTGTCATCACCACAAATCAAGTTAGAACACCTTACAAAAACAAAAAAAACAAATCAAGTTTGAACACATATGAAATAAAACCCATCACCAACTCCAGATCTAAAAAAATATTCTAGATCCGGATCCGAATTGAAGAAGACCCGTATCCATACTTTTAATATGTAGGAGACTAGGAGGTAGATATTTAATAATTTGGTTTCGTAACGAGTTGCTTACCAAGTCCAATAGCATCTGACTCTTTCATGATACGAAGTCGCTTGCAAGAATCAACAAACATTCTGCACAAATTAAGTATATGCATTGGTGAGCATCAATTGTTTTCTTGATTGAAAATATATATATACTTGACCATGAGTGAGTTTATTATAAAAATTTTCATCATCAAGACTAGAAATCGTACCGACCTTTTTTTACCTCTTTGTTTTTTTTTTTCGTTTTTTTTCCTGATTTTTGTCATGTTGTAAAGTTGGTTGATGTTGGTGGATTTGATTTGTAAGCACTAATTTGGGTTTAGATTTGTTGAAAAATATTAGAGATAATGGTAATATGAAATCTGAAAAAGCATATAAATTTGGGAAATTATATAGATCTATATATGAAATATGTTGGTAAATGTATGTATATATACACATATATGGGGGAAAATATTATAACCCTTACAGCAGCAGCAACGTATGTATATATATTTTTATTAAAATAATTTATTATTAGAAAAGTTAATTACACTTTTAGTCCTTGTGGTATTAAAAAGACTAAAATACCCATCACGTGCAGGTCACGTGATGGATAATTAAACGTCCGTTTGGAACTTGGACCAAAACTGTTGACGAGACAAACTTATTTGGACTAAAACTGTAATTTATGAAACCTAGGGATGAAAGCTGCAAGTGAGGGTCGACGACAGGGACGATTTCTGTAATTAACTCTTAAAAGAAAAAAAAAAGAAGATTGGATAAGGAAAGAAAAGAAAAAAATTTATATATCAAAAATGCATTCTCGAGTTACATGGAAAACTAAAGAAAAGAAAAGAAAATATAGAGTTTATAATGTTCTTGAGTTAGAAAGAAAAGAAAACAAAGGAAAAGAAAAAAAACTATAACTTTACAATTATGTCCTTTTTTCTATAGGGTTATCTTTAATTATTAAGGGTAAATTAGTGATTATACACATAAGTAAAAAACTTTCCTCCCAAATCCGCCCAAAAATGGCCGGAAAGTTTTTACCTTAAAAGGCTCTTAGTTTTCTTTTCTTTCCTTTCCTTTTCTTTAAAAAAAAAAACTCAAGAATGCAAAATAAGATAATTTTCTTACCCTTTCTTTTCCAATCCTTTAAAAAAAAACTTGAGAATGGAGGATAAGGCCCATGCCAACCCTCCGTCGACATTACATGATTACATGATTAAAACACGAAATACATAATAATGAAAGTTTGAGGAAGATAAAATGATTTGAAAGTGATTGTTGTGATTTGAAATTGCTGTGTTAAGTTGAGTATAAATAAGGGTATAAAAAAAATGCCTACTAGCCGTTATTTTCAAAAGTTAGAATTTGAATTTTTTTTTTATTCTGCAACGGTCACCAAAAAAACGGGTCCCACAAACCTAATATAATAATGAAAGTTTAGGAAGATAAAATGATTTGAAAGTGATTGTTGTGATTTGAAATTGCTGTGTTAAGTTGAGTATAAATAAGGGTATAAAAAAAATGCCTACTAGCCGTTATTTTCAAAAGTTAGAATTTGAATTTTTTTTTTTTAGACTATATAAATATATATATATAGGGGGAAGTGAATATGGGGTTGTCCCCCATCTAAGCTTAGATGGGGAGCACCTCACATTTGTTTTATTTTTTTTATATTCTTGTGTTCTTCTTTGTTTATAGTATCGAAGCATGTACGTCTTTGTTTGCTCATAAAATATTTGTCCATAGTTAAAGACATGTTTTTAGATATTTTTAAGATATCAATACTTATTTTTTATTTTTTTATGAAAATGATATAGTAAAGAATTGTATGATGTAGATAATTTTTTTTTTTTTAAGATATTAAATTTATATATATATATGGGGGAAGTGAATATGGGGTTATCCCCCATCTAAGCTTAGATGGGGAGCACCTCACATTTTGTTTTTTTAATCATAAATATCATGAGGGCCCATGGTTTTATTTAAAATACAAACAAATATTAAAATATTTGAATGTGAGGGGTTCCTCATCTAAGCTTAGATGGGGAACAACCCCATATTCACTTTTCCCTTATAAGAATATGATGTGTAACTAAAAGATGCCTTTAAAATCCATAGTATTGAAGTCCTTGATATTGAAGATAGCCTAATAATAAGTTTTAATCATAGGGACCAACTGGGTAATTATTGGAAGTTAGAGACGATTAGTGAAATTTTGGCAAACCACAAGGGCAATCAGTGTAATTTACTCTAAAATCTAGATAATATACATTTTTTATTCAAACTTTATTTTTGTATAAGAAACAGGTCGATATTAAAATACTAATAAAAGGACTTTACACAAAGCTAGTATATATAAATAGATAGATAAATATTACAAAAGATACAAAATCATTATTTTTCCCATGATAATACGAAGTTGGTACAATAGTATAATGTGTAGATCGTCAAGTCATGTTAAATATAAGAAAAGATAAGAATATTTTGACGGCATGTAATGAACTCATTCTTCACCACCACCGCCACCACTCGCACTAGCAGCGTTCAAGTCCACAGAAAGGTCAAGTTCCTTGACAAGGAAAAGAAAATTATGTGTTAGAAAGCTTATATCTAAGCAACTAAAAATGGGCAAAATAGACACACAAAAAATGTTTATGGGTCTACTCAACCTTACCCTTTTCTACCCATGTTAAAAACTAGCTCATTTCAATCTATTTCGGCCCATTACCCAACCCGTCCTAGCTGCCCATATTGCCACATAGTAGCTGTAGACTTATAGGGTTTTGGAAATTAGTTTTAATCGAACAAATAAATCAAAAAGCACATTCCAGAAGAGACACTTTGTAGAGCAGGAAATCATTTTTTTGGTGAGGCTTTTGTAAAAAAAAATAATTATAAAGAGAATATGAAGATTTGGTTGCATTTTCAACCAAATCTTAATAATTTCTTCTGGAAATGTTTGAATAAATCTCGCATTAAAAAACTGCATATGCATATTTTACCCCTATTTAAGTCTCAAGAATGAAATAGTGTTCCAAAAATGTTTGACAGTAATGTTCATGTGTGTAAAAAGTAAACCTTTCCAGTTATTTTGGTGTACATGGCGAGAACATCTTTCATTGTCGTCTCAAAGTGTGTCGTCGCATCATAACTCTGCAGGATGTATTACGATATAGATTATAGAATCTGATAAATTGTAATAGTCATGGACGGAGGCAGCATGGGGGCAGTGGGGTCAGCTGCCCCCACTCTAATTTTAGTATAATGTAATTTTTTAAAATTTAAATGGTATATTTGTAATTTTTTTTATAAGTAAGAAAAAATAAGTAGGAAATAAATATAAATGTTACCTTCGTTGTCATAAGCTTATTCTTTTGAAGTCATTGGTCATAGAAACATTAATTTTGAGATAGATCTCTTCCTTGAGAGAATAAAAAACTTGAGTTGTTTTGGTTTTTAATAGAAAGAATGAAGAAAAGTTTAAGAAAAATTTTCTTTGTTTGAGTATGTAAATATGTAATACATTAATAGTGTAGCTGTTTGTGGAAAAATTATTTTCTTTCAAATTATTATATATATTTATCACAAACAACTAATTATAAAAATCATAATAGTTATGTAAAAATATATATATATATATATATTATATATATATAAAAAGTATATATATATATATATATATAGTATTACGTAAATAAAAATTATATATATATATATATATATATATATATATATATATATATATATATATATATATATATATATATATATATATATATATATATATATATATATATATATATATATATATATATATATATATATATATATATATATATATATATATATATATATATATATATATATATATATATATATATATATATATATATATATATATATATATATATATATATATATATATATATATATATATATATATATATATATATATATATATATATATATATATATATATATATATATATATATATATATATATATATATATATATATATATATATATATATATATATATATATATATATATATATATATATATATATATATATATATATATATATATATATATATATATATATATATATATATATATATATATATATATATATATATATATATATATATATATATATATATATATATATATATATATATATATATATATATATATATATATATATATATATATATATATATATATATATATATATATATATATATATATATATATATATATATATATATATATATATATATATATATATATATATATATATATATATATATATATATATATATATATATATATATATATATATATATATATATATATATATATATATATATATATATATATATATATATATATATATATATATATATATATATATATATATATATATATATATATATATATATATATATATATATATATATATATATATATATATATATATATATATATATATATATATATATATATATATATATATATATATATATATATATATATATATATATATATATATATATATATATATATATATATATATATATATATATATATATATATATATATATATATATATATATATATATATATATATATATATATATATATATATATATATATATATATATATATATATATATATATATATATATATATATATATATATATATATATATATATATATATATATATATATATATATATATATATATATATATATATATATATATATATATATATATATATATATATATATATATATATATATATATATATATATATATATATATATATATATATATATATATATATATATATATATATATATATATATATATATATATATATATATATATATATATATATATATATATATATATATATATATATATATATATATATATATATATATATATATATATATATATATATATATATATATATATATATATATATATATATATATATATATATATATATATATATATATATATATATATATATATATATATATATATATATATATATATATATATATATATATATATATATATATATATATATATATATATATATATATATATATATATATATATATATATATATATATATATATATATATATATATATATATATATATATATATATATATATATATATATATATATATATATATATATATATATATATATATATATATATATATATATATATATATATATATATATATATATATATATATATATATATATATATATATATATATATATATATATATATGTATATATATATCATATATATATATATATATATATATATATATATATATATTATATATATATAGAAATCCAAAGGTATCAAATGCAAAGGGTATAAATACGTGTTGGTTGTCAAGACACGCCTTCTCATGTTTGACCACTTTGCATGAGGCAGCTTTTAAAGCAGCAAGACCGGCTGTGAAGTTGCACCCTAAGCCCACAAGAGGAGAGACTCCTGTTAAATCCACACATGCATGTTTTCCTCCAGTCCAACCAAAGACCAAAATGTCAGCAGGTCTGAGAGTAGATCTCCCTTCCAACGGGTCAGTCAAGAAATTCACTGGCGCTTACTTCTTAGCAGAAATTCCAGCCCGCCTAAAAATGTCAAAGAGAACATCCCTAACCAAATCGTGTCTGTATTTGAACCCCGGGAGCTCTTTACAGTGAAGCGCATGCTCCCCAAAGGAATCCAAACAAGCTTTCCGACAAATAGGGCATATCTCATCAATAGAAAATAAAGGATCATGAGACGGTATTTTAGTATAGTGCGATACTCTACGGGTAACATATGTTGTCCTAACCCATCTATAGGGACAACAAGGAGATAATCTTGAGCATGTGGTGCCTGTAGACACTTAAAAATGGCTTTTTGTCTGATTGTCAAGTCAAAGTGTACCTCCATATCTTGGACAGTTTTACTAAAAAGGGCACTCGCCAATACATGTTGGGCTTTAGGGGGGACGATGTCCTTGTTAGTGAAACTGTCAACATCAAAGCTGGGAATCGTATCACGAAGACCAGCCAAGGCACAAGCATAATCAGAATCCATACCGCATATCCCACTGTCTCATAAGATGTGATCCTGTAGTACCCAAGATTGGGCCCTTGATACCATAAATGCATAAGATGAAACCTCAACTGCCGAATATAACCCTAAACCCCCAGACCTAATAGGTAAGGAAGCCAATCTCCATTGGAGGTCCCCAAAAAAAGGACCACCACAAACCACAATGTCTGCAATAGCGTCACGCAGTCCCATGTCAAATAAACGCGCTGCCTCCTCCACATGAACAGGTTGACAGGTCCTCAGGCCAAAAAAAAGTTTGGCAATACCCATACATGATCGTAGTAATAGAAGCTCACTCTGTGGGTCGCGAAGCTATGGGAGGAGGCGCATCAAATCAACAACATTAGCAGCTCTCTTCTTTGCTAGCCCACTAATAAAACCTGCATCTCTACTAACAGCCCCTCCCAGAAGTTTCACCCTCAATGACGGCCTCCCAATGACATCGGGGAATATGCCCTTCCGAGACTTCCTACCATCACAAGAGGGCCAAAATAGCTCGTTTTTTTAATATTCAGTTCAAGCCCCAAGGATGGGCCTGTTGTTCTAATTATATCCAACACTTTAGCAACCTCCTCAGATTCCCCAATAACAGTCCCATCATCAAGATACCAAGCATGAAGAAGTTTGCACTTATCTCTAATCTGATGCACTCGAGGGTGCAAAACAAGGGCGAAAAGAAGTGGTCCTAGTGGGTCTCCTTGTTGAACCCCCGTGGAAGACCAAATATGCTCATCTCCAATATACAATCTTGCTGGCAACCTGTATAGGAATTCAACCCACAAGGAAATGGAAGGACACCTCAACATGACCTCATGAAGTAAAGCTGATCTATCAACCAAATTAAAGGCATTAGTAAAATCCACCGCGAGCATAGCAAGTGAACCGTCAGTGTGACGCTCACCCAATACTCTGTTAACACTATGTAATATAGCCTCTGCCCCACCCGACACCCCGACCCCAAACTGAAAGTCATTGAGGTACTTGGCCACTTCTTTACTAACCCCCTTCATCGCAACCTTGGAAACCAAACGCCTCCATATGGTACCAACTGCCATAGGACGTATCCCGTTGTCGGGTTTCAAAAGAGGAGTCAAAGGAGCAGACGCAACAAACTCTGCCAAGCTTGATGGACATCTTCCCCCTAACCATAAGTTAACCACACTAGTGATAGCCTGTAAAAGATCAGTGACAACAACAGACCCTTCTCCACATAAAGCATCCCAAATGTGTTGCGCCCTTAACCCATCCTTCCCACATGAAGTGCCCTTCGGAAAGGATTTAATGCAACCAAGGACACTATCAACCATTACAACCAAGGGAGGCTCAGAATATAAAATGTTTGGCAAATGTGGCGATGACATGCTTGGATGTTTAGCTTTTAATGCCTTCAAGGTGTCACCATTGTGAGGAGCAACACCAGATGAGCATAACACTTTTACCGCAGCAGTAAAGTGACCATCCGCAACCTTTCGAAGACATTGTCTAACATTGGTGCTGGTAGCAGTTCTTTCCTTATTAATATCAGCGCCTTTTGGACCCGAAGTCCCCAAATCAGAACCTCGTAAAATATTATCAACTAGCGTGGCAATACCATCTTCGTTCCCCCACATGGCTAAAGAACTCATAATAGAACGATGCTGCAAAGTCTTTCTATTTCCAGACCTACTTTCTTGCCTACATTTAGGTCTAAACACCTGCAAAGTGCAACGGGGAAGAATTAACAACCTTACCCAAGCTTCAACAGAATCTGGTTGGGTAGCCACCTTGTAGAGAGTTGTTTTCAGCGCTTGTGAGAATGCCAAACGACAACTATGTGGGATGCTTTTGACGGTCACAATGGGTGCTTTAAAGACACGATCAACAAGAGCCACATCAAAAGCAAACGAATCATGAACTTTGGACTCGGCCACTGAGATAGAAGGTTTCGTGATACCAATAATGTGCCCACCTATGTCATCATCGATAAAACGAACAAGCCCATCCGGGTGGTGACAGGCACGACTCAAGGCATGTATAGTCATACACTCCCCACACAACCATTGACCAAAGACCTTCATAGTTTCTTCCACGGCTGTAAACAACCCTAGGTCCATAGAAATAGCCTCGCGCAACACCTTTTTACGTTCATCACTTGAAAGATGCAACCTTTTGATATGAGAAAATAACTGACATATCCCTTTTCTCCCCGCTTCACCATCCGGGCAACAATGAAACATGCGAAAAGGGCATGGCCAAGTGTCGTCCGAAGATGAAGAAGAGGAAGCCATAGAACTCCCAAAAATAGACACGTCTTAAGTTAAAACACGAAACTTTTAGCAACAACGCCCTAGAAATAAAGGTGACATTTCAACAAATAGTTGGCGTGCACCCCATATTTAACAAAGGTTAATAGTTTGTATGGATGGACTTTTAGGTCATTGATAGTTTGCTAAGAAAATTTTATATATATTGGTTGAGGTTTTTTATCAAACACTTGGTGGGCATGTTTAAGGATTGGATTTTTTGAAGTAAGTTGGAAAGAGATTTTGATAATTGAAGTGAGTTTGGTTATTGGAAAAAGGTGTTTGTGAAATTAGTGAAAGGATTTTGGTTACATTTAAACTAAAAGAAAGGAAAAATAGAAAGGAAGAAACGATTTGAAAAGGATTTTGGTTACATTTTATCAATGAACAAGAAATGAAGATAGAAATGATTGATTATAAATGAAGATGATTTCTGATTTTGGTTACATTTTAGATGTGTTTCGTGATTTATAGAGTAGCTGCAAGGAAGTGTTCAACGGGGACAATTGGAAAATTTGCATGGTTTAAATTTCCTCACGCCTTTTGTGATACAGCTTTTACACTAACTACTAATTAAATAATCTATGGATGAATGGTAAGATAGGATGAATGGTAATTTGGTTTGTATAAAAATTATACTTAGGATGAATGGTAAGATAGGATGAATGGTAAGATAGGATGAATGGTAAGATAGGATGAATGGTAAGATAGGATGAATGGTAAGATAGGATGAATGGTAAGATAGGATGAATGGTAAGATAGGATGAATGGTAAGATAGGATGAATGGTAAGATAGGATGAATGGTAAGATAGGATGAATGGTAAGATAGGATGAATGGTAAGATAGGATGAATGGTAAGATAGGATGAATGGTAAGATAGGATGAATGGTAAGATAGGATGAATGGTAAGATAGGATGAATGGTAAGATAGGATGAATGGTAAGATAGGATGAATGGTAAGATAGGATGAATGGTAAGATAGGATGAATGGTAAGATAGGATGAATGGTAAGATAGGATGAATGGTAAGATAGGATGAATGGTAAGATAGGATGAATGGTAAGATAGGATGAATGGTAAGATAGGATGAATGGTAAGATAGGATGAATGGTAAGATAGGATGAATGGTAAGATAGGATGAATGGTAAGATAGGATGAATGGTAAGATAGGATGAATGGTAAGATAGGATGAATGGTAAGATAGGATGAATGGTAAGATAGGATGAATGGTAAGATAGGATGAATGGTAAGATAGGATGAATGGTAAGATAGGATGAATGGTAAGATAGGATGAATGGTAAGATAGGATGAATGGTAAGATAGGATGAATGGTAAGATAGGATGAATGGTAAGATAGGATGAATGGTAAGATAGGATGAATGGTAAGATAGGATGAATGGTAAGATAGGATGAATGGTAAGATAGGATGAATGGTAAGATAGGATGAATGGTAAGATAGGATGAATGGTAAGATAGGATGAATGGTAAGATAGGATGAATGGTAAGATAGGATGAATGGTAAGATAGGATGAATGGTAAGATAGGATGAATGGTAAGATAGGATGAATGGTAAGATAGGATGAATGGTAAGATAGGATGAATGGTAAGATAGGATGAATGGTAAGATAGGATGAATGGTAAGATAGGATGAATGGTAAGATAGGATGAATGGTAAGATAGGATGAATGGTAAGATAGGATGAATGGTAAGATAGGATGAATGGTAAGATAGGATGAATGGTAAGATAGGATGAATGGTAAGATAGGATGAATGGTAAGATAGGATGAATGGTAAGATAGGATGAATGGTAAGATAGGATGAATGGTAAGATAGGATGAATGGTAAGATAGGATGAATGGTAAGATAGGATGAATGGTAAGATAGGATGAATGGTAAGATAGGATGAATGGTAAGATAGGATGAATGGTAAGATAGGATGAATGGTAAGATAGGATGAATGGTAAGATAGGATGAATGGTAAGATAGGATGAATGGTAAGATAGGATGAATGGTAAGATAGGATGAATGGTAAGATAGGATGAATGGTAAGATAGGATGAATGGTAAGATAGGATGAATGGTAAGATAGGATGAATGGTAAGATAGGATGAATGGTAAGATAGGATGAATGGTAAGATAGGATGAATGGTAAGATAGGATGAATGGTAAGATAGGATGAATGGTAAGATAGGATGAATGGTAAGATAGGATGAATGGTAAGATAGGATGAATGGTAAGATAGGATGAATGGTAAGATAGGATGAATGGTAAGATAGGATGAATGGTAAGATAGGATGAATGGTAAGATAGGATGAATGGTAAGATAGGATGAATGGTAAGATAGGATGAATGGTAAGATAGGATGAATGGTAAGATAGGATGAATGGTAAGATAGGATGAATGGTAAGATAGGATGAATGGTAAGATAGGATGAATGGTAAGATAGGATGAATGGTAAGATAGGATGAATGGTAAGATAGGATGAATGGTAAGAAATAAACTTGCCTTGTGGAGCCACGCTATGTGAATAAGAACAACAAAATAGATACCTGCAGATATAGAAGATCAAGAAACTCCGTTAGACTTTCATTGAGCCATAGTGTGTTGACACTGTACTCCATAATTGCTAAAAAGTTAAAGAAAACACATGGCATCAAACATACATGTCTGATTTGCGGTTAAGTTGCTTCTGCGATATAATGACTTGGGCCGAGTGACAATCATTGGTATCTGGGATGGGATGACTCATTATACATATGGCTCGAGCAACTTTTCCAACTTTTTTGACCTATATCATGCATGGCATCCAAAATCAAACATGTAACTAAAAAGAAGAAGATTAGGCTTACAACTTATCTACCATAAACAAAAGGATCTAAAATTGATACAACAATATCTATATTACCTTATCAGGCACATATGATGGATCACATACAACTTTTTTACATTTAGCAGTTTCTCCATCAGAGGTTACACCGATAGCTTTTCCACTTTCATCAAATTCTACCTGTAACATAATAATATGGCATCGATAATTTCCAAAAGAGCAGAAAGGGAATCCTATTAAGGCTCCACTTAACAAAACAAACAATTAAACCGTAGTAGTGAAATCGAGGAGATACACATGCACTAGTATGATGTGGCTAAAAGCTAACACCCTGAACCTATGTACCTGAGATTTTTAAGGTGAAATAAACTGATAATATACCTTACATTCTGGCTTGTTGAGCATGTAAGTCCCCCCATAAACTGCACTTAATCGAGCAAATGCCTGTAGGATTGACAATCTCAGTGAATGTATCAATATTACATTAGAGGTGGGAAGATGGGTGGGGCGAGGTAGTGGGTCAAAAAGGCTTTGGTCGAAACCGGTCATGATGAGGAAGAATTAAATCGGGCAAAGTCAACCTGCAGACACTTTTTGAACTTTTTCTTCCTTACAAAACTATAAGAATTAATTTGTTAACTATATATAGAATTGACAGGATTTAAAAGGATGCACTATAAAGTATAAATAGAATTGAGCTACGTTCAACCAGCATGACCCGTTCACCTTTTAGCTTAAAAGTCTTGATTTGGCCCGTTTGAGATAAAACACAGCCCATATTGACCCATTATAAGTAAATGAGCCACAATATGCACCTTCTAAGCACATGTTTAAGGATATTTGCATGAAACTGAGATGTGCAGACCAACCTGTGGCAACTCTCCAAGCCCATACATAGGATAAATGTATGGGGATCCTGCTTCAAAACGTGCTATAGACTCTGCATAGAGCTTTATAAAAGCAAAACCAGAAAAGTCACAAATATTTAATAAGAGTTCACAAAGAATTGTTGGAATAAATGACAACACTTCACCATCTAATGTGAAATAGCTATTAAATTTGATATTCATAATGATGCTCACAAGCTCATATGGTTAGAACTATTTTAAATAATTTTGTACAAAATGAAGTGAAACTATATATTAAAAAAAGTGCACCTTGATTCTCTTCACGAAATCTATTGCCGGTTGTTCCAAATAACTATCGCTAGTATAGAGTGCCAGTGCATGACCAATAAAGTCAATCGTATCATCTTCAAGACCATATTTTCTGCATCGAAAAGAAAATGTGAGATGTATAATATCTTAGACTTATAACATGCTCCTATAGACTACAAAGGGAAAGTTGTGTACCCAATGAGCTCTTTTGCCGGAATTGTGTTCAAATCTAAGCCTTCGTGAGACTTAGGATCGCTTTCGTCAAAGTCTTGAACATATATAAAGAACTTTCGTGCCCGCCTCTTTTCAAAAAGACCCATAAGTGTAGATTTCAGCGCCTCAACATCAGTTGCAGGAACTTTATAGATCTGTATACCAATTTATATGCTTATCACGAAACTCCCATATTCTTATACCAAAAATATAAAGATAAATGGCTAATAAACTCTCAAAGAGAAAACTTTGTCAACACCTTACCTTCCCACTGTTGTATACGAAGCTACCATCTACAGCTTTGAAATTTAGATACTTTGTAACGTCGGTGTGGATCAAAGCACGGACCAAAATCCCATTTGCCATCATAAACTATTGAAATGCATTTAAGCTCAATATAGCCATAAACGAAATTTATAATAAATCAACGAAGAAAATAAGGGTAGAAAATTATTGCATTTATTAATGTACCTTTGGAATCATATCTACATTATACTCCTTGCTACTGCCCAAAGTTTCTGGAGGGTTTTCATCTCCTTTAAAACGCTTCCAAAGCTACAATCAAGAGTAACAATGAAACTTATTGAACTATGTTCAAGTATCAATGGAAAGATAACGTAAAAACATATCTATTAAGTTCAATTCATCATGAATGAAAGATATATAAGACTTATTGTTATTGCACACATTACCTGATTTAGCATGAGGGAACTTGATTCGCCTCCATAATAGTCGTTTTTATCCATATGAAGTACCTGTTAATATTGTCACCCATCAAAAGGTAAATAGAACAAGAGCTCCAATTCATGATATGATTTATATTTTTTTTATGCAATTCGGCGATGAATTTAATATGTGAAACCGAAGAGATAGTATTTCTAAACTTGATCTTGTTTAGCACATATTCTAGGATTTTCTTCGCGTGTGCCAAACTAAGTTGCCATTAACACTATATATTTCTTGCAGGCGAACAATGGCTGAAGGCACCCGGGGTCAGGGTGTCGTGCCAATATACACCTTTTGGGTGGTGCCACTGATCATTTTATTCATTTTATATATGTATGGACCTTCAACATATATAAATTTTACGATCCAAAAAAATAAAAATATGAACGGATTTACTTTGAGGCCATCGACAGAGAGAAGTCCGCTGAGAATGCATTCTTTCAGGCCTGTACCGAGAACTATGATATCGTATTCTTCATCCATTTTTTTGATTCTAACAAATTAAGATAATAGGAATAAGAACAAATGAAAATCAAGATTATACACACACACACAAACAAACACAAAAACATGAATACGCTGATAACATATATTTACCTCAAATTAAAGTGGTTGAAAGTGGATGGAGATGAAAATGTTGAATATAATAACTGTTACGAGTATTTTGGAATGAACAAAAGAGCGGGTCTTTCGCGGGACTAATCATTTTTGCGTATTTCTCATTTTATAGAACTAAACATAGAAGTGATTAGAGTTACTAAATTTTAGGACACAACTCATATTCTTTAAAATTATTAAATTGGATTTATAACCCAATGGAAAGGAAGTCCGTCCATGAGGGCTTAAATTTGAGAAGACATAGCTTCAAGTAAGGTTTTTGGGAGGACTATTAAGGGGTTTTCCTCTTATTAGGTATTGAGTGCGGGGCTCTAGCGTGGACCCGGTTAAGACAACATAGTCTAGACCCGATATTCGATCTGCACCAGAAAAAAAATATATATATTATAGATATTCTAGTGAGATCAATGACGTACTTCAGTGTGACCTGTGAGGTCAAATATGGGGTAAAACGTACTTGGTAAAACATGCTTGATCTGACCAAGGATTAAAAAAAAAAAAACTGATAACATTTATGTAAACTAGCATTCTATCCGTACTATGCAACGGGATTAAAATTTTTATTATAACTTATTTCTTTCATTCCATTTTGATCTCCTCATACTCTTTTTCAATCACTATCCAAATATCCAATACTATTTAGATTAGATTGAGTTCTCCATGACAGTCCCCATCAAATTTGGGTATGTTGGGAGGTTGATATTTTCCAACCTCTACTGCCATTAGTAAAACTTGATTTTCAGTTTTTCACCAATTTGAGCCTGAGCCTCACAATTGTGCTCTGGTAGTCTGGTGTCACTTAAAATGTTGATTTTTGAAATTTAGAATTTATTGAATACCAAAGAAGGCATTATATAGCCTCAACAACAAACAGTAATTATCACCACCATTTCTAGCATGATCTTGGGTGATCTCGAAAAGAAAGGAAACATGACTTGACCTCTCATAAAAAAAGACCAAATCACCGGTTTATAACGTACCGGGCTTAGACAACATAAACAACTTGGGCCAACTAGCCTAAGCCCATTATTGAAACTGAAATAGAAATACTCAATGACCCAATAAACCCAAATATAGATTACAACTTCCACAAGTTGCTTATTTGCATCACAGATAAAATGCATAAAAATATTTTACGGCTTCCACAAGTTGCTTATTTTCATTTCGATAAACTCTTTGTACTTCATAGGAACATATGCAGCCGAAGACCTTTCTTTATCCACCAACTTATGATCAGCCGGAGCTACCACCGCATTTAGTGAAGGTCCATATGCTATAACAACTGATATTTTCGTTGCAGCATTATTTACAAGTGCCCGATGTACCGAACTCTTATACCTCCCATTACTGAAAATCTACAACAACACAAAAAGAATTATAATGTTGAGGTTAACTAAGCGAATACGCTTTGATTGATATATGTGTATCATGGGCCGGCCAGCTAGTTAAGTCTGGCCGACCTGCAACATGAAATTTTATGACTTTGGTATGTACGTACCTCTAGCTGGTCTGCGGTTTGGACTAGTAACGAGTTGGGAAGAGTGTTGTGAATTTTAATCCATTTTCCCTTGTGGTTAATCTCGAATCCAGGTACACCGTTGTTGATAAGGATTACGAAAAGGCCATGATCTGTATGAGGTGGCAGCCCTATTGCAAGTTGGGGTTGTGGGCAAGGGGGGTAAAGGTTGACGTTACACATTTGTAAACAATTTTCTAAATCCAAAGCCTTTTCTACATAAGCACGGTCGAGTCCTAGGTGGGTTGATATTCCATTTAGCAACCCCTTTGATACTTCTCTGGTTTTTTTAGTGTACTCAAAGAAAGCCTCACTGCATGCATGCAATATTAATGCAATGAAACCAATGATCAAGAAAATATGTTATCGTAATATTATAATTACAAACAAGAAATTAGAAACAAAGTAGCTAGT
>CM067170.1:128428060-128438060 GCA_034093135.1 Erigeron breviscapus | reverse complement strand
CACATACAACCCATTTGGCTCATGAGATATCAAACGAGTGTGAAGGCCCACTAGGCCCAATAGGTCCATTCGAGTAAAAGACGTGCATATACAACCCATTTGACCCATTTATACAAATGATGAACATAATTTGGCCCATAAGGCCCATTTGAGAAGCATATTGACCCGTAGCATATCAAATTTATATGATTTTTTTTGTATAAAAAATGTTACTTTTTATGTCGTTTTATATAATATGGACTAGCAGCCATAAATACTCTCCGTTTTATAATATACGGATAATTATGGGACACCTATTGATTTGTTTTTTATGTCATTTATCTAATACGGACCGTATTAAATTAGCCAGGTAAAATACTCTCCGTTTTATAGTATATGGATAATTATGGGACACCTATTGATGGGGTTAACGTGGGGATGGTAAGTGATTGATATTGCAAAATATTAAGAAAGAGGGACCATAAGTGATAAATAGTGAAAACACATGGACACTTTTTGTTTTCTACTCCTTTTTTTGTTAAAAAAATATAAAATATCCACCGTTTTAAATATGTGACGGTCCGTATTACATTTTTAATATATCTGAAACTGAGGTGTCAGGCTCTGACATGTCAGTGCAAAAATGCAGAGTTATTTACACACCGTTTTCCCCGTTTTACTTTATACGGGGCGTTTTCGACACTAAAACGGGGAGTTCTACATGAAACGGGCGTATGAGCGGTGTGTAGATGAACAGTAAACGGTGTGTAAATATATCTTCCCATAAAAAATGGTGGTACAAATATCAGTTCCCTTTTTAAAAGGAACGCAGAGAGAATTCTGGACCACATATTTGTTCTCATTATTAAAATAATAAAGTTTCACTTAATTCGTTAAAAAACTTTTTCCTCAAGAACCGTACATCGTTAAACGAAAAAAAAATATGGGTAGTCTTCAAATTTCGTCCTCTTTAAATAAAAATGCGACTCGATATATTTTTGACAACTTTTTAATTTTCGTTTTTTTTTGTATTTATACATGTGCATGTTAACCGAAAATTATGTTTCGAAGCGGGCTCCGTCCTTAAGGATATTAATAAAGGGTAGTTGGTGGCGGTGATAGGTCATAAGGGGTGATCGGTGATAGGATGATCTACTTGACGGGCTACGCCCTCAGTCGCTATGACTCCACCATGGACTGACGGTCTCCACCCTTGACCACCATAGCTCTGCCATGGATTGACGGGCTCCGCCTTTAATCGTTATTGGTGTGTATATATGATCATTTGGTAGTCTACATGTGGAAACAAAAATTTTACACATGTGTAAGTATACAAGTACAACAAAAAAAATTAAAATTAAAAAGTCGTCAAAATTATAGTGAGTCGCATCTCTATTGAATGAGGACGAAATTTTATGATTACCCATACTTTGTTTTCGTCTAACGATTACGGTTCTTGAGATAAAAATGTTTTAATGAATTAGATGGATTTTAATATTTTAATGGGAAATGAAAAATGTGTAATCCAAAATTGTCCTCTCATCTTTTTAAAAAGGGTGTACTCAAATTATATTTCCCTTTTAAAAAGGGTGTACTCAAATTATATTTCCCAAAATATATTAAGAGAGGTGATACATATGATAATATCATGCGAGAATTCAAGAAACATGAAACAAATCACGAGACATGTGACCAATGTTTTAAAAAACCGGTATTTTAGTCATATCGGTGTGAAAATTTTTTCCCGGTATTATCGGTATTAGGAAATACCGGCCGGTACGACTATTTTAATTTATTTTATTTTTTTATAAAAATCCTACAAAACTTGTTACAGTTTAACGAAAATAGTCAAAATACAATTATAATACACCAAAAAATAATACCAAATAGGTATTTCATAACAAAATATAAGTTTTAAAGTTCACAAATAACAAAAAATAACATTAAAATATCATAAAAATAATTTTAAAAAAATAAAAAATTAAAATACCGGAAATACTGGCCAGTATTGAATAGTGAAAATACCAAAAAAAATATCTGGCTTAATTAAAATACCGGAGTACTCTCCAGTACCGGTAATACCGATAATACCGACCGATATATACCGGTATTTAAAAAATTGCATGTGACAATCATCTACAAGCAATAACTAAGTCATGAGACATGTGATACTTAAATATAAGATCGCTAAGCCTGAAATTTTGCGCTTACAAATCCTCAATTTTCGTATATTATATATATATCGTAGTGAAATGTTCATTTGAAACTAAATTTTATGTGAAAACTAGAAAACTGGCCAAAACACAGTAACACACTGTGATCTGAATTTAACACAATGTGTTTTTATCGTGTAATATAAAAACACATTGTGTTAAGTTTTAAATCACAATGTGTTTTTGATAGCGCGTGAAAATCAGAAAATTGTTCAAACACACTATGATATGAACTAACACAATGTGTTTTCTAAAAACACATTAGAAAACACATTAAAAACACATTGTGTTAAATTCAGATCACAGTGTGTTTTGGTCAGCTTTCTAGTTTTCACGAAAATTTTAGTTTTCAAATGATCACAACCCTATTATGTGAATTGAATTACTATCATCAATTGAAACATAAATTAGTTATAAATTTTTATAAAGATATGTTTTTAATGATTTAGTTTAATAATCATGAAAAGTTTGAAGTATAAATTAGTGATGCAAAACAAACTAGTGTAAAAAAATGAAACTTTTTATAATTATTAATATTAATAATTAATAATTAAAGTTTATGGGCCCATATTTTTCAATTTATAATTATAATAACAAAAGTCAAAATTAAAAAGCAAAAAAAAAAAGTTAAAAACAAAAGTCAATTTAAAAGAATCAAAAATTATAATTGGTATATGAAAAAGTTATTATCGTTATGAATATATAATAACCTCATAGCGGTCATACAATTTCAAATGAAGAGAACCATACTATTTATAGTCTTTGAAGGGATCATACGACGTTTACGTACACCAACATAAATTCAAAATCATTACATCACATAATTATCATCCTTTTTTCGTAAATGACGCAAAATTCAGTTATTATATGTTTGACAAAAATAATCATAGCAGTAGCTGTATCTTGTAGCTGTGGTTTTAGTTTTAGCTATACGTTGTAACTTTTAAGCAAATCTGTTAATTAGAGCTTTTATTTTTAAGTAGTGTTTGATATGGTAATTGTAGTTACAACTTTAAGAGATATTTGTGTAATTTTTAAATATTAAAAGTTTCATATAAACTAAAATCTTTTGAAACCCTTGTCTAACTTCATATAAATTGAATGAAATCTCAAAAAATTGTCTATTTTTAAATTTTAATCATGATTTTTCTGTCTATTTTTAAACATCGAACATTTATATTTATTTCTTTTTAGTCATAAATTAAGTTTTTTCAAAAACTATAGTAAAAAACAACACTGCATGAAGCCATGAAATGCAAATTTCACCTTGCAAACTTTGAGGGCAATTAATAACGCAATTTTTCTTTACAAATCATGTGCGATGCATCGGCGATAGTAATAGGGACAGTGTGGTGGCGGCGGCGTATTTAAGTTATTGACCGATATAAAGGTTATTGAAGAAAATAAGTGTAATTTAGTTATTTTGATTGTTTTAAATTTAAAATATTCTCTTAAAAACTATAACTTTTATTAAAATCAGCCAGAAGCTGAGATAAATATACACACAATATTGAAATCATAAACTACAATAGAAATACAAAGAGTTAAGTAGTAAAATTACATCCGTCACTCCATGAAAGATTTTTGAGGGAAGATCAATTATTGATCCAATTATATGCCTGCAATTTAAATTTTAAAATACTCATTTATGAAACTTCAATCTATTTTAGTTATTTAAATCAACTCGGGTTCAACTCGGACATTTTAATTAAAATTTTAAAACATAAAAAAATGTAAAAGAATATATGTAATTTTTGTTATTGATATATTATAACTTGATATGAAGATAGTGAATCGACTAACACAATGATACATAAAATAAGAGTACCTATTGCGTTAACAAAGTATAAAAAAACATTTCATAATATAATATAGAAAAATTTAAAAATTTCTTTGTTTTAAATAAAAGATTAGGAATTTAAATAAGCATTAAATGGGGTTGAAAGCTTAATGCTTTCTAAAAATGATAGAAAAACTTTTTTTTTAATATAACATTATATTAAAAACTAGCTTATTACCCGCGTAATACGCGGGATTGTACATTATTTTTACATTAAAAAACTTTTAATATATTAAAACGATTAACATCTAAATAAATATTTACAAACTTTTGAACCACAATAATAATATCATGTTCATTGTCAATGTAAAAGGTTAACAAATAATGTTTTCAGCCATAAAACTAAAAAATATGCATGGAACACGTATATTCCAATAAGTGTGTAAAAAAAGGGTAAATGTCCAGGAACCCTTAGTCCCGTAGAGGAATTTTTTCTCTCAAGCTAGCGACCCTGCAACGCTGCGTGGCGGTGAGATCCCAAGTTCACCATTATATTAGTTATGAGATATTAAATACATATCTTTATTAACACTAAGTTATAACTACATAACTTTTACTCATATTAGGAGTACCAAAGGTGTTATATTAATTTATGCAATCACATAAAAAAAAATCATGTAATAGTCGTATCAACCCATTCTAAATTGAAAATTTTGTCAAATATTCGTATCATTTACACCACATTAGAAATACAAATATATAAACTTTGTATACATGAAAATATAATATACTATGTAAATGATTTTATTTATTTATAAGTTATATACATTAAAGATTACGAAGTACCATTAATGTACTAAAATAAATAAATATAGAATACTTTATAAGACACATTTATTTATATAAAACTATGAGGACCAAAAGTGTTATTTACTAATTCTTTAGTCAATGATGATGTCATCAAAATGATCTAATGGTGGAGAATAAGAGATGAAATTCAATCAATGGTCCTTACTTTTTCAATTTAGAATTAAAGGTTTTGTTTTAATATATATTAAACATTTAAAAATATGTGATCTTAACACATCATAATGTTTTTAAAAATACTTTTTAAAAACAAATCTTTCTTTATTATATATAAAGATATCTATACTACTGCATAATAAGTCTAGTCATCATGTTGAAAGTTAAGAAAATATAGATACATGAATTGATTAAACTACCATTGGGCTGTTTTGTTCGTGAAATGTTTTTGAATGAATTGAAATCTATCAATGAAATTGAAATTTGAAGGATTTGAAATCTGAAAGTTTTATATTATGTATTCTTTTTGGTTGACAGAATCAATGAGTTTTGTCAAAGGAATTGGAATGTAAATTATATCTGTTGAGTCCCAATGTTTATTGATAAAGGTTTGTAAATTTGGTGATGACAAATCTGACTTGTAAACACTTAGTAATCTTTTGGTTCTTGTAATCTGATCTGGGTCAGACTAAGCTGACACAGCTTACGATATGTTTCTGACCCAGATCATGCTTCATACTTTGTAATTGTAAATCTTATGGAAGCAAGTGTTATTCAAGCTGCATCAACAATGTTATAGCATTCAATCCAAGTCGAAGAGGAGGATTGAAGATAGAAGACCAAGCTGGTAGTGGAAGGCAACTTGGGATTAGCAGTCAGCTTGAAAACACTTAGGCAGATTGGTGCCTTGACAAATGGCCCAATCTGTGTCTGACAATCAAGTGAAGATAACAACCTGGATTAAAGATAAGGACAAATGACGTGACTAGGAAGAATCCTAGGATCCAGGTTTGTGGTTGGTTTTACATATGCGTGTCCATAATCTTATTGGATGATAAAGAATATGCAGTTGTACGTGGGGGACCACAAGTACCATGAAAGGCACGATTGATTATTCCTTTGTCATCCATTGAAAGAAGAATACGTGGCTACATTGGACACCAAGAGAAGAAGGACTTTCGCCTATAAAAGCCTCATTCCTTGATTGCATATGTGTGGCATTCCTGAGAATCATTCTTCACATAAGTTTTCTCTGCTCTTAGACACAGCTTAGTCTGTTGGAGATCAGCTTTGGCTGATTCTCTTGAGCTGAAACTTATTGATTGTAGTTTGTCATTTCAAGGGTTGTTTAGATATCTATAGGCTATCTTTATTCCGCAACAACCCTGTAATTCTTTGTATAGATTATTTCTTAATAAAGGATTACATTGAAAACCACAATATGTGTCTAAGAATGTTTCACTCTATTTACTGCTTTACTGTTTTAATGATTCCTGTTCTTTACTTACTTAATATATAAACTGAATCTTAAAACGTTTTATTTAAAAGTTTTGTAAAGTTCGAATTAAGTTGTATTCACCCCCCTCTACAACTGTTCAGTGTACAATATACTTTGGTATATTGTTACACCTTGGGACGTATCAATTGGTATCAGAGCAGGGGTTAAGAATTAACTTGACTTGATCCTTGCATATTTTCTTTAATAGTAAAGCATTATGTCATCCTATATTGATAATGGTTCTTCAACCAGACCACCCATGTTTGATAAAGATGATTTCAGTGGGTGGAAAGGTCGTATGTCTTTGTTCCTTGAATCCATCGATAACAATATGCCTGACATCCTTGCGGATGGTCCTTATGTTCCTACACAGACCCTTGTGGTTGAAGCTGTGGTAAGGGAAGGTCAACCAACCATTCCTGCCACAGTCAAATCTATTGTTAAGGACAAGGCAGATTGGGGAGATGAGGATAGGAGGTTGTCTAACTTGGATGTGAAGGCTAGAAATTTCATTGTCCAAGCTGTGCCCAAAGACCTTTACCATTCTATTAAAATGTGTTCTACAGCTAAGAAAATGTGGGGTACATTGACTGTCATGTTTGAGGGTTGCTCTACTTCCATGGAATCCACCATTACTACTTTAACCAGGAGGTATGAGAGATTTTTCTCCTTGAGAAATGAATCCTTAACTGACACTCATACCCGCTTTAATGCTTTAGTCAATGATGTAGCTGCTGTTGGAATTAGTAAGAAAAATGAGGTTTTAAAGAGTAAATTTCTTGATTCATTACCACCTAAATGGAACAACTATATTTCATCTGTTAAATTGAGTTCTGTTTATCATGATCTTGATCTCCCTGGACTTTTTGGTTTACTCCGTAACCAAGAATGTTCAGAGGCTGAAAAGTTGATTGCTATGGGTGATTCTTATAGTCAGCCTGCTGCTGCACTTGTTGATTCTATGTCTGAGCACCCTAGCTCAATTAGTAATGAGATCATACCTTGTGTTAATGATGATATTCCTGTGATTTCTAATCCTAACTCTGTTTGTGCTGAATCTGAATGTGATGAATCTGATGGTGATGAACTAGCTAATGAAGTAGCTATGTTGGCTGAAAGGATCAGAAGGAGATCCTTTAGTAAGTTTAAAGGAAAAGGAAAAAGTGGCCAAGCTGATAAGACCAAAAAGCCATTTGACATGTCCAAAGTCACTTGTTACAAATGTGGCAAGACTGGACACATGGCTGGAGATTGCAGATCTAAAGAGTCTTCTCAAGATGTGCCAGCCAAAGGTGGAAGAAGTGAAAAGTACTCAAAGCTCAAGACAAAATACAAGGCCTTGAAAGCACAAATAGTTGAGCTGAATGAGAAGGTGAACAAGAGTGAGAAGAGTCTGGTAGCCAAAGACTGGGCTGAAAGTGCCACTTCATCTGATGATGAGCTGTACAAAGATGCCAAGTGTTTCATGGTTAAAGAAGCTACTCAAAAGTTTGCTGAAGATCTGGTGAAAATCCAACAGCAATCTGAGTCAGCTCACCAGGCATCTACTAGTCAGACTGCTCCACCTGAGGTAATTTCTTTTTCCAATCTGTCTGATAATGAAAAACTGTCTAGACTGAATAGACTGGGTGATGAGGTTCTTTTACAAAAACACTTTAATCAAGAACTCAAAAAGGAAATACAGTTTTTAAAACTTGATGTTAGTTCTAAAACTCACACCATTGAAAAACTGGAATATGAAGTTAAAGCTAAAAAACAATTAAACTCTTTATTGGTTAAAGAAGCTAAAACTGCAGAAGAAAAGTTTTTGAAGATAAAGCATATTACTGAATCATGGTGTATATGTTCCAAGAGAGTTGCTAAGTGTGTAAATGAACAAATATCTCATCAGATCCAAGCTATTTTTGATGGTGATTATGACAGGGCCATAGCCATTAGTGAAGTATGTGCTATGGAGCCTTGTTATCAGCCTCCTTCACCACCCAAAGTCCAAACCAAAGGGAAAAAGTCTAAACCAATTAAGTTGGTTCAGAAATCTGGTATTGGGTTTAATGATCCTGAAACTATGAGTCAGACCATTGTTGAAGCTGTGTCTGAAGCTGATAAGGTTGCTGAGTTAAAACCTGAAGAAAGTCTTGACTTGTCCAAGCTGACCATTACCCAATCTGTGTCAGATTCAAAGTCTAAAACAAACAAGGATAACTCAAAGAAAAATAAAAGAAAGGTTAGAGATCATAGTGTTCCTAAAGAGAAAATAAAGCTTTTAAAGAATGAGAAGTCTGGTTCTCAAGAAAATGAGTCACAAACCAAAACTGAGTCTGTTTCAAATAACACCAAATCTGACTCTGACAAAATGATTACAAAATATGTTGAGTCCAGAACTGGTAAGGTTTCAATTGATGCTAATTTTCTTAAAAATGTGTCTGATCCAAAAATTGTTGATCAAAGAAAATTGAGAGCTGAATGCAAGAAATCTGGAATAGGCAAATGTTTTGCTAAAAAGGAAACTCTAAATGTTGCTAAAAAGAACTTTAAATCTGGTAAGGGACAGATCAAGCAACAATGGGTATCCAAATGTGATAAGAGTCTAAGTTCTGTTTCCCAATCTGAGTCAGACCAGAAGGTCAGCTCTGGTGAACCCATCTTTGGATGGGTTCCCAAAAAGAACTAATCTCTTATTGAAAATGCAGGGCAGTCATGACGATAATACCTGGCACTTGGACAGTGGGTGTTCCAAGCATATGACCGGATGTAAGTCCCTGCTATGTAGCTTTAGGATTCGCACTGGTCCTAATGTTACTTTTGGAGATGACTCTCAAGGAAAGACTAAAGGATTTGGTATACTTTCAAATGGTCCTCTTACTTTCAGAAGGGTCTCATATGTAAACGGTTTGAAGCACAATTTGATCAGTGTGAGTCAGTTGTGTGATGCTGGTTATGAAGTGAGATTCAGGTCTAATAAGGGTATTGTTCTTGATTTAGAAGGCAATGTGGTTCTTATTGCAAAGAGGGATGAGTCTTTGTATTCTTTTGACATGAGAAATCCAACTGTCACAAGAGAAGTTTGTTTCATGTCAAAGACTCAAGATGAGCTGAACTGGTTGTGGCATAAAAGGTTGTCTCATATGAATTTCAAAGACATCAACAAGCTGTGTAAGAAAGAATTGGTGTCTGGTCTTCCTGTGATAAATTATGAGAATGACAAGTTGTGTGGTGCTTGTGAGAAAGGCAAACAACACAAAGCTACTTTTAAGTCTAAAACATGTTCAACCATTGATAATTGCTTGGATCTGCTTCATATGGATTTATTTGGACCAATTAGTACTCCTTCATTCACTGGAATGAGATACTCTTTGGTCATTGTTGATGAATATTCAAGATACACCTGGGTTTTCTTTCTCAAGCACAAGAGTGAAGTTGTTGACAGTATCATTCATTTCATCAAGCAAGCTGAAATTCTCTACAAAAGGCCTGTTAGGCAATTAAGAAGTGATAATGGTACTGAATTTAAGAATATCACTCTTAATTCATTTTGCAGTGAAAAAGGAATTTCACAAGTCTACTCTGCTGCCAGAACTCCTCAACAAAATGGTGTTGCAGAAAGAAGAAACAGAACACTTATTGAAGCTTCCAGATCCATGATGGATCAAAACAATGTCAAGTCTCATTTCTGGGCTGAAGCAGTACACACAGCTTACTTTACCCAGAACAGATCCCTTATTGTGA
>CM067170.1:128390760-128421066 GCA_034093135.1 Erigeron breviscapus | reverse complement strand
ATTTACAACTTCCACAATGCGGCCATCATATATAAAATGCATATGGAAATATATAAAATGACTGGCCTCTAGATCATGTCCGAACCCGATCCAAACAATGAAAGAGTTGTCCTCGTTGTAGAAAAAGCTTATTTGGACTGATACAGAAACATAAGGTACCTAAAGGCTTATTTGGGCAATGAAAATTCGGGTGTAGAAAAAGCTTGAGATAATCTCTCCAGTAAGAAATGCCTTTATCCTTGTTAAGGTTGTAGCCTGACCCATATCTAATTGGATTAAAGAAATCTGTTTCTTGATAATCTTTCTTTTCTTCCACCTCCAAATTGAAAAATTCAAGTGTTTTTCAATAAGCATTTTTATCGAAGTCTCGGGTATACCATGATTGATCACCTAAAAATTTGAATTTTTTTATTAAATAGCTTCAAGACATTCTTCATTAATTTACATGCATTGATCGAATTACCTGAACTCAAGATAAATATGAAGTACGTAAATACCTGAAAACATCCCCAATCAGTGCATGCCTTTTCAAGCTCCTGGAGAACTTGAGACCGTCTAACAGGATCTTCGGACGTCAGTAAGGAAAAATCAATACCGGGGATTGTTTCATGATCAAGATCTGAAGCAATGAAATCTTGTGGGTTAGTTGAGTAGGCATAATTGGAAGGAATAGTTTTTAGATCAGGTGACTCCGCTATAAATCTTCTAAGGGAATTCATTTTTGAATGGTAACTCTTAACACTTGAAACTAGCATATGTATACACACAAAGAAAGGTGATACATATGATAACATCATGCACAAATTTAAAAAATGTGAAGGAAGTCATGGTACATGATAAGGGTTTAGGGGTTTAGTATCAGTGAATATAACCAACTATAAACGAATGTTTATGGTGTGAAAAAACTAAAGTTGTGTTTATTGTATGTAATGAACTTTCGAATCATGTGCATTGTATGTATTCGGATATAAGTATCAACAATATAAGCTGCCGCTTGTAAGTTTTTTATTGGTCGAATACATACAATGCACAAAATTCTTTTACAAGAAGAACTCATATTGGTCGATAGACATTTTTCGCAAATTCATTTTTTTTTTTACTATTAAACTAGATTTAATCTCACATGTATATATACGGCTTCGTTTAATTAAAGATGATAATTAATCAATTATAATTTGTTTTGTTATGAGTAATGATATCTTTTTAGCCAACAAGATTTGATCAAATGGTGTGTCCTTTTCTATCTTATATAGAACCTGAAAGCAACATTTCTACTTTAAATAAATGTAAGGCTGTCTACATGTCAACCCATTAGCGGATCTTATTAAAGACCCGCGGGGTGGCGACCCCCTCCGTTTTTTCGCTACGTAGTGCTATTTTATCCGTATTTCTTTCGAAAAATATTTTTCTTACTATGTTTTTAGTTCGTGTGACTTACGCCCCCTCCGTAACTTCCCTTAAGATCTACCGCTGTCTCAATCTCCCTCATACATCGTTGTGGTATTTGGCCCGATCAGGTGATTCAGCTAAAAATTTCTTAAGTGATATTCATTTCTAAATGTTAGATCAACATGAAGCTAACATATATAATTTGTTATACAAAAATGTGATACATATGATGTAAGTTTAAAAAACCTGAGCAAGTCATGAGACACGTCAAAATCATCTAGAGGCATTAAGCAAGTCATGAGACATGTGACACTAACATAAGATAGTTAAGCCATAATTTTTAAGCTTACAAATCCCCAATATATTACTCCCTCTGTCCCACTAAAAATGTTTCATTTTGAATTTTCAAAGTAATTTTTAAAAAACTTTGACCTTAAATAATTTGATTTATGTTGTATAATACTTGATAAAAGTTATACCAATAAAAAACACATTTAAAACTCAATCAATCCATATAATTTCATCAAATATCATATAACACAAATCAAAATATAAAAGGTCAAAGTTTATAAAAAAAACTTTAAAAATTCAAAATAGGACACTTTTAATAGAACGAATGAAGTATGTTTTTTGCTATTGTAATTCTGTAACAATGTTGTTATTATAATGATGTGATATGATACAAAAGCTTATTACATATATCAACTTATCAAAGATTGTGCATTGAATTGAATGATAGTTCTTGAATTTAAGTAGTATGAATTATATGTAATAAATTCTTAAGTATAGTTTATGGGTTTATATTTATCATCTTCTATAATACGGTACTCACGCAATGTGTCAGTGATGGCGGCCAAAGCCGTCTCCGAGAATATGAAAAAATTTCGAGACCCGACTCGACTATAAAAGGTGGGCCCTAAAAAATAAGTCAATGATAAACAATGTTTTCACGACTTGTTAGACGTCCAACCTCATATATAACATAGAATTTATGAAATTATAACAAAATTAAGAGAAAAAAAAACTAAAAGAAAAATCAAAAAATTACAGTAAATAACATTGACCGGTTGTTTCACTTTTCACAAAAGAACTCAAAATTGAAAATAACACCACGTGCCACAAACCACTAAAATATATTACTCTATAATAAAATAATATAATATTATATCATTTTGTTCATATGACCAGCCTTTATAGTCATCTTCTTCTTCCTTTCACAGCTCCGGCGATTCGATGCATATGTATCTACCTATCTAACCTAGAGAAAGATAATAAACGACAACAAATATATATACATATATATTATGTGGCTAACATGTAGCACAACCTTACAACCATCACAACATATATACGGCCAAAAAAAGTTCCAGTCATCGGAAAATTCCATTAACACCACTTGGAGTTAGTGGGCCCTCGGAGGAAGTGGGCCCGGCTCGGTGGCACCCCTTGCACACCCTCAAAGCCGGCCCTGATGGCGGCAGTGTGATGATGTCGGTAGATGGTTATAGGGGTGGCGACGTCATGACATCAAATGGTGTAGGTAATTGATGTAAAAGTGTTCGATTAAAAGGAGTAATAAAGATATTTTATAATATAAGGAACTGATAGTATAATTTAAAATTTTGCTAGAAGACAAATTATAAATTTTTTTTGATTGAAGGGTATTTTTGTCATTTGATATTGATACGTCCCAAGGTGTAACAATATACCAAAGTATATTGTACACTGAACAGTTGTAGATGGGGGTGAATACAACTTAATTCGAACTTTACAAAACTTTTAAATAAAACGTTTTAAGATTCAGTTTATATATTAAGTAAGTAAAGAACAGGAATCATTAAAACAGTAAAGCAGTAAATAGAGTGAAACATTCTTAGACACAGATTGTGGTTTTCAATGTAATCATTTATTAAGAAATAATCTATACAAAGAATTACAGGGTTGTTGCGGAATAAAGATAGCCTATAGATATCTAAACAACCCTTGAAATGACAAACTACAATCAATAAGTTTCAGCTCAAGAGAATCAGCCAAAGTTGATCTCCAACAGACTAAGCTGTGTCTAAGAGCAGAGAAAACTTGTGTGAAGAATGATTCTCAGGAATGCCACACATATGCAATCAAGGAATGAGGCTTTTATAAGCGAAAACCCTTCTTCTCTTGGTGTCCAATGTAGCCACGTATTCTTCTTTCAATGGATGACAAAGGAATAATCAATCGTGCCTTTCATGGTACTTGTGGTCCCCCACGTACAACTGCACATTCTTTATCATCCAATAAGATTATGGACACGCATATGTAAAACCAACCACCAACCTGGATCCTAGGATTCTTCCTAGTCACGTCATTTGTCCTTATCTTTAATCCAGGTTGTTATCTTCACTTGATTGTCAGACACAGATTGGGCCGTTTGTCAAGGCACTAATCTGCCTAAGTGTTTTCAAGCTGACTGCTAATCCCAAGCTGCCTTCCACTACCAGCTTGGTCTTCTATCTTCAATCCTCCTCTTCGACTTGGATTGAATGCTATAACATTGTTGATGCAGCTTGAATAACACTTGCTTCCATAAGATTTACAATTACAAAGTATGAAGCATGATCTGGGTCAAAAACAGATCGTAAGCTGTGTCAGCTTAGTCTGACCCAGATCAGATTACAAGAACCAAAAGATTACTAAGTGTTTACAAGTCAGATTTGTCATCACCAAATTTATAAACCTTTATCAATGAACATTGGGACTCAACAATCTTCCCCTATTTGATGATGACAAAACCCAACAACACTTCTAACTATCAGCTTACAAAGAATCAAAGTAAAATATGACTAACAGATTGTGACCCTTTGAATCTTTTGGGTTCTTTTGATCTGATATGAAGTTCTAACAAAGAAACTGAATTTGTACAACTACTTTTGCATATATAGAGAAATGAAAAAGTATATTACAAGATAGATAACTATTCCCCAAGCATTTCTACAGCTTCTTGTTTAACTTCAAATGAAGGGGCAATTTTCACATCTAACTTTCTATCTAAACCCTCATCAATAAGGAACTGCTCATACCCATTACCTTCTTCACAAAAATTTCTACAGAATCTGTATAAGGTAAAAAGGTGCATAGCTGGTACCTGTTGCAGTTCAGCATTCCTTTGGAAAACCAATTTCCCTCTTGCATTCACAAAATACATTCCATGCTCAGGTTCAGGGATGAACAACCACATCTTGCATTTTCAACACCAGCAGGTAGAGACAGATTGAGATGACTAAGAATCTTGTCAAGAGCATCAGGAGATAATTGAGCAAGCAACTCTGTAGGATTCAAGTTCTTGAGGAAATCTGTGTGATCACCCTCAAGAGCATTGATTCTTTCAAACCTTCTCCTTTTCTTTTTAAGTGGCTCAGCTGACTCATCTTCATCATCCATGTCATAAGCTTTTGGTCTTGGAAGGCCAGTGATATCAATCTTGAATTTCACAATTATAGCCAACTTCTTTTCAATGGTCTTCCAAGACTGTCTCTCTATGGATTCCAGGCATACCAGTTATGATATTATGCAACTCCACCCACTCAGCGTATCCTAAGTCAAACAGATTATCAAGATCATGGGTTTCCCAGCTTGTTTCATATCCTTCTCTTATAAACCTGATGCTGAGAATGTTCTTTCTTCTTTTTCTTTTGAGTTGAACCTGGGTGATTGGTTCTGGATGCCTTCTATATTTAATTCTTTCAGTCACCTTTCTTTTTTCCAGAGCCTCCCACCTATCATGGGCTTCAACACTTTTCTTCACATCTTTTATCTTCTGTGATGGTTTAATGTGAACCACCTTCTTCTTGCCTTTGCCTTTGCCCACATCTTTCTTTTTGGATCCAATAGCTACAAGGTCTTCTTCATCATCCTTGTTTAATGTTTCTTGAAGAACCTTAGCAACTTCTGGATCAGATTCAGTCACTGCCATCTTTTCTCTCTGCAGTCTATCTTCCTTAACCATTTTGTATGCCACCTCAACTGTTACCCCAAGTTCTGGAGCCTGTTTAATTGCAAGCTCCCAATCTTTTTCTTTGTCAGTAAGAATCTTCACACCACTTGACTCAGCTTCAGTTGGCCTTTTCTTTATTATAAACTGAGACAGAGTGGCTGTGTCTTCACTTGAAGAAGATTCAGCAGGTTTTTCTTTGGGAGCTGGGTCAGCTTGAGATGACACAACTTGTACAGGGTCAGCTTGGAAAGACTTTCCTTTTTCAACAACTTTTTCAATTCCAACTTCCTTCCTTATATCTCCCATTTCAACATCAGTCTCCCCCTCAATTGTATCACTCTCCTTCTCAGCTTCTTCATTCACATTTCCACCCTTTTCACCACCAGACTCAGATTCTGGTATTTTTATCTCCTTCTCACTTTCCACACTTGAACCATAAACAACCATTCTTCTATCATTGGCCTCCTCCTCAGCTCTAGCCTTCCTCTGTCTTTCTTTCAGTCTATCAAAGCACTCTTCAATTTCTTTGTCAACCTTAGCTTTTTGTCTTTGTCTTTCTAATTCTTTTTCCTGCTCAGCTTCAGCAGCACTCTTCTCCCCCTTTTTGTCATCATCAGCAGGGAAAGAGCTTACTGGAGTGGCAAAGAGTCCTTTTAGATCCTGGTTGATCAAGTCAATCTTGATATTTGTTAGACAGCAGGCTCTCCTTAATTCAACATAATCTTCATGGAGGAGTCCAATTTTTGTTTTGACACTCTTTGAGGCTTCAATCAGATCATTCTTAAAGTCTGCTTGTGATTTGTTTGCAGATTGAAGCTCAATAGTGACATCTCTTGTGAATTTGGTTGCAGCTTTCTCAATCTGACTCAGAGTGCTCTTGTTTCTCTCATTCTCTTCATTGATTGCCTTTGTAAGACCATCAAGAGACTCTGTCAGCTTGCTCTGGTTCCGCTGCATCAAATCAACTGCCTTCTTCACACTTTCTTCCAGTGCAGTCTGATCTTGACTCAGCTTATCCACCTTCTTGTCCGTCAATACCTGATCCTTTTGGATCTTTTCCAAGCATTTGGTCAGCTGTAAGCTCTCAACCTTATAGGTTGAAGTGAACTCAGTGTGCTGACCCACCACATCTGAAAATGAGATAGTGGCAGCTTGGGAAGGACTTGCAGTTGGCTTAAAAGCCACTGACTCTGGAAAGAGCAGCCTGCAATCCTTAAAATCAGGGTCATTGGGCTCATATAGAAGGGGGTGGAGGCTAAGGGAGTTTTGGTGAATTTGCTCATGAGAGTGGGTCTCATGAGTAGATTTTTTAGAAATGATGATGTGCTGGTCAGCCTAAGAAAGATTGACGTTTAATTCAGGCTGAGGGCCAGTGGGAATGTGTTGATCATGATGTTGACCAACTCCTCAACTAGCATCTTCCATCAGATCATCCCTTGAGGATGGATGGGCAAGCACATCATCGAATGAAGAATCACTTTCGGAGATAGTGATCTTGTTCTCATTGGCATCGAGAGGACCACCAATGGTTCCCATTGCTGCACATGGGGCTAACATAACTTCCTTAAAGACAGCCATGTAACCTACAGGATCCCTCTATCCAAGGACAAATGCAGACACAGACCCTGCAGGTGTAATGTTTTGTGTAATTGATTGCCCTTCAACAGAGGTGTGTTGTTGCACCAAAGTATCCTTAAGGAGAATTATTGAGGCCTGTACCCCTCCTTGTGATCTAGAAGGGGCATTGGCAGCTTGTGCAGACTCAGAGTGTAAGAAGGAAGGAGTCTGATCAGCTTGGGGAGGAGAAGTAGTGTCACAAGTGCGTTCGATACTTCTCTCCTTTGGCTGACCATCCTCAGAATTGAAGTGCATAGACTCTGACTCTTGTTGGATCTGGGCTGGATCCACTGTTGTCCCTTTAATGATATCATCAACCTTTTGGGAGGTTGATGATGGCGATTTAGGTGCAGACACAGTATGACCTTGGGAGGAGGTCTTTGTTTCAATACCTTCACCCTTTTTGGAGGGTTAGGTAGCAGTACTTGTTCCCTTTAACTCGTCTACACTCTTTTGGGAGAGTGCAGATGGGCGTGATGATTTCGGCTTATCAGCTTGGGTGGCAGAGTCAGCTTTGGAATGTTCCTTAGCTGCCACTGCACCTTGGGGGATCTCTAAATTTGATGTTGCAATGTCAACCCCAGAAGCTGATACAGATTTCCTTTGTGTTCTTTTCTTTTTAGCACTGTGAGGTACTAAGTCCTCAACAATGGGTCTTTTAGATGCGGATTTTGAACGAAGGGATGAGGGTGTGGCTAGGGTGGCTGATGATTTGGCCAACCCTTCACCCTCTTTAGAAGGAGAAGAAGATTGAATAGATTGGGAAGAGTTTGAGGATTGAGAAGCATGTGTACCTTGGTCCCCCTGATTGGCAGATTGAGTGTCAGACTCAGATCGCGTCGAAGTAGGGACAACTTCCTCATTAGAAGCCTCCTCTCTCTCCCCTTGCCTGCAATAATCAAGGTAAATCTGCATTGCTGGGGTCAGACCCTGCGCAGTTACCTTGAGACTGTTGAAAATGTCATTATTTATGGCCTTACATTCCACAGTTTGACCAGTTGCCAAACTGTAATCATTATCAAGGATGGCTTCAATAATGAGTGCAAGAATCCTACCATAAGGTATGGTAAGATTCTTATTATTGACTCGGCCAGCTAAGTCTCTAAAAATTATAGTGTTAGGTCCAGATTTACTGGACTCGCTCCAGACTCGACTACTGGAGCCTTACTAAAGATCTGTCCAGAAATGATATTTACTGGACCTACTCCAGACTTGGAAACTGGAGTCCCTCTGAAGATTTGTTCAGAAATAATGGAAGACCAGTGAGCAAATACTTGTATAGGAAATCTGGAGACATCCTCCAGATTAGCTCACTGGACTTCACCCCAGTCCAGATCTATTCTACTGAAGACATTCTCACTGAAGTCAAAGACTAAAGTTAGAATAAAGAAGACTGACAAATGGCGGAGTCCACTGGAAGTCTTACCAGATCTACGACTGGAGGTTTGTCAGTGTTCTAGACCTTACAAGTCTGAACACTGATATCGAGGAATTGACTTTTTGCCTTTACACACTTTCCAAAGAACATTCCACTTGTTCTTTACTAAAGTGCTTACGTGTGTGAAGGTGGTTGGTTAAAAGAATAAAGTCATATTGATGTGACTTTATCCTTGTACCTTAACCAATGCATTTAATGACCTTGTCGGTTCATTAAATGCATGCAACCATATTTGTACGGCACAAATTCACTGGTGAATTTGTTTGCCTATAAATACAAAGTCATTTCCTTGTTAAAATTACTTTTAGCATCAAAGGTGAATTTGTCTAAATACTCTCGATCTTAAACAGGGATACTTCACAACTTTAAGTATCTCGATCTAAAAGAGTTATTTGGCAAATATAGATCATTTGTAATTCATAGGTTGTTAGGATACTTACGTATTTGTAATATCTTGATTCCGCACAACCTTGTATTTTATTTAACATCATAAATAAAATACACTTGAAAATATTACATCGTGTTCTACCTTTATTTTATTGCTTTTAGTCTTGTATTACTTTGTTTATATACTTGCATTTATATTCAAGTAATACTAGTCCAATCTAGTGCTTATTAGACTTGTTGTATTTTACACTTTGGGTTAACCATCAAGAGAGTTTGGGACTCACAATTGGTATCAGAGCAGAAGGCTAAACAAACTTGCCTAGATCTGCTTCTTTGATGGCCACCCCAGAAAATACACACGGAAGTTTTAATTTTGGTCCCGATCCTAATGTTAATGTTAATGATCAAAATAATGAACCACCTATTGTTAACACTAATCCACCACCTCCTCCTCCTACTCCTGCTTCTCCACACGTGCATGTGCACTACTCAAATAATCCTGTTCCTAAATTCAGTGGGAACAGTGATGAATTTGGTAGGGTGGCTGATGATTTGGCCAACCCTTCACCCTCTTTAGAAGGAGAAGAAGATTGAATAGATTGGGAAGAGTTTGAGGATTGAGAAGCATGTGTACCTTGGTCCCCCTGATTGGCAGATTGAGTGTCAGACTCAGATCGCGTCGAAGTAGGGACAACTTCCTCATTAGAAGCCTCCTCTCTCTCCCCTTGCCTGCAATAATCAAGGTAAATCTGCATTGCTGGGGTCAGACCCTGCGCAGTTACCTTGAGACTGTTGAAAATGTCATTATTTATGGCCTTACATTCCACAGTTTGACCAGTTGCCAAACTGTAATCATTATCAAGGATGGCTTCAATAATGAGTGCAAGAATCCTACCATAAGGTATGGTAAGATTCTTATTATTGACTCGGCCAGCTAAGTCTCTAAAAATTATAGTGTTAGGTCCAGATTTACTGGACTCGCTCCAGACTCGACTACTGGAGCCTTACTAAAGATCTGTCCAGAAATGATATTTACTGGACCTACTCCAGACTTGGAAACTGGAGTCCCTCTGAAGATTTGTTCAGAAATAATGGAAGACCAGTGAGCAAATACTTGTATAGGAAATCTGGAGACATCCTCCAGATTAGCTCACTGGACTTCACCCCAGTCCAGATCTATTCTACTGAAGACATTCTCACTGAAGTCAAAGACTAAAGTTAGAATAAAGAAGACTGACAAATGGCGGAGTCCACTGGAAGTCTTACCAGATCTACGACTGGAGGTTTGTCAGTGTTCTAGACCTTACAAGTCTGAACACTGATATCGAGGAATTGACTTTTTGCCTTTACACACTTTCCAAAGAACATTCCACTTGTTCTTTACTAAAGTGCTTACGTGTGTGAAGGTGGTTGGTTAAAAGAATAAAGTCATATTGATGTGACTTTATCCTTGTACCTTAACCAATGCATTTAATGACCTTGTCGGTTCATTAAATGCATGCAACCATATTTGTTTGCCTATAAATACAAAGTCATTTCCTTGTTAAAATTACTTTTAGCATAAAGGTGAATTTGTCTAAATACTCTCGATCTTAAACAGGGATACTTCACAACTTTAAGTATCTCGATCTAAAAGAGTTATTTGGCAAATATAGATCATTTGTAATTCATAGGTTGTTAGGATACTTACGTATTTGTAATATCTTGATTCCGCACAACCTTGTATTTTATTTAACATCATAAATAAAATACACTTGAAAATATTACATCGTGTTCTACCTTTATTTTATTGCTTTTAGTCTTGTATTACTTTGTTTATATACTTGCATTTATATTCAAGTAATACTAGTCCAATCTAGTGCTTATTAGACTTGTTGTATTTTACACTTTGGGTTAACCATCAAGAGAGTTTGGGACTCACAATTGGTATCAGAGCAGAAGGCTAAACAAACTTGCCTAGATCTACTTCTTTGATGGCCACCCCAGAAAATACACAAGGAAGTTTTAATTTTGGTCCTGATCCTAATGTTAATGTTAATGATCAAAATAATGAACCACCTGTTAACACTAATCCACCACCTCCTCCTCCTACTCCTGCTTCTCCACATGTGCATGTGCACTACTCAAATAATCCTGTTCCTAAATTCAGTGGGAATAGTGATGAATTTGGTACGTGGAAGGCTAGGATGATATTGCATATCACTGGTATTGAGAGAAATAGTGATGAATTTGGTACGTGGAAGGCTAGGATGATATTGCATATCACTGGTATTGAGAGAAATATGATGAAAATCTTGACTGAAGGACCTTATGTCCCCACATCACCTCTCAATGTTCTTCTTGACCCAACTGGATCTAGAAGAGGCAGGGAAAAGAGGGAGGAACATTGGTCTGAAGAGGAGAGGAGATTGGTAAATCTAGATACCCTTCTCAAAAACATGATCCTCGGGGCTGTTCCTGAAACCCTAATTCCTACACTAGTTCTTTTTCCCAGTGCTAAAACCATGTGGGATGAACTGGTAAACCAGTATGAAGGAGGAGATGACACCATTGTCACTAGAAAAGTCTCCTTAAATAAGAGGTATGAGTCATTTTTTGCTCAGGCCAATGAGTCTCTCACTGGTACTTACACCAGATTTATGAGTATCATAAACCAGTTGAGAGGTCTCGGGGTTGAAAAAGACAAGATTATACTTCTGGAGAAATTTTGTGATATTCTACCCACCAAATGGTCTCACATGATCCTGGTCTTGAGACAAGGTAAAACTCTGCACACTCACACTCTGTCAACTCTATATGGAGCTTTCAGATACATGGAGGAAAATCAAGCTCAGAGAGTTGTGGCAGAACAAGATGCCTATAACCATGCCTCCAGTACTCCTAGTGTGGTTAGTCATACTGAACCACAAAGTACAGCACTAATATCTTCTGAGAATGTATTTTCTATGAAGAAGATGGTGTCTGAACTCATGGAATCTGGAGAATCTAGTCAAATCTCTCCAGACTGTGATGAATCTGAAAATGATGACCTGGTTGCAATGATTGCTAAAACGTTCAACCGTTTCAAATCAAGAGCAAATAGGCCATCTGGACAATTTGCATCCAGTTCTTC
Source organism: Erigeron breviscapus (assembly GCA_034093135.1). Lineage (NCBI taxonomy): Eukaryota > Viridiplantae > Streptophyta > Magnoliopsida > Asterales > Asteraceae > Erigeron > Erigeron breviscapus. The sequence continues at coordinate 128,409,150 of CM067170.1, read as the reverse complement.
AACTGATAAGACCAATCTGACATGCTTTAAGTGTGACAGAAAAAGTCATTTCATGAAAGATTGCAAGTCCAGTCAGTTTGTATCCCAGCCTGGTCCATTTACTTCAAATAAAAAGTCTGATGATAGCTATAAATCTAAATACAAAAAGCTTAAGGCTCAAATTGCTCTCATGGCACAACAAATGGAAAATAATAAGTGCATGATTGCAACAACTGAAGAAAAGTGGGTTCCTTCTGATGATTCATCTGCTGATGAAGAAGAAGAAAGAGATTGTTGTTACATGGCTCTGGCAGACGAAGAGCACCTGGTGAAGGAAGATGTCACATCTGGACGATGGGTGGACATTGTTATCAAAAAGGTTAGTGATTATGATACTGAAACTGACCAAGAATTAAAACTGGACATTGCTGAAGCTCTTAATTCTGATTTAATATTTGTTGAAACTGTTAGATCTGACTGTGTAAATGGTCTAGAAACAGATTTTTCTGAAATAACTATTTTAAAATCAAAATTAAAGGAACTTCAAGACATTGAACTGGCATTTCAAGCCCAGGTTCTGGTAACTGATGTAACACCCATCGTTTATAAAATATGGATTTCCAAAAATTTTGCCTAACGGCGTCAAAACAAGCGGAAGCATTTAATAAAACGTTTACAATTCCTACTGGAATTGTTATGTAATAAAACTGGTGTTACGAATCTATACCATAGCAACAATAAAGGAAATCCACAAATGTCATCAACTACATAAATGACAAATAAGTCAATATATGGTCATGTCTTGTAAAACCCAAGACATTACTATAATCACAATAAAGGTTCATAAATGTCGTCTAAATAGGTGATGTCACTAGCAGGTAGCTAAGCATCTTTAAACGTCTACCCAACCTCACATGCATCTCACCAATCTTCAAACACTAACCTGGGAAACACAACATATTTCAACAAAACAAGGGTTAGCTTTAAAAGCTAAGTAAGATAACCACAGGTTGTATAAAGTGGTTGCTAGTTCAAACATCTTTTAAAACTATCATACGCATGTTAAGTAACACAACACAACAACAACAAGCATTAGGAATATCATATCCCTAAATGTGCCTAGCAACCTCATCAATCGACAATAAGCATCTCAACAAATCAACATCAGGTTATGCCACAACAAAGCCAAGTAACGTATGTCACTTGTTATCGACAATATAAATTGTGTGAAGGCGGTCCATTGACCTTTAGGGAGCCTCACACCCGACATGATGGGTAGACCTTTCGGTGGTCCATCGGCGTCGTTACGGATAGCATAACCAATCCACGAGTAAACCGGCATCGACAAAAATGGCCAGCCCACGCCATCCGGTAAACCCCAACAACAGACTGAGTCGAATGGGGGTTATCATGATTACCCCAAGCGACAACGACAATAGCATACTAGCCAAGGCTAGCATGGGTTAAGCTTAACACTTTCGACAATAATTATACTCGAGTATCATCATCAACAACAATACAACTTTTAGGGCCCTTAACGTGCGCGTGACATGGCAATCCTACCAAGTCTAGTGTACTAGATGTACAAGCCAACATGTATCCAACTAAACATCAATCTCAATCATTTCCAACATCTAAGCATGCATATCAAGTATAACGACAAATAAAAAGATCATTAGCATGCATAAACAACACCCAAGTGACCTCCCATGAGTTCCCATACCCAACATACGTACGAAAGGGCTTTAACAAACATTTTTTATAAAAGTTAAGTTTTCGTTGTGTCCCTCGTGTCAAAAGGTAGTTATCTTACCTCTCAGAGCTTCTTAAACAACAAACAATGTGTTACCAACCAACCTTGGTATGTGTCGCCGACAACCTATGATCAATATATAATTAATAAATATCAAACATCTCTGATTATACAATTTAAATGATTTCCATGACGCCCAAACAGCATGGACTCACACATACGACTCCACAACAAAACTAGTCTAGACGAATTCAGCATTGCGCGTATGTGAAAACCATGTTTTTCACAAAACATTACCCAACCTATTAACAACTATTATAAGATATTAAACATATCTCTTTTATCTAACAATATCCTTTGAAATCACCTCAATACGATTTTTCATTGATTTTCTATGATTTTTTGAACATTGCCTTGTTGAACTCGTCTGGAATCTGACCACTTTTAGAAATCAGTGTTTTCGGAGAATTACGAAGCAAAATCAGGGAAAACTTTCTTCTGGACGAATTTAGGAGACACCTAGACCTTTCCAAATATGTAAGGAACGACCTCTATAGATTTATAATGAATTAGTTATGATTTTTGTAAAACAGATAAGATTTCAGCCCTACAAAACCCTTGTTTTCAAACAACTTGACCACCAAACGGATCCAACACCTCAACCCCGACTTTCAGAACCTATATACACATAATATATGACCTAATTGATGGTTTGAAACCATCTCTTGATCCATGGATCATATACATCTTGTATAGATCACATAAACCCCAATTATCACTACAAAATCGAATCATGCTATCACCAATCACCCTCTTGGGTTGTGGACCAGATATGAACCATAGAAACACTCAATAATAATCAGAAATAGATGTGTAAATCAATCAATACCTGAAAGGGATGATAAACGGATCAAAAGACAAGCAAAAACCCTTCTGAAATCACCCGAAATCGACTAGAAATTGAGGAATTGACCTAGGTTTTGTGTGAAGGATTTTTCTAGGGTTTTTAATCTGATTTCTCAGCCTTATGGTCGACCTCCATGCCCTATTTATGCTGGAGTAACTTTAAAAACTTTACATCTAGGCCCTCGTACTTCCTTACAACTCGTTTCGTCACTTAACTGCTCGTTTAACGCATACGGGAACACTTAACGACTCTTAAATCCTATCGGGAACACTAAATGACTTTATTAATCATTATAAACTTTATTTTCATCACTTTAACACAATATCCCACGTTAATCATTTAATTCACACAAACACGTATAAATCACATATTAACTAACGGTCACTAACGACAAGTCAACGGTCAACGTCAAAAAGTTTTGGGATGTTACAATTCTCCCCTCCTTAATAGGATTCTGTCCCCAGAATCACCTCACGATATCAACACCTCCATTTCTCTTCTCATCACTTTCCACACACGTATTCTCAACATTTTACCACATTTACCATTTAAAATTCAACCACATTTCCAACCATTTCCTTTTCATCTCCTTCCTTTCATTTCATGTCTTTCATTAGTCAATGTGAATACCGTCAAATGAACACGCCCGCATCATGATACATTTATAATTATGTTCCAGACCATAATTATAACTATATCAATCCTCGCACGTGTACTTTTAACTATATCGACACATTATAATGCCCAACATTTTCATCACAATCTACGATAGCATAATTACACTAACTACGAAACACACAATAGACACACATTTCACATACACATATAAACACATATATAATTAGTTAGACTAATAGAGAACTACTTTGTTAGGTACCTCGTCATCACTCTCTTCCTCCACGGTAGTCATCTGATATGCACGAGTTTTTAGCTTTTTGTGTACCATCTTTCTTTTGAGGACAATCAGCAACCAAATGTCCCGTCTCACCACACTTGTAACATCGAATCTTATCTTTGCAACTAAGAGCAACATGTCCCTGCTTATGAAACTTATCACATCTCTTAGTTTTCTCCGAACATGGTCCATTATGGCGAGCTCTACAAACCGGACACCACTGACTAGCATTCTCATGATTTCTTGTCCTCATTATTTAAACCATTCTTAAACTTCTTTCCAGAATCTGACGACTCCTCTGACTTTCTCTTGAATCCACTCTTCTTGTCATCGACAGTCTTCACATTTAACTTCTCGGACTTGAAATCATCATTCAACTTCTTAGATTCCTTAATAGCACCTACAAGAGTAGCATGCTGTCTACAAATACCCCGATAACTAGCCGGAATAGCATCCACCTATGCATGAACCTTATCTTCTTCATTAGGAACCAAGTGTCCTACAAACTTAGTAATATAATCATCACACATACTTAATACATCTCCGAATTTTTGTCCATACCGGAACAACATAAGTCGACTTGCAACCAGAACTCCAACCATTCAACTTTTAATTATCCTTAAACTTCTTACCCGAAACCAAGACTTCCTCATTCATCCTTTTCAACGCGAACTTCTTTTCGTCAACTTTTGCATCCACTTTCTCATATTGAACCTCTACAACTTCCTTTACATACATGAAGTCTCATACCTCTTTTCCTTTATGGTCCTTGTCAATAACCTAGTGGGCTGAACATCATTGACCACATCTCATCTCACATAATTTTCCAACTTTAATCACCTTTCTTAATACATACCACACCTTACGGCTTTACCAACTAATTTTCATTCGCAAACACTTCACATACAACTCAAACACGAACTTATCTAACTCCGACATGAGGGTAGGGCACAATACCTAAAGGAATCATCTATCATAATAACAAAAATAACTCGTAATGGATAAAGCGAGAAAATAGAGGACTAAAGGCTATCAACATAATTTACATCAATAAACACATATAATTCACATAAAGTTTTTTTTTTTTTTTTTTTTTTTTTTTTTTTTTTTTTTTTTTTTTTTTTTTTTTTTTTTTTTTTTTTTTTCCCTTACTAACTAACTTTTTTTTTTTTTTTTTTTTTTTTTTTTTTTTTTTTTTTTTTTTTTTTTTTTTTTTTTTTTTTTTTTTTTTTTTTTTTTTTTTTTTTTTTTTTTTTTTTTTTTTTTTTTTTTTTTTTTTTTTTTTTTTTTTTTTTTTTTTTTTTTTTTTTTTTTTTTTTTTTTTTTTTTTTTTTTTTTTTTTTTTTTTTTTTTTTTTTTTTTTTTTTTTTTTTTTTTTTTTTTTTTTTTTTTTTTTTTTTTTTTTTTTTTTTTTTTTTTTTTTTTTTTTTTTTTTTTTTTTTTTTTTTTTTTTTTTTTTTTTTTTTTTTTTTTTTTTTTTTTTTTTTTTTTTTTTTTTTTTTTTTTTTTTTTTTTTTTTTTTTTTTTTTTTTTTTTTTTTTTTTTTTTTTTTTTTTTTTTTTTTTTTTTTTTTTTTTTTTTTTTTTTTTTTTTTTTTTTTTTTTTTTTTTTTTTTTTTTTTTTTTTTTTTTTTTTTTTTTTTTTTTTTTTTTTTTTTTTTTTTTTTTTTTTTTTTTTTTTTTTTTTTTTTTTTTTTTTTTTTTTTTTTTTTTTTTTTTTTTTTTTTTTTTTTTTTTTTTTTTTTTTTTTTTTTTTTTTTTTTTTTTTTTTTTTTTTTTTTTTTTTTTTTTTTTTTTTTTTTTTTTTTTTTTTTTTTTTTTTTTTTTTTTTTTTTTTTTTTTTTTTTTTTTTTTTTTTTTTTTTTTTTTTTTTTTTTTTTTTTTTTTTTTTTTTTTTTTTTTTTTTTTTTTTTTTTTTTTTTTTTTTTTTTTTTTTTTTTTTTTTTTTTTTTTTTTTTTTTTTTTTTTTTTTTTTTTTTTTTTTTTTTTTTTTTTTTTTTTTTTTTTTTTTTTTTTTTTTTTTTTTTTTTTTTTTTTTTTTTTTTTTTTTTTTTTTTTTTTTTTTTTTTTTTTTTTTTTTTTTTTTTTTTTTTTTTTTTTTTTTTTTTTTTTTTTTTTTTTTTTTTTTTTTTTTTTTTTTTTTTTTTTTTTTTTTTTTTTTTTTTTTTTTTTTTTTTTTTTTTTTTTTTTTTTTTTTTTTTTTTTTTTTTTTTTTTTTTTTTTTTTTTTTTTTTTTTTTTTTTTTTTTTTTTTTTTTTTTTTTTTTTTTTTTTTTTTTTTTTTTTTTTTTTTTTTTTTTTTTTTTTTTTTTTTTTTTTTTTTTTTTTTTTTTTTTTTTTTTTTTTTTTTTTTTTTTTTTTTTTTTTTTTTTTTTTTTTTTTTTTTTTTTTTTTTTTTTTTTTTTTTTTTTTTTTTTTTTTTTTTTTTTTTTTTTTTTTTTTTTTTTTTTTTTTTTTTTTTTTTTTTTTTTTTTTTTTTTTTTTTTTTTTTTTTTTTTTTTTTTTTTTTTTTTTTTTTTTTTTTTTTTTTTTTTTTTTTTTTTTTTTTTTTTTTTTTTTTTTTTTTTTTTTTTTTTTTTTTTTTTTTTTTTTTTTTTTTTTTTTTTTTTTTTTTTTTTTTTTTTTTTTTTTTTTTTTTTTTTTTTTTTTTTTTTTTTTTTTTTTTTTTTTTTTTTTTTTTTTTTTTTTTTTTTTTTTTTTTTTTTTTTTTTTTTTTTTTTTTTTTTTTTTTTTTTTTTTTTTTTTTTTTTTTTTTTTTTTTTTTTTTTTTTTTTTTTTTTTTTTTTTTTTTTTTTTTTTTTTTTTTTTTTTTTTTTTTTTTTTTTTTTTTTTTTTTTTTTTTTTTTTTTTTTTTTTTTTTTTTTTTTTTTTTTTTTTTTTTTTTTTTTTTTTTTTTTTTTTTTTTTTTTTTTTTTTTTTTTTTTTTTTTTTTTTTTTTTTTTTTTTTTTTTTTTTTTTTTTTTTTTTTTTTTTTTTTTTTTTTTTTTTTTTTTTTTTTTTTTTTTTTTTTTTTTTTTTTTTTTTTTTTTTTTTTTTTTTTTTTTTTTTTTTTTTTTTTTTTTTTTTTTTTTTTTGGGTCGAATGGGGGTTATCATGATTACCCCAAGCGACAACGACAATAGCATACTAGCCAAGGCTAGCATGGGTTAAGCTTAACACTTTCGACAATAATTATACTCGAGTATCATCATCAACAACAATACAACTTTTAGGGCCCTTAACGTGCGCGTGACATGGCAATCCTACCAAGTCTAGTGTACTAGATGTACAAGCCAACATGTATCCAACTAAACATCAATCTCAATCATTTCCAACATCTAAGCATGCATATCAAGTATAACGACAAATAAAAAGATCATTAGCATGCATAAACAACACCCAAGTGACCTCCCATGAGTTCCCATACCCAACATACGTACGAAAGGGCTTTAACAAACATTTTTTATAAAAGTTAAGTTTTCGTTGTGTCCCTCGTGTCAAAAGGTAGTTATCTTACCTCTCAGAGCTTCTTAAACAACAAACAATGTGTTACCAACCAACCTTGGTATGTGTCGCCGACAACCTATGATCAATATATAATTAATAAATATCAAACATCTCTGATTATACAATTTAAATGATTTCCATGACGCCCAAACAGCATGGACTCACACATACGACTCCACAACAAAACTAGTCTAGACGAATTCAGCATTGCGCGTATGTGAAAACCATGTTTTTCACAAAACATTACCCAACCTATTAACAACTATTATAAGATATTAAACATATCTCTTTTATCTAACAATATCCTTTGAAATCACCTCAATACGATTTTTCATTGATTTTCTATGATTTTTTGAACATTGCCTTGTTGAACTCGTCTGGAATCTGACCACTTTTAGAAATCAGTGTTTTCGGAGAATTACGAAGCAAAATCAGGGAAAACTTTCTTCTGGACGAATTTAGGAGACACCTAGACCTTTCCAAATATGTAAGGAACGACCTCTATAGATTTATAATGAATTAGTTATGATTTTTGTAAAACAGATAAGATTTCAGCCCTACAAAACCCTTGTTTTCAAACAACTTGACCACCAAACGGATCCAACACCTCAACCCCGACTTTCAGAACCTATATACACATAATATATGACCTAATTGATGGTTTGAAACCATCTCTTGATCCATGGATCATATACATCTTGTATAGATCACATAAACCCCAATTATCGCTACAAAATCGAATCATGCTATCACCAATCACCCTCTTGGGTTGTGGACCAGATATGAACCATAGAAACACTCAATAATAATCATAAATAGATGTGTAAATCAATCAATACCTGAAAGGGATGATAAACGGATCAAAAGACAAGCAAAAACCCTTCTGAAATCACCCGAAATCGACTAGAAATTGAGGAATTGACCTAGGTTTTGTGTGAAGGATTTTTCTAGGGTTTTTAATCTGATTTCTCAGCCTTATGGTCGACCTCCATGCCCTATTTATGCTGGAGTAACTTTAAAAACTTTACATCTAGGCCCTCGTACTTCCTTACAACTCGTTTCGTCACTTAACTGCTCGTTTAACGCATACGGGAACACTTAACGACTCTTAAATCCTATCGGGAACACTAAATGACTTTATTAATCATTATAAACTTTATTTTCATCACTTTAATCACTTTAACACAATATCCTACGTTAATCATTTAATTCACACAAACACGTATAAATCACATATTAACTAACGGTCACTAACGACAAGTCAACGGTCAACGTCAAAAAGTTTTGGGATGTTACAACTGAACAACTGATTCAAGAAAAACAAGATCTTGAAGTCATTTTTGAGAAAGAAAAACTTGTGATTAAATCATGGCTTGAAACCAGAAAGCCATATGATGCTGGAGTAAATCAATTTCCCACTCTAAAACGTGCTTATTTAGATGGAAATACTCATGTTGCATCATTAATACCAGTAATTGATCGGTTACCAGAGGGATTCAGGCCCAGTACCATTTATGATGAGCCTGTAACTCCCAAGGCCAATATTTTCCCAGTTCAATCCCCAGAGGTTAAGACTGGAGCATTCCAGATGACTGCTCTAGTTAAAAAGGTCAATCTGAAGAAACCTTTGCCTCAGACCAATTCCCTACCCAAGCCTCGAGTCCAGTCAACTGGAAAGGCTCAGGTGTCATCTGAGGAAAATATTTTGTCAAGGTTATAGAGCCAGTTTCAATTACTGACTCGTCAATTTCAAAGTTTTAATGCAAGATTAAACTTTATTGAGGGTACTTCATCTGGCCCTAGACAAAATACCAAACCTTTTTCCAAGAAAGATAAATTTATTTCTCCAGTTGAGAAAAAGAAAAAGGTTTCAAAACTATCAACCCTAGTGGTCTTTTCAACTAAGACTACTGTTGAAGAAAGTGAACTCAACCAGATACCCCCAGGGACCTATAAGGGAGGGTCCAGTGAACCCATCAGTCGATGGGTTCCTAAATCTAATTGATATATCTGGTGGATGTGCAGGGCGATCGAATATCTGGTGGATGTGCAGGGCGATCGAAAGAAATATATCTGGTATCTTGACAGTGCAGCTGGCAGGACGATGACCGGATGTAAGACCCTGCTGGAGGAGTTCGTAATTTCTGACGGACCCTCCATTACTTTTGGAAATGATGGTTGTGGAAAGACTGAGGGATATGGTGTTCTGAACAATGGGCAAGTCAAATTCAGACGTGTTGCATTTGTGAATGGTTTGAAATATAACCTAATCAGTGTAAGTCAACTGTGTGATGATGGCTATCAAGTTCTATTCAATATTGCTCAGGGCATTTTATTCAACAAGGACTGGAAGGTAGTATTGATTGCTCCCAGAAGAGGGAATGTGTACGTGATGGATATGGAAAGCTCTCCTTCAGAGCAGTGTTTCTATACTCAAGCTGATGAAGACACAAACTGGTTATGGCACAAAAGGTTATCCCATTTAAATTTCAAAAATATTAATAAGTTGTCTAGAAAACAACTGGCAGATGGGATACCTTCAGTTTCCTTCAAAAAGGAAAGGCCATGTCCAGGATGTGAGATGGGTAAGCAGAAACGTACCAGTTTCAAGACCAGACAGAATTTCAGCATATCTGAACCTCTTCATATGCTTCATATGGACCTTTTCGGTCCAGTGAATGTTCAGACTCGTGCTGGTAAAAGATACACCCTGGTGATCGTAGATGAATTCTCCAGATATTGTTGGGTTATCTTTCTCAGGTCTACAAATGAAGCTGCTGCTGAAATCATCAGTCTTATCAAGCAAATTGAGCTCAAGTACAGTCGAAAGGTGTGTCAGTTAAGAAGTGACAATGGAACAGAATTCCAGAATACAACTCTGGAGTCATTCTGTACTAACACTGACATCTCCCATAACTTCTCATCAGCCCGCTCTCCAGAACAGAATGGAGTGGTGGAAAGGAAAAATCGAACGCTGATAGAAGCTGCCAAGAGTATGCTTGCTGAATCTGGTCTGTCTACCAGTTTCTAGGCGGAAGCAATTGCTACTGCTTGCCACACCCAGAACCTATCAGTGTACATCAAAAGACACAAAAAGACAGCCTATGAAGTCTTAAGAAATAGAAAACCAAATATCGGTTATTTTCACATTTTTGGATGTCCAGTTTACATCCTGAACGACTCCAGTCAGTTAGGCAAATTTGATGCCAAAGCTGATGAAGGGTATTTCTTAGGATATTCAGCCATTCGCAAGGCCTTCAGAGTCTACAACAAGAGACTGGAGAAGGTCCATGAGTCAATTCATGTCACATTTGATGAATCAAATGCTGCAATCAATAAAAAACCAACCCTTGATACTCCCCAGTAACTCCAATTGTCTTTTGTGAATCTGATCCTATCAACTACAATAAAGAAGATTCTTCAGGAGAAGTTTCCAGTCATGCTGATCTGGAACCAGTTCAGAAAAAGAAACCCTCCAGTGGTACTCCATTATATCCTTCAATTATTTTCAAACTACCCTCTGAAATTATTATTGGATCAGATGTCCGTACTACGCCTCCAGTATCAGTATCAGTTGAAAATATACCAGAAATGTCTTCAAATGAAGAATTCCAAACTGAACCAGTACTTCAAGAAATGCCTTCAATGGAAGAATTTCATGATGCAAATCGTGATTTAAATGACTCAGATGAAGATGCTGAAGTAGTCTGGCAAGATCCTCCTCCTGAAGCAACACCAGAGGAGACTCAACTGAATTCTTGTACTGATATTGTTGTCAGTAACAATCCTGGTCAATACTCCAGATGGACAAAATCTCATCCTATCGATCAGATCATAGGTGACTCCAGTCGAGGAGTTCTGACCAGAAGAGCCTCCAGTGATCAATGCTTATATGTCAGTTTCTTATCACTGATTGAACCTAAGAAGATTGACGAGGCTATGGAAGATCCAAACTGGGTGACTGCTATGCAAGAAGAGCTTCACCAGTTTGAAAGGAACAAGGTTTGGTACCTGGTTCCTTTCCCAGTTGGAAAGAAAGAACCAATTGGAACCAGATGGGTCTTCAAGAACAAAGTAGATGAAGATGGCCACGTAATCAGAAACAAGGCTAGACTGGTAGCACAAGGCTACTGCCAGTCAGATGTCGACTTTGATGAATCATTTTCTCCAGTGGCTAGACTTGAAGTGATCAGAATATTCTTAGCATTTGCTGCTCATCATCAGTTCAAGGTCTACCAGATGGACGTGAAAAGTGCATTTTTGAATGGAAAACTTTAAGAAGAAGTTTATGTCAGACAACCACCAGGTTTCGTTGACGAAAAGCATCCACATTGGGTATATCGTCTGGACAAAGCACTCTATGGCCTCAGACAAGCCCTACGTGCCTGGTATGATACTCTGACTAAACATTTATTGAAAAATGGTTTCAAAAGAGGTGCAATTGACAATCCTTATTACAATTCCTTGAACTAACTAGTTTGTTTGATTATTTAAATAACAATTTCATCTTTGTGAAAGAAACGTGGTACCACCATCCTTATTACAATTCCTTGAACTAACTAGTTTGTTTGATTATTTAAATAACAATTTCATCTTTGTGAAAGAAACGTGGTACCACCATCCTTATTACAATTCCTTGAACTAACTAGTTTGTTTGATTATTTAAATAACAATTTCATCTTTGTGAAAGAAACGTGGTACCACCATCCTTATTACAATTCCTTGAACTAACTAGTTTGTTTGATTATTTAAATAACAATTTCATCTTTGTGAAAGAAACGTGGTACCACCATCCTTATTACAATTCCTTGAACTAACTAGTTTGTTTGATTATTTAAATAACAATTTCATCTTTGTGAAAGAAACGTGGTACCACCATCCTTATTACAATTCCTTGAACTAACTAGTTTGTTTGATTATTTAAATAACAATTTCATCTTTGTGAAAGAAACGTGGTACCACCATCCTTATTACAATTCCTTGAACTAACTAGTTTGTTTGATTATTTAAATAACAATTTCATCTTTGTGAAAGAAACGTGGTACCACCATCCTTATTACAATTCCTTGAACTAACTAGTTTGTTTGATTATTTAAATAACAATTTCATCTTTGTGAAAGAAACGTGGTACCACCATCCTTATTACAATTCCTTGAACTAACTAGTTTGTTTGATTATTTAAATAACAATTTCATCTTTGTGAAAGAAACGTGGTACCACCATCCTTATTACAATTCCTTGAACTAACTAGTTTGTTTGATTATTTAAATAACAATTTCATCTTTGTGAAAGAAACGTGGTACCACCATCCTTATTACAATTCCTTGAACTAACTAGTTTGTTTGATTATTTAAATAACAATTTCATCTTTGTGAAAGAAACGTGGTACCACCATCCTTATTACAATTCCTTGAACTAACTAGTTTGTTTGATTATTTAAATAACAATTTCATCTTTGTGAAAGAAACGTGGTACCACCATCCGTTAAATCCACTTACCAAAGTAATTTCTATTAATTTGTATCCTTTACTATCATACCATGACCTAGCAAGAGTTGCTCATAGACAAACAACTAAAATAATACTTGCATTCAACTAGTACCACTATCGAAAAACACAAATATCACCAAGGACACAAGATTAAGTAGAAGAAATCACTTCAATAAGATCTTGACAAAATGTTAAGTAAAACCAACTTGAATTCAAAATATTATGCAACCATGACTAATTGTTTCACTTCATCTTCATAGATGCAAGGAGGTTTAGCTACTCATAATGAAAAAGAACAAAGATTCAATTAAATAAGAGAACATAATGTACCAAATATGAAGTAGAAATCCAAGTCGAGGTTACAACCGAGCTACAATCACTAATCAAGAGCCAAATTGATCTTCAAGTCTTCAATTGATGTTGGAGTAGTGAAAACCCTAAAGAAAAACCCTAAAAAAAACGGCTGAATGAAAAGTATGGAGGCTGGAGTGTCCAAGATTTTATTTAGGGTTGAGTGGGTTTGGTATTTATACCCCAGGAGAGAGAAAAACATCATGTCAGCTCGAAATCGCGCCGCCCGTCCCATTCCTCGCGCCGCGACATCTTTCACAATTCGAACAGAGGATTACAGATTAAAAACTCGCGCCGCGAGCACCAAACCTCGCGCCGCGACTTGTCTTAATAGCTCGCGCCGCGAGGATCTGAAGTCGCGCCGCGAGGTTCTTCAGTCTTCGTTCATTCTGCTTCGTTTTCGACCATGCATCCAACGTTAGTGCATATGGACCATTCCTAAGTCGTTTTCAACCATTTATGAGCGATGTACCTACTGTGGACCTGAAACCACTCGCAAATACCATAAAGCACCACAAAACATGTATAAACGGCTGTAAATCGTGTACAAAACGTCCAAATAAGATGTGGGAAATATGTATATATTGAGACACATCAAACCTCCCCACACTTAAACCTTGCTTGCCCTCAAGCAAGTATGCACTTAAATTAAATCTCAATAACCAACGATTTACGATTCCTCAAAACAAAAATAGCTAAACGAGAAGTTTCTAGCCAAGCGGAGTTGAATACCAAAAGCAAATGCATTTAAAAACTAATGAGCAAAGTTTAAGACGAAATCAGAAAATTCGACTAATCTAAAGCAAAACCATCTTTTTGTTACAATTAGAATCCCACCTATGCTTGTGTTAACACCTCTCAAACATTTCTATCGTTCCAATTGACCTTAGGCTCGTTCTTACTAAGCTTATAATCCACTAGCAAGCTTCGCAATTATTATTAGCAACATAAGCAATATTCCACAATGATTACCGGTATATTTATCCACTTAAACACTCACGCCTTTGGTTTTCCAAAAGGTTTTCATTACGTTATACTTATGAGTCCCTCAACACAACATACTCCTACGGTCTAGAATTGCAAGTCTACCCACACATTAGGTGATCATACGAAAGTGCACTTTAAGCGTCCGGCCAGCGGTTCGCTACGGATACGTGAGTATCGTTAAGAGACATACGCCAGAACTCAAGGTTGGGTTGCATATCCAGAGACCATGCTCTAAACACTAACACATACGAGAACAAAAGGTTTTATAATTTAATACCCATGAGTTTCTATGAGACCCGCGTAACGAACTTTCAGACAACTCATCCCAAGTTGGAAACTTTAGGTGAGTTAGGTAAAACGAAGTTACCCCAAGGACCTACTTATTCGAATCTCAAAGCCCACATTAGCACTAGACTATTGAAAAATGTTTTGCGCGCGTTCCCGCATGTGCCACCCGTTTGATGCCGAAGCACCCCAGACACCCCGATATAAAGACCCAACATAATGACTAGAGCGACAACCTATAACATAGGAATTAAGGACCGGACATCCGGTGTGCAAACCATATGTTAAGTCAAATTACCACAAGCATATTTAATATATTTCAAGCGCTTTGTGCACACAATTTGCAAAATTCAAATGGAAAACCTCAAGCGGTGCCTACCAATACATCATCTAGTGAAACTATTATTCACATTTAATTCATCATGAGGGTACAATTAGCAGGCAACCTAGATTATATTGAAGTTCGGAGCAAGCCTATGACCCCTTGGAACGATGAAATGCCACAAGCACTAGAAAAGGAAAGCTAAAGGTAACTAATCTCTAGTTTTGTCCTAAATTAGCAAAATTCAAAGTCCTCATTTTTCGTCTTTGCATAAAACCTAAAGCCTCAAAAATTTTAAAAACATAACCAAAATGCTAGTAAAGGGAAGAAACTTCAAAAATTTTCATTTTTCCAATTTACCATCCCCCTCCCCACACTTAAGTTGTACATTGTCCTCAATGGACGAATAACTAAGGCGAATAATGGGAAAAAGGGAAAATGAAAAATGTAGAAAGGAACAATGAAAAACCTCCGGATGAAAGCGTGAAATCACCATTGGAAAATTGGAGCCAAAATTCAAGTGGTTGCTGAACTGACTGCCAGCATAAACCCGCTTGCTTATTCAAAATTTCCAAAAGCAATCTTCCAAATTCAACTTGTAACTCAAAACTTTCACCTGACGATCACCATCAACAAAAGAACAAACAAACTACATAGTTCATAGTTAAAAAGAATTACAAGAAACAAATAACAATTGTCTCATCGCCTACAAGGCGGAATTACAACCATATCGAAAGGAAATAAAGTGCAATGTCTTAATAGTTTCAGAAAAGAGTAAGCAAACAAGCAAGATCAATCGTCCTCCATGAGTATCATCCTTTTGCCACCTACCTTGAAAATTACCACCACGATTGTTAGAATAAAAATTAGAAGGATTCGAGGAGTTACCTTGGTAGCGGCCTTGGTAGTTGCCACCACGTTGGAAGAGAGATTGATAATTTCCTTGGCGTTGGTTTTGCACAAAGTTCACATCTTCTTGTGCCATAGAATCACACTCATCGGGATGGTGTGGACCACCACAATGAAAACATCCCCCCGCCATGATCTTCACATCACGCTCAAGCCCACCAAAGTTGTTCTCCGCCATAGAGAACCTTTCATCCATTCGGTTTGAAAGTTTCCGAATTTCGGCAACTACCTCGGATGTTTCACCATCATCGACTCTAGCTACTACCTTTCGTGGCCTCTTATCCTTATTTGAAGACCGAGAGACTTGAGCTTTTACCATATCTTCAAACATTTTCCAAAGCTCGCTTGAGGTCTTGTAACTAATACTACCTCCACAAGTCATCACCATCTTGTCATAGTTCTCCCTACTCATCCCATCCATGAATATCCCTACAACCTCGGTGTCACTCACCCCATGCCCGGGACATTCCCATAAAAGATCCTTCATTCGTAACCATGCCTCAACTATAGATTCATCTTCATCTTGTTTGAAAGAACGGATAACAAGCCTAAGTTCTCTTTCCTGATTCGCCGGAAAGAATCTATCAATAAAAGCTTCCTTAACCGCCCCCCAAGTGATCAAACTATCCGGTGCCAACCCTTTTAACCATTTGTGAGCCTCTCCCGTGAGAGACATAGGAAAAGCGTCATCTTAACATTGTTGGCTTGGTTTTCCCCATAGTTGAATAGATTGCAAATCATCTCGAACTTGTCAAGATGCTCATGAGGGTCTCTTTTATGCCATCCATCAAAGCACAAATCCTTAACCATTTGTAAATGGTTACCTTTCACCGCGAAGGTGTCGATCTCGGGTGCACGGATGGCCGATCGGCGAGTTGTAGGTATGGTTCGAGGAAGGTCCTCGATTTTCATGTTGAAGAGATCGGGCGGATTATTTTGTTGACCGGCCATGTTGATGTCCGGTTTTGGCGATTCGGGTGGAGTTGGTGTTTTATCGGAAATGGGTTCTTCTTTTTCGGAAAAATACCCCCACTCGTTACTTCCCGACTCGTAGTAAGTCTCGTTAAGGATGTGGGTTTGGTAAGGAGTGGTGTTTATGAAATCTGGTTCGGATGATGATGGTTGTGACGTTTGTGTTTTGGTGCGCTTTTTAAGTTTTTCAGGGTTAGATGTGGCCTTGGCTAATGGTTTCCCAGAAGCTCGAGTGTTCATCCACTACCTGTAAATAGTCTGCGAACACAACACAACAAACAAAAACCTTAATAGCACCTGGGTTACAATCAAAGCAAACTAAAATTAAATAAAGCAAGTAACTTTCCCGTGCAAGCACGAAAAAGGGTCGATTCACAGAGTCTCAACCTAAAGTACTTAAACCGCAGTCCCCGGCAGCGGCGCCAAAAACTTGATGTGTGAAATCTAGTTTAATAATTTATAACAAGATCTACCGCTTACTGACTACCACACACTTACGGGCAGTGTACCCGTTCGTATGTAATATAGTTAATTGGTAAGACCAGGATCGAACACAAGGACTGATGTTGTACTAAAAGTTGTGAAAACGTGAAACAAGTCAAAGTTTGGTTTGTGACCGGGTTGTCACTTCGCGTATCAGGAAACTAAGAAATTAACAAGTAAGGTAAAATACTCAACCGGCGTCACTCGAGAGTATACGAAAAGATTTTTGTTGTAATCAAATGATTAAAAAGCCATCTATGTCGAATCCGCTACACAAGAAGTCTAGGTTGCATATGGTTAAGCTCAAAATTCTTTATATGTTGGTGATAATAATCGTGACAAGACAAAACACATTCGGCGTGCACTCCGTTTGTAAAATCGACTCAATCACCTAATCAACTCAATTTCTTGCAACAAGTGGTACCACCATCCTTATTACAATTCCTTGAACTAACTAGTTTGTTTGATTATTTAAATAACAATTTCATCTTTGTGAAAGAAACGTGGTACCACCATCCGTTAAATCCACTTACCAAAGTAATTTCTATTAATTTGTATCCTTTACTATCATACCATGACCTAGCAAGAGTTGCTCATAGACAAACAACTAAAATAATACTTGCATTCAACTAGTACCACTATCGAAAAACACAAATATCACCAAGGACACAAGATTAAGTAGAAGAAATCACTTCAATAAGATCTTGACAAAATGTTAAGTAAAACCAACTTGAATTCAAAATATTATGCAACCATGACTAATTGTTTCACTTCATCTTCATAGATGCAAGGAGGTTTAGCTACTCATAATGAAAAAGAACAAAGATTCAATTAAATAAGAGAACATAATGTACCAAATATGAAGTAGAAATCCAAGTCGAGGTTACAACCGAGCTACAATCACTAATCAAGAGCCAAATTGATCTTCAAGTCTTCAATTGATGTTGGAGTAGTGAAAACCCTAAAGAAAAACCCTAAAAAAAACGGCTGAATGAAAAGTATGGAGGCTGGAGTGTCCAAGATTTTATTTAGGGTTGAGTGGGTTTGGTATTTATACCCCAGGAGAGAGAAAAACATCATGTCAGCTCGAAATCGCGCCGCCCGTCCCATTCCTCGCGCCGCGACATCTTTCACAATTCGAACAGAGGATTACAGATTAAAAACTCGCGCCGCGAGCACCAAACCTCGCGCCGCGACTTGTCTTAATAGCTCGCGCCGCGAGGATCTGAAGTCGCGCCGCGAGGTTCTTCAGTCTTCGTTCATTCTGCTTCGTTTTCGACCATGCATCCAACGTTAGTGCATATGGACCATTCCTAAGTCGTTTTCAACCATTTATGAGCGATGTACCTACTGTGGACCTGAAACCACTCGCAAATACCATAAAGCACCACAAAACATGTATAAACGGCTGTAAATCGTGTACAAAACGTCCAAATAAGATGTGGGAAATATGTATATATTGAGACACATCAGTATCCCAAAGGCTCAAGCATGGATCTAATGGGTTATTCAGATTCAGATCATGCAGGT
The DNA here is from genome assembly GCA_034093135.1 of Erigeron breviscapus. Lineage (NCBI taxonomy): Eukaryota > Viridiplantae > Streptophyta > Magnoliopsida > Asterales > Asteraceae > Erigeron > Erigeron breviscapus. The sequence goes on along the minus strand of CM067170.1, from coordinate 128,390,804 downwards.
TGTAAGATTGACAGGAAATCCACTACTGGTGGATGTCATTTCTC